>JAUIMM010000115.1:20212500-20655000 GCA_031769625.1 Taudactylus pleione | reverse complement strand
CAATGGTCGGGCCGGGGCACTGGGGGGGGGGTACTCACCGTCAGTAGCGGGACTCGGAGTGTGTCCATCTGTCCGAGTCCAAAGGGCTTCCCCCTATTTGGACTCACGGGATGACAACATCATCTCGCGGATCTTTGGCATCTTGCTGGCGGGTCTCGCTCTCCTCAGTCCAGGACTCCTGGTGACCACCCCCTCCTTCTACAGGAAGGGAAGGATCTTTAAATAAACTTTTATTAAAATAATAAAAATTATATTGAAATAATCTTATAAAAAGATTAAAAAAAATTGTGGATTGCTTTATGGGACTCTGGCTCCCCAAGCGGCGGGGCCCCATAGCAACTGCACCCTTTATAGTTATGCCACTGTCCAGATGGCATTTTTCCTCTATCATTGAATGTGGAAGTGCTTTGCACTTTTGCATCAAACTCATTGTGTTTGGTTCTTAGAGGTATGAAGTACCCATAGCAACCAATCAGATCTAGCTATTATGTTCTAAGAGGTGCTAGATAAATGATAAGCAGAAATCTGATTGGTCGCTATAAGAAACACCTTCATTTCTTTAAACCCATACATTATTAAATACACCCCTAACTCTTTTAAGGGACCTTACATTTCTCTCCAGGACAGCACTGTTGGTGTAGTGGTTAGGTCCCAGCACCGCAGTAATGAGTCTTATTAATGGTATTGTATAAAAGTAGCTTTTTCTTTTGTGAAAGAGGTAGGAGGAGATATTCCATTAAAGCCATTCTGTTTTAAGTCATGTGGCACTGAAGTGTGTGAAGATTTGTTTTAGAATGGGCAGAAATGCAATTATGTGCCTAAGTGTAACTACTGTAAAATGCACAAATTGTGTCACATTATTCAACATTTAGCCTCCTATAGCTTCGAGTTGGTACAAAAATCTGGGAGGTGAAAATGGCCAGAAGTGTCTTTGCACATCATCAAATTCTTTTAAAAAATATGCCCTCTCTAAGACCAGCCCTGGGGAACCTTCCTTTCCCCTCCCTTCTTGTTTTTCTCCTCTCTATTCTATCTTCTTTCTCTCTCTCTTTGGCCTACTTTATTTTTGTGAATGCTGTAATATTTTTTGTTATTTGTATTTAACTCAAAAAATGGATAATAATTTTCTTGTATTTTCTGTATGGATCAGACCTAGTTTTAAGGATCATTTAGGTCAGTGTGAGGAGGAGATGCGGGGGGAGGAGGGGATCGAGGATCAGACACCCGCAGGGGGAGGGGTGCCGCATCGTACATCCGCGGGGGGGAGGGGAGCCTCATCGGACACCCACGGGGGGAGGTGGGCCGCATTGGACATCTGCGGGGGATAAAGGGGGCCGCATTGATGAATGCCCACGGGGATTTGGCGTTGGGGGGGGGTAGGGGGTGTTAGCCAGCGGGGAATAGAGAAGGGGGAGACATGAAGCAGTGAGGAAATCCTGACTCCACAAAAAAATTTTTGAATGTGATACATTTGTTATGATGAATGCATCCAAAACATTTTGTAAACTTGCAGGGATTTTAAAACTTAATCATCACTAGTAGTAATGTCATGATGAATGGGCCCCTTTTACAGTTAGTGATTCTTGTTATAAAAAGTAAAAAATAAAAAAAGTGTGTATGTATAATATAATATAAAATATGCCCTCTCTAACCAAACAAGGTCTCATCAATCTATTCCAACTACCATCATATCTCTTTACTAAATACTGACTTAAAAATATTCAACAAAGTATTGGCAAACAGATTTAACCCCCTAATACCATTCCTAATCCACCCGGATCAAGTTGGCTTTGTCCCATCCAGGCAGATGCTGGATAACATTAGGCACCCAATGATGTTATTAATCATATCAATAACCTACAAATTCCCTCACTAGCGCTTGCCCTGGATGCGGAGAAAGCATTTAACTGTATAGCTCTGCCCTTCATGGCTCAGACTCAAAGGACATTTGTATTATCTGGCAAATTTTTTTCAGGCTATTCTGGACCTCTATTACAAACCCTTCCTCCTCAGTTCTTGAGGGAGGAATTTTTTCTCATAGTTTCCCCATCACTAATGACACTAGACAGGGTTTCGCCCTTTTTACCATTGATCTTCACTTTGGTCATTAAACTCCTGGCCTCGAGAATACACTCCAATCTGGACACCAGCAGGATTGTGGTCAAAGACTCACTCTTCGCGGATGATGTTTTTCTCATCAAAGCCCCTCACCTCAATTCCCAATTTCTTTCAGGAGTTGACCGTGTTCGGGGTGGTCTCCAGATAAAATATCCACTTCACTTGCTGACTCCCTTCAAAAACTGTTTTAAGCTGAACTTTGACTTCCAGTGGTGCACTAACACTAACTCTGACTACTTAGACATCCGCATTACCAAATCACACTCCCATCTTTATAAAGTCAAATAATCCTCCCATTATCATGCAAATAAAGAAGGACCTCTCACTCTGGCACAAACATTACATTTCCTGGGTTGGTCGAGTGAAGGCAGTATATATTATATCTCTTCCAAATGCTCCCTATATCCATACCAGCTCATGAACTCCCCTCCCTTTAAACCTACTGCTCCCTATTTATCTGGAACTATAATACTCTATGGGGTAAATTTACTAAGAATCGAGTTTTGGTGAGATTGCAATCTCACGTGAGTTTAGGCATGTTTTTCATCTTGCATATTTACTAAAGACAACCTCAAGTGAGTTTGGAAGTGAGTTCTCTGTTTTCACTGTTAAAACTCGTGAGATTGCAAACTCGAATAAACTCACCATCGGCCAAAGTAGGAAGTACTTTAAATGAAAAAGATGTAACTCGCAAATTTACTAAGAATCGGGATTACAATCTTGAGTGAGATTGGATAAATTGAAGTTTCAAATTGACCACATCCTGAGCTGCGTGTTTGCCAGAAACATACACAGATCAGTGTGATTTGTGTATGTTTCTGCCTGAATACCTAGTATAAAGTGTTTTTATAAACAAAAAAATTCCGTAGGGTCCCCCCCAAAAGCATAACCAGCCCCGGACTTGTCAGCCAGTCCTGGTTCCAAAAATTATGGGGAACAAAATGAGTAGGGTTCCAACGTAATTTAGGAACCAACACCAGGCTGCAGGGCCAGTCCTGGTTTTAAATATAGGGGGGAAAAAAATGCGTAGGGGTCCCTCTATATTTAAAACCAGCACCGGACCCAAACAGACCGGGGTGTAATGCCACAGCCAGGAGACCCTTTCACCGTATCTCCATGGCCAAACCATTCTCACCCCAAGCCAGTCAGGCCAAGCTGGGGATCTCAGGGGAGGTAGGGACCCCCCCAAAAATGGGGTCCCGCTTCTCCCGAAAGCCAAGGCTTGATCTGAAGCCCAGGGCTCTTCCCCACACCCCTGGAGCGGTGGGTACGGGGGTAATAAAGTGTTAAACAGTAGAAAACTGTTGTATTTTACAGTGGAACTACAGGTGCCAGCATGCCTGCCCTTTGGAACTTGTGGAACTACAAGGGCCAGCACCCGTACCCCCACTGTAAAATAAATAGTTAAAAAACCACAGGACACACACACCGTATCTAGTAAAACTTTAATTCATACACCTAACCCACTCACACATACTTACCTGTACTCTATTACCGTGTCTCCAGGGCCAAGCATTCTCACCCCAAGGTGGGGACCCCCGAAAAAGTGGGTCTCCCCTCTCCCGAAACCCCAGGCTTGGTCTGAAGCCCGGGGCTCTTCCCCACACCCCTGGGTTGTGGGCACGGGGGTAATAAAGTGTAAAATTAAAGTAAACTATTGTAATTTACAGTGGAACTACAGGTGCCAGCATGCCTGCCCTTTGGCACTTGTGGAACTACAAGTCCCAGCAGGTGACCGGCATCCGTACCCGCACTGTAAAATAAATCGTTAAGTAAAGACAGTACACACCGTGAAAGTTTTATACACACATACATCAAGCACACATACTTACCTGTACCAGCCGGTCTGTACTTTTCTCCAAGTAGAAATCCGTGTGCATGGACCTGCAAAAAAGATTGTATACCTCACCTCCATCCTTGCGCTGTTCTCCGTAGAATCCAGAGGGGGTTTTGCAAAAAACAGACAGAGTATGCGATCCATATACTTACCATTGGCGGTGTATGTGTGTGACCACATACACCGCTAACTGGCTCCCGACTGTTCAGTGAGAACTGTCAGGAGCCGCTAGCCAATCAGCAGCCGCTCTGCAGTTAGCGGCTGCTGATTGGCTGACGACTCCTGACAGTTCTCACTGAACAGTGGGGAGCCTTTGCTCAGGTGCACACAGATATACAAGTGTTGCATATCAAATTAAATAGCACAGTCTGCTTATGCGTCCTAGTCGCATCTCAAAGACGTCCAACGCTAGCAGGGTTGCACGGGACCTGGGGGCTCCCTCATATCAGGCAAGTCGTGCTGCGTGGTGCATTGAGGCTAGATGTAGGAGGACATATCTGTAAGTTAAACTTTTGTTTTTAAATAAATATTTACATATATTCTTGTTCTTCCCGTATAAACTTCCCAGAACCAACTGTGATACCCCTAATGTAAAAATAAAAAAAGCATTTAAAGGCTGTGTTTGATGTCTTCATTGTCCAAAACACTAAGTGAGAGGTTCCCAAACGCAGTCCTCAAGGCAGCCCAACAGTTCAGGTTTTTGAACTATCCATGGTTGAGCATAGGTGGTTAAATCAAATTGACTGTACTAATTAAGTCACCTGGGGTCAAGCATGGATAACCTTAAAACCTGGACTGTTAAGATGGCCATACACCTGAACAACATTCCTCCAACCATCCAATTAGTTGGTTGGTTGGAATGAAAATCCAGCAATATATGGGATCAATTGACAATCAACAATTTGCTCCCAAACGCCAGAAAACACGAAAAAAGGTAATTCAGGCAAGTTGGTTAATTCTGTTTGATTTAAACAACTTGTCTGAACAACAGCTTTAGTCCATTTTCCGGTATTTGGGAGCAAATTGCTGATTGTCATTTGCTCCCATGCATTATTGGATTTTCATTCCAACCAACCAACTAGTTGGATGGTTGGAGGAAATTTGGTCTGGTGTATGACCTGCTTTAGGGTGTCTTGAGGACTGAGTTTGTGAACCTCTGCACTAAGTGATATTCTATCTTTTATTTAAAAGTGTTTACAATTAAAAAGTAGATTTAGTTGAAGGGAAGAGGTATACATAAGTGTTATAACAGTGTACTTTACTGTATAACACCTATTTCTATTGAATACAATTTAAAATGAGCAATGTAAGTAATACTGTATTGGTTCTAGAATAGGAAAGCCAATCCCGGTTCCTGATCTGCAGGAACCCAAGATTTAGCCTCAAAAAGTCTTGGATTTTTATCCCGGTATTTAGCCTCAAAAAGTGTTTGAATTGAATCCCTAGATTGGAGGCAGCAATCCTGGGTTTTCGAGATTAGTTAAACTGCGGCCGTGACCTATAAATAGTGTTTCATCATAGGTCACGCAGCCGCACACCTGTCAGTTCAGCCCACACAGTGCACTGTCTGCACTCTGCACAGAGAGAGACTTTGCAGACAGCTGAGGCGGGCATGGGAGGTACTGGGAGGCAGAGCTCCTCTCTTCTTCTACTGCGTGAAAGACATGTCTGAGCCTGAGACGAGTGACACAGTGAGAGTCTGACAGGTGAGCTCAAGGTCATTCTTCAGTGGGGGGGCTGGAGCAATGAATGTGTGTTTCATTTTTTATGTGGGGGCAATGAATGTTTGTTTTTGTTTTTTTTCCTGTTAGGGTAATGAATGTGTTTTATATTTTTGTCCTGTAGGGCAATGGTGTGTTTTTGTTTTCTCTCTGGGGCAGTTTTCATACTTTTATATGTAGTGCGGAGGCATCACCTTAGAAAATGGACAATATTATAATAGGTTTTTTTTCTACAATTTAATCCTGTGAAACCCAGATTGAGATTATTTTAATCCTGAAAACCCGAGATTACAAAAATGGGGTGTGATTGGCTTCCCTAGTCCAGAATGAAATACACAGATTATATGAATCATATATTTTCTGATTGTTAGCTAACATTTAAAAACCAGCATACTTTATTTTATGTGTGTACCTGTGTGTGTTTGTATATATGGGAGGTAGTTGAAATCCCGACAGCCAGGATGCATGTGCTCACAATGCCGGCGCCGGAATTCCAACACCAGTTAGAATCCCGGTGCCAGCATCCTGATGGTAAGTAGTGGGGTTAGGCACCAGGGAGGGAGGGTTAGGTTTAGGCACTAGGGGGGAGGAAGGTTAGGTTTAAGATGCGGGGAGGGTTAGAGTAAGGATACCTGCTGCCAGGTGTCTGTATCCTAACCCTGCCGGGATACCGACGTCAGGGCTATATATATATACATTGCACAGTCACTTCACCACAGAAATGCTCCGGTAATTATGCATCAATGTTTGTCAGATACTTAGCACGTCAGTCAACTTCGGCCACCTCTGTGCCGTTCAAGATGGGATGTAGTCAGCATCCCGGAGTGTGTGATGCTGACTGTCGAAATGCCAGCACCAGAATCCCGACCCCCGGCATCCCGGAGGTAAGTCTCAGGGGTTAGTGGGAGGGTTAGGCTTAGGCATCGGGCAGGGGGAGGTTAGGGTTAAGCGCTAAGAGCAGGTTAGGGTTAGACACCGGCGCGGGGGATGTTAGGGTTAGGCACTAAGGGAGGAAGTTAGGGTTAGGCATCGGGGAGGGAGGGTTAGGGGTAAGGGTTAGTCTTGCCTTACTTACCGAAGGGTGTCGGGATGCCACTTTCAGTATTTTGACCAGCAGCATCTCGACCGCTGGGATCCCATACCCAACCCGTTCAAGACTTATACCCAGCCATATTTACCAGCGGTGTGGACATGCTGCAAATAGTTGTATACACACAGTACACACACCTTCATATGAAAATACACTAATTACTGTATATAGTCACACTAAAATAGTACTGTATTGTTAATCATATTGCTAAAAGGGAAGGAAGGATTCCATTTCTAACTGGAGCAGATATTTTTTACATTATTTGAAATGTATTCTTCTTTATTACTTCTCAGCGCGGATAGAGCAGAGGACTAACCATCCCTGTTAATTCAAGTCTTTCAGTGACATTTACTGACACAGCAGAGTTAAAGAATAAGTGAGTGTTGATCAACACCTCTGTAGTGTTTTTCTAATTATCGCAACTGCTTCTCTAGGGCCCAATAAAAATGTTCACTGTTGGTTCGTAATAAAGTGTCTGAACTGCTTTTTTTGTGTGAATCTTGGCCTTTGCAAGTGGAGCTCCTGCCTATTATGGGACACTCTAGTTCATGTCAAGTCTTTTATACGTTATATGGACAGTATATGTCTTGTGAGAGCTTACTGAAACAGATTAAACTGCAGCTATAAATGAAGAAATAAGAATGGTGTCTGGTAGATTTGTGACTTCCTCAGAGCAAGAAAGTACATTTCACAGACTAGGGTTTTGTGTTCTGGAGAATTGATCTCCACATGGAAAAATATATTTGCAGTAAAACAGAACAAAAAATCCCCAGAACTTTGAATGTGAGATGACATTAGAAGTCCCAAAGCCATTATATACAAACTTGCAGGTTGTTTTCATTATTTTCCTCAAATGGAATAACCACCTTAATCCTATGCAGTGTGTCAGATTCTCAGGAGACTCCTCCGATACCCCAGGGATGTAATTCACAGGTACAGCGGTTATCGCTACTGCAGTCCATGAGACTTTTCCGTAGGGGATGGGTACGGGATGCTGGTGATCGGGATTCCGGTGGTCAGAATCACAACACTTTGTCGGTCGGTATCCAACCCCCCCCCCCCTTTCCCTACCCTAACCCCCCCCAATCCCTAAAGCTAACTTTCCCCTCCCCACACCCTATACCTAACCCTCCCCCTTAGTGCCTATACCTCCACCTAGTGCCTAACTCCTGCCGCTAACCCTCCCTCCAACCCCGCTACTTACATTTGGGAGTACGGTGGTTCGGGATGCCGGCGCTGGGATTCTGACAGGTGTCGGGATTACGGCGCCGGCATTCTTACTGCCAGAATCTCCTCCATCTGCATTTTAACCGCATCCCCTCCTTAGTACATATCAGGGATAATCATGTAAAGAATTAATATCCCCGCTGTGATACAATGAAAAATATTGCGACATGCGATTTTTAGTACATATGCCTCTGTGTCATTTGTAATGTAAAATGACATGCAGGATTTTCTTTCTAAAAGGCATCTTCTGTGGTTGTTAGTGTTTTTAAATTTATATATTTATAGTCACCAATAATATGAAATACTTTCAGCAATAACAGTGAAATGAATACTGATTGCACATAATCACTTTGTTGGAACAATTTTATGTCCGTCATGCCACCCTCTTTATCAGCTGTGATATTAAGTACTGTGCTTTGCCCCTATCAGTCTGAGATCAGCACAGTTAGTCCGTTCTACCTTCCAAAGAAGTGTGCTGTGAGCCAGCTGGAGCACGCAACATGTAGGAGCTGGAGAAAGTTATAATTAAAACAGGCGACTGCTCCAGTACAGACAGGAAATAAAAGGAAGACTGGGCCCTTCAACGGATTAAATTAAATGTTTCAAATTCAGACAGTATCAGGAAAAAGAAGACTAATGTTAGAAAAAAAAGGTAACACTAAGTTCATTCAGCCGTGCTTTTATTTCTCTCCTCCTCCTCTTTGCCGTAACACAGGCTTCTGCTTGGCATTCCAGTGTACTCAAGCAGCCCACATTTGCGTTGCTGACTTCAAGGAGACCTTTGGCGGAGGTGAGGATAGACTCAGAGTGGGGGTGTCTAGCCTGAATTTAGTCCAAAATTTAACCATTGTCAGGAGCATTGCATGTATGTGCTGTTTTTGCTGGGTTGCTTGATGCTAATTTCAAGCTTTTTGGCAGAAGCAGCTCCTTCTGTTCTGCGAGACATGTAAGTTTGTCATGCAGTGCAGATGTGTAGCAAGACATTAACTACTTATGTGCAGTAGAGAAAATGATCTAGTTTATATACAAAAAGGTAATTGCTGATTTTATATGAACATGTATTGTTGATGGGAAGTTCACATAAATAAAGATTTAAAACAATTATTGCCCTACTTTTTGAAACTTTCATTTGGTTTATTAAGCTTTTCTTTTACTAAACAGCTGTACAGTAGCTGTCCAACCAAAGGTATTGTTTCACGTGTCACCCAGCATTGTGAACTGTCTGTAAATGTACTGACATTTTGTAAAAATTAAGTTTTATTTCCAGTAAATATCCATTGAAAATGAATACTCCTTCTGAGACAGGGGTATTTCTCTCCCTTACCCCAGTGTAGTCTCCACTTGTACTGCCACCCCTCTCTCCTCATGATTAAGTTAGCTACACATACCCTACTGCATATAACGGGATGTAGTGATGAGACCGGCGGCCGCGTGGCCACCGGTCTCAGTGCAGACAGCGGAATCCCGGCAAGGGATCCGCTGTCGGGATTTGAACCAGTGGCTAAACAGCCGCCGGCATTTCAATCCCATTCCTATAATAACTGTACTAGGATCATAGTGAAAGTGAGTACAGTAGGGGCAAGTGAGGGAAAATACTTCCTCTCACTAGCATGGCACCTTCTCCTCACTCTGTCAGTCATAAATTTCTCACTTTGACCTATTAATATTATTAAAAAGCACCTGTTAGCTAACATCCCAGTTTTCCGCGTTTCACAAAGATAAGGACAAAAAAAGTACTATTGCATTGTATTAATCTTGCAGATGCAGAACATCACTTCCAAAATTCTGCTGTCCCAGCAAAGATGTCCCTTGATGTACCAGTGGCAATTGCAGCAGTCTTTCGCATTTGAGAGAGACTTATTTTTTTTTATTTTTTTTTAAGTTCTTCTCAATTTGAACATGCGCCAAACTGTCTTTAGTGCATATGTACCATGATCAAACTCTGGGCATGTGCACTTTACACTCTTATAATTTTAACTCTTAGACATTCACTACACACTCTTGTGTTGCATTTACATCTAACCATTTTAGAATTGGCCAGTATAAAATGTATTGTGCAATCCACAAATTAAAACTACACTTTGTATAGGATACACTATAATGTAGATCCATTAATGGCATCCCTCTCTAGTGCTGATTAAGGCTGCGAGGAGCTCAATCGGTAATAGTTGAGCAAAAAGTGAAGTGGTCCAGAAGTCAGCAGATCCCGTAAATCCAATTTACAAATCACACTGCTCATTTTGCTGTTACTGGAATGAGTGGAAAGGAGACTAGGAGCTTCAGACAGGGAGGGATGTGAAAAGGTCCCACTACAATGCAGTATCCACAACAATTCCTGCTAATGCCATCTAAAGTTGGCGTTCGCTTTAAACACAAAGCTCAGCTGAAAAATAATTTTTCAGATTTTGATATACTGTACAGTCCAAATACTTTTAGATGCCGTTCAGGACACTGGAGCTGCAAAATAGTTAAAATATTTAGCTGCATATTTCATAATGCAGAAGATTAATGCATTATTGCCTGCGTTAAATATTTATGCATATGGCCTAATTAAAAAAGATACCATGACCGCCTCCAGATGATGAGGCCTGGGACAACATTAGGCTGAAAATAGCCAAACGTTCTATTGCAACCAAAATAAGAGACTGCATACAAAATTTATTATCATTGGTGTTATATTCCTGAGAGACTTAATAAAATGTTCCCATCCTCCTCACCAGCCTGTTGGCAGGGTTGGGGCTGCAGGAGCACTACAATCCAAATTTGGTGGACCTGTCCGATTATTGTCCCCTTCTGGGACGTGGTTCATGGCCTTCTGATTTTCCTCATGGATGCTCCAATACCAAAGGATCCCTGGATATTTCTGTTGTGCTAAACCCTTAACCTCCCCTAGTGCCTAACCTAACGCTCCCCATGGTACCTAACCCTCCCCCAAGTACCTCATCCTAACCCTCCCCCAAGTACCTCATCCTAATCTTAAAAATGTTGAAAAAACCATAAAAATGTGTCAACCATTTGAACATGTCGACCTATTCATTGTCGATCTTCTATCCAGATACCTTTCTATCATAGCCAGCATTAACTTTTTTATAAATTTGTGCTGCAGTAGCTGTTCTGTGGGACCAGACCAGACGGGCTAGCCTTCGCTCCCCAAACGCATCAAAGAGCCTTGAGCGCCCACGACCCTGTTGCCAGTTGTACTTCCTTGCTCCTTTTGTGGTAGGTATTGACCCCACAAGACCTGCCTTTTTGGAGATGCTCAGACCCAGTCATCTAGCCATGAGCACATATTACTGCATCAAATCCATACTTGCATAATCTGAACACAGGAAATAAGAACACAGCAGGATAGTCTTATGCTCTTTAACATTTAATAAAATCAACTTGTAAACAATATAAATTGCACTCACAAAGAAAATAAGAAAGCTTATTACTCACTGGACAAACACTTCCGTTGGCGGTTGATCAGAGCCTTGAATCCCCAGTATTACCAGAAAGTCTTCACAAGCTGCTGCTTTATACGTACGGAAAATAATAATGTCCATGTTCTCTGCAGTCTAACCGCCTCTTCATTCTACCATCCTGTTTTACTCAATCTTTCTTGTATCAGGAAATAAGTCTATAGGTTATTTGTATGTATGCTGTTCAATTTATTTTGTGCATTTGCATGGAATGTTAATTCCATGTTTTCTCTGGAATTTCTTATTGGATCCTATTGGATCTTCTCAGTTTGTTTTCTGAAAGCGGAGGATTTAGATTTGGCAAGACAGTTTTGTGACACTGAGCATGGAACAGCCACCGCTACAAACCTAAATATGATTACATTTGCTGTATGAAGTGTGATAGGATCACTGGTAAAGTGGTCTGTGGCAGGTACATTTGTCCCAGATTCCTGTCTCTTGTGTTTTAAACCCCCAGGAGAAAGTCTGCAGTGTAGCAGGCTTGAGTTTTGGCTTTTTGAAAAGCCGGTTTGGGACCTGGGGGTTGTGGGTGAGAGGAGAGGGAGGGCTCCACCCACGGCCACTCCAGGTTTTGGTTCTCGCAGCCTGGTAACAGGCTTGTTAGTTTTCCACCTGAGAGTGGCCAATATAAGCCTAATGTGTTTAGGGCTGATTGTCTCACCTGGGAGAGCAGACAGGGAGTTTGCTCAGAGACACTTGAAAACCTAACTGTGAGTGTTGTGCTGTGCCTTTTGTTGCTGGTGAGGGCATTAGGCCCTGCCAGGTTCTGGTAGTGAGGGAACCACCTGTGAAGTTAGTGCCCACGATAGGGCTAGGATTTATGTTTGTTTTCTTTGTTATTTCTGACATTTGTACAATAAAGACTGGCGTCGAACAGCTTGTACTCGCATCCAGACTGGTGTGCTGCTTCCCTGCTGCTGTGTGTGTGTGTAAGGAAGGAGTCCCCTACCCAGGAGAGGGACCTCCTAATCTGACTGTGTCACAATATGGTGGAGAATGCGGGCACCCACACACACTAAAGTTGCAGCGAGAGGAAAACTTTCCGTTTAAAAATTAAAGGGACAGACACCCAATTGGGGAGTGTGGAAATAACACTGTGTCCTTGGAGTCCCATAGAGGAGGCGTCTGCCAATGCTCAGAGAGGCAAGGTTCAGCTTCCAACCTACACCCCAGGTCAAAATGGAGGACATTATTAAGGCCTTGCTTCAAGCTACAGCAGCTCAGCAGGAGACGAACAAACTTCAGCAGGAATCTACCAGAGCTCAGCAGGAATCTACCAGAGCTCAGCAGGAGACTAACAGACTTCAACAGGTCGCCATTGAGGAAACCCGCCAGGCCTTAGCGGAAAACAGCCAGGCCATAAGAGAGGTGGTACAGCACCTGGTCGCCCAGCCCAGAGATGTTACTACTGGTCCTCCCACCACCACTCACTCCATACGAGCCAGTCACTTCCTCCAAAAGATGACTTCGGGCGATGATGTGGAGGCCTACCTCACCGCATTTGAAAGAACGTCCGAAAGGGAGAGTTGGCCCAAGGAGCAGTGGGCAAGTCTGGTGGCACCTTTTCTGTCGGGGGAGCCTCAAAAGGCCTATTTCGACTTATGCCTGGCTGATGCCAAGGACTATAAAAAACTAAAACAGGAGATCCTAACTCGCTTGGGAGTCACCACCTTTGTTCGTGCCCAACGGGTTCACCGCTGGGAGTTCCATATGGATAAGCCTCCACGTTCACAGATGCATGACCTCGTCCATCTGTCCTCAAAATGGCTACAGCCCGAGACGCTGGCGGGACCACAGATTGTGGAAAGGGTCGTGATGGACCGGTACCTGCGATCATTACCTGTGACTCTGCGCAAGTGGGTGAGCCATGCAGACCCTAAGTCCGCGGACCAGTTGGTCGAGCTGGTGGAGAGGTACATGGCGGCTGAGGAGCTGATGAGTATGCCCCACCGAGCCCCGATGGCGCACCGGCAAACTCCCCCACAGACACTGGTAAGACTGTTCCAGGGGAGAAGGGTGCTGGGCGGTGGAATGTACCTAAGACTAAGGGTGTAGAACCTGGAGACAGGCCTGCCAGGCCGGGAAGGTTCTTGCCCCGTAAACGACTAGACATTAATATGACTCAGTGTTTCCGATGTGGTGGCTTCGGCCATATTGCCGCTAATTGCTCACTTACAACATAACCTATGCAATGTGATACTGCTCATGTCTACCGCAGGGGGTCTTTCTTTGCACAGATAGCCTGTACGGCTGACTGGCAGGCTGAGACTGATAAGCACATGTGTGTACTCACTGTAGATGGCAACCGAGTAGAGGCACTGTTAGACTCTGGTAGCTTGGTGACACTTATAAAAGCTGAGCTGGTGAGCCCCTTGCGGCGTGAGGGGAAAACTGTTGGTGTGACCTGCATACATGGGGATACTCGATATTATGTTACTGCCGAGGTGAACATCAAGACACCATGTGGTTCTGCTATAGTTTCTGTGGGTTTGGTGCATGGTCTGATGTACGATGCAATATTGGGGAGAGACTTTGCTCACTTCTGGAAGTTGTGGGAAAGCCGTTTTGTTCCAGAGGTGAACAACCCCGATCCATTTGAGAAGGTTGTCAATGTAGTGGAGGAGGGAGTTTCTTCTGAGTCAGAGTTATTCCCTTTTTCTACTATGATTGGCGAACTAGAGAATGCGGAGCGTGACGGTTGCCCGCCAACTGATGTGCCTCCCATTGAGGTGGGAAGTGTTGTTGGGCCAGGTGATCGTCTGCCTGATTTAGAGGTCAGAAGAGAGGTCTTTGCCGTGGAGCAGTTGAATGACCCTACTTTGGTAAAAGCCAGGGAGAATGTAAAAGTAGTTGATGGTAAACCTGTAGACCCTGATAGTCCTTTGTCCTATCCCCACATGGTAATGTGTCAGGATTTGTTATATCAGGTGATTAAGAAGGGGGAAGATATTGTGGAACAACTAATAGTTCCCAAAGCCTACAGAAGAACAGTGTTGGATCTGGCCCATGGTCCTATAACGGCAGGCCATCTAGGGGTAGAGAAGACCACTGAGCGAATAATGCAGAGGTTTTTCTGGCCTGGGCTGCATAAAGAGGTATCTGACTTTTGCGCATCCTGCCCTGAGTGTCAGTATCATGCTCCCAGGCCACATTTTAAGGGTCCACTAGTTCCATTGCCTATTATAGAGGTGTCGTTTGAAAGAATAGCGATGGATTTGGTTGGACCCTTGATGAAGTCTGCCCTGGGACACCAGTATATTCTGGTCATAATGGATTACGCTACCAGGTACCCGGAAGCGATCCCGTTGTGCAGTACATCAACCAAGACCATTGCCAGAGAGCTAGTTCATGTCTTTAGCAGGCTGGGTATACCTAAGGAGATACTAACTGACCAGGGTACACTGTTTATGTCAAAAGTCATGAAAGAATTATGTCGCCTGTTCAAAATTGAACAGTTAAGAACTTCGGTTTATCACCCCCAAACCGATGGGCTGGTCGAGAGATTTAACAAGACGTTAAAACACATGCTTAGGAAAGTGGTTGACAAGGATGGTAGGGATTGGGATTACTTATTGCCGTATTTATTGTTGGCCATAAGAGAAGTTCCCCAGTCCTCCACCGGGTTTTCACCCTTCGACTTGTTGTATGGGAGACACCCAAGGGGGTTACTAGACATTGCCAAAGAGACATGGGAGGGGCAGTCTAGTCCTTACAAAACGGTGATTTAGTATATTTCTCAAATGCAGGAGAGAATTGCTGCGGTAGTGCCGATAGTGAGAGAGCACCTGGAACAGGTTCAACAGGCACAGCAGAGGGTATACAACCGCAATGCTCGGTTACGCAGCTTTGCTCCTGGGGACAGAGTTTTAGTATTGGTTCCTACTGTGGAAAATAAACTTTTGGCTAAATGGCAAGGGCCCTTTGAAATCTTAGAAAGAGTGGGGCAGGTCAATTACAAAGTTTACCAGCCGGGGAAAAGAAAGCCAGAACAGATATACCATATAATTCTGTTAAAGCCCTGGAAAGATAGAACGGTACTGTCGGCCGACCGAGCCCCTCCAGTAAATCCAGGGCCCTTAGTTCCCGAAGTGACCGTGGCAAAAATCCTGTCGGCAATTCAACAACAAGAGGTCAAGGAGTTTCTGATTAGAAATAGGGTGCTGTTCTCTGACGTATCTGGGAAAACCTCGGTCATTAAACATGACATCATCACTGACCCAGGGGTTAAAGTTAATCTAAAGCCCTATAGGTTACCAGAAGCACAAAGAGAATCGGTGTCGAAAGAAATTAAAAATATGCTAGAGTTAGGGGTTATTGAAGAATCACATAGTGAATGGTCAAGTCCCATTGTGTTGATTCCAAAGCCCGACGGGAGTGTGCGTTTCTGCAATGACTTCCAAAAGTTGAACGGCATCGGGTAGGCATCGAATTTTGAAACTCTAAGAGTGGATGAACTGATTGAGAGACTAGGGACGGCAAGGTATTTAACTACTCTTGACCTAACCAAAGGGTATTGGCAAGTACCGTTAACCAAGAGCGCCAAACAAAAGACAGCTTTTTCAGCGCCAGAGGGCTTGTTTCAGTACAAGATGTTGCCCTTCGGGCTACATGGGGCACCTGCTACCTTCCAAAGAATGATGGACAGGATTCTAAGGCCCCATAGACGGTATGCGGCTGCTTATCTGGATGACGTGGTCATTCATAGTCCTGATTGGCAGTCTCACTTACCCAGGGTACAAGCAGTATTGGACTCCATCTATAAGGCAGGTTTGACAGCCAACCCAAAAAAGTGTTGTCTAGGCATGGAGGAAGTAAAATATCTGGGATACACCATTGGCAGAGGCCTGATAAAGCCTCAGCTCAATAAGGTTGATGCCATACAAAACTGGCCACGGCCTCTGAATAAGAAGCAGGTGAGAGCCTTCTTGGGAATTACGGGGTACTACAGGAGGTTTATACCCAACTTTGCCACCATGGCAGTCCCACTGACTGACCTGACCAAAGGCAAACAAAAAGTCATGGTAGAATGGAGTCCTGAGGTAGAGAAAGCTTTTCAGGAGTTGAAAGTAGCGTTGTGTTCCCAACCAGTCCTGATGACTCCTAATTTTGAAAGGGAATTCATAGTACAAACCGATGCATCAGAAGTAGGTATAGGACCGGTCCTGTCCCAGAATAAGGAGGGTGAGGAACACCCTATTTTCTATCTTAGCAGAAAGTTGAATGTACATGAGAGAAACTATGCCACAGTGGAGAAGGAGGCGTTGGCCATAAAGTGGGCGTTAGAGGCTCTCAGGTACTACTTGGTCGGAAGAAAGTTCAAATTGATCACTGACCATGCCCCTCTGAAGTGGATGTCTGAAAATATTGACAGTAATGCGAGAATTACAAGATGGTTCTTGGCGTTACAAACTTTTAAATTTTCAGTGGAACACAGGCTAGGAAGCCAACTGGCCAATGCTGACGCGTTGTCACGCGTTCATTGTTTGGGGGCTTCAGTTGTTCCGCCCCACAGGTCGAAACAAAGGTGGGGGATATGTGATAGGATCACTGGTAAAGTGGTCTGTGGCTTGTACATTTGTCCCAGATTCCTGTCTCTTGTGTTTTAAACCCCCAGGAGAAAGTCTGCAGTGTAGCAGGCTTGAGTCTCGGCTTTTTGAAAAGCCGGTTTGGGACCTGGGGGTTGTGGGTGAGAGGAGAGGGAGGGCTCCACCCACGGCCACTCCAGGTTTTGGTTCTCGCAGCCTGGTAACAGGCTTGTTAGTTTTCCACCTGAGAGTGGCCAGTATAAGCCTAGTGTGTTTAGGGCTGATTGACTCACCTGGGAGAGCAGACAGGGAGTTTGCTCAGAGACACTTGAAAACCTAACTGTGAGTGTTGTGCTGTGCCTTTTGTTGCTGGTGAGGGCATTAGGCCCTGCCAGGTTCTGGTAGTGAGGGAACCACCTGTGAAGTTAGTACCCCGACAGGGCTAGGATTTATGTTTGTTTTCTTTGTTATTTCTGACATTTGTACAATAAAGACTGGCGCCGAACAGCTTGTACTCGCATCCAGACTGGTGTGCTGCTTCCCTGCTGGTGTGTGTGTGTGTGTGTGTGTGTGTGTGTAAGGAAGGAGTCCCCTACCCAGGAGAGGGACCTCCTAATCTGACTGTGTCACAGAAGTTATTATACAATGCAAGTGATAAGTGTCTCTGATTTAAGCATTGTGCTGCATTTGCTGAAAGCGAAAAACATATCCTAATATATTTTCTTCTTTTCTAAAAAATAAATAATTTTATTTAACAAAGTAAAGAATCTATGAATAAAATGTTTAACATGCAATCCTGCCGGTAGTGCAATTAATTTTTTAACAGTGACTTAGCATATGGGATAGACTAACATAAATATGGCAGGTTTCAGTGAGCAACATCTGTTAAATTTCAGATTTTTACTAGTGTACATTTTTCAGTGCACCATCTTTTACATCAAGATATGTGTTTCCAGTTTAGTTTCTCTTGTATAAAATAAATTAAAATATAAAATTCATATTAATTTTCTGATCCTGATTCCATCCCTGTAATAGACTTTTGTATTTCATTGATAAATATTTGTTTAGGGACAGGACTTCTGGGACACATCCGGCAATCATTAATTCTGAAACTCCTCTTTTATAAAATGCACAATATGTAAATGACTTGCACGGCTAACAGATGTCCATTTCCTCTTGCTAACGTTACATCATACCTGTCTTTTCAGACAGTGCTTTGGTGTTCATTTTCAGAAAATTAGGCATGAAATTTGTCTGGGACACGGATACATGAGTTCAAGTGTTATACAGCTGTTGGGCAAATGTACAACATTTCAGGACTTGCATTCTCTCTTAAGAGAACTGCCAACCCTTCTATATTTTACTATTTATTTTTTTCATTTAAATCGGAGATAGTTATTTTCTTTTAAAAAAAAAATAAAAAATCCCCTTTAGTATGAGATTTTTTTTTATTTTGAACCAGATATTTATATACTCTGAGTATGTTATTTGAATTTTTTATTTTATCTTTAAATGTTCTGTTAAAGAAAAAAAATCTAACCTTTAATACACAGTTACCACATTTTCCTTTCCATAATCCCATCTACAGTACATTTATATGCCTGGATTCCCTACCTCCTCTTTCACAGTAAGATCTAGATCCACTAGGGCTCTGTCCTAAGAGTCAAGTTTTGAGAGGTTTATCCTTCTCACTGGGTCTACAGTATATAGCTGAGGGGCTGGGGAGAAATTTGGGAGGGGTCTCGCAATATGATCCAACACAGAAGGTCCCAATTTCCAGAATTAGAAAGTTGGGAGGTAGGGTAATGGACACCTATCAAGGTTAAAAACTCACTTAAATATGTTTTATGACATATCTGTTACAGCAAAGTTTGCACCTTTTAATATTATTTTACTTTGTTCAAATTACATTCAGAATGCAAGAATAGAAACTAATATTGTCACTTTTTTAGCGCCTAGCATTTTTTTTTCTGTCTATTCAAGAGAGTAAGAGGAACCATTCTGCTATAATGCTGCTAACATTCCTACTAAAATGCATCAGGAACTTGAAGGAAATATGTTTTAGCAGCCGTATCCTTTTTAGTTACCTCAGAACCAACACGCAGGGCCCAGAAAGGGAAGGTAGCAGGAAGGAACCGAGTTTTGAATAATCTACCCACTGGCATGTAGCAAGTTTGTCAAGATTTTTTTTTTTTACAGAATGATGTTTCTTTTCCATGTACTTTTAAATGTGTATCTCTAGTTCCAGGATTATCAAACTTAATAATACTTCAGCTGTGCTGAACCTCTATGTATCTATTTTTGTTTTATCAGAAGCCAAAATATTCAACTGTAACATTCACTTTTTAAAAGGCAAGCATTATCTGCTAAATATCCTAATTAGCACGGAATATACTGGCGCTATGTAAGTAACTATTAAAAAAAAATATCTAAAAAAAATAACTATCAAAATCTATAATTATGTAAAGGGTAAAAAAAAAAGCCCGTTTTGTTAAATGAATTGCTACTGTTCCTATTGTGTGAGACATGCCATACAAACATGCAGAATGCTAGCATTTCTTATTGCTTTTAGTGTCACTTCAGGTTAACAGTGAACTTCTTCACTGAAATATTGATCTGTATGTTCTTGGTCATATGTATTGTGTTACATATGGAGCAGAAACTGATGAATAGCGGTGGTAAAATGCTACAGGTATGTGATGCACCTACCCTCCCATGCATATTACTAGTAGATTAGCCACCCTCTGTTAATTGAATACAATAGGCTCAATTCAATTACCAGCATGTCCCCTCGCTGCATAAGTAAGTGCGGCTATATGCCGCGCACACAGTAATTCCGGTCTCGCAGGTTTTTGTTCGCAGCCCCATAGGGTCCTTGCTGCTAATTAAATTGAGCCCAATATATCTTTTCTAATCTATTGTGGTTAAAATACAGAACTTATGAATGTTAAATGTATTTTTCTCTGCAATGTGCAGATTTACAGTGGCCCAGTTGGTAAAGGTGTTCAACAGTTCTGTCTGGTAGTAATTTGCTGTATTTCCAAGATCTCTACATAAAATGAGTCATGGCACAGTGAGAAACTCTGGCTAATTTGTTTGCACATGGATAGTCCATAAGTACTGAATTTCATCCATAACTCATCAGAACAATTTAAAGATTAATTGTCACATGATGTTATCAGTTGGCTATTGTGTAATATCTCTTTAAACCTAACAGGAAAGAATCTTCTGGGCTATTTATAGCAGATATTCATAATGGTCATTACTTCTGAATGAGTACTCTTTTGGTGTGTTTTTTTTTACTGCACACCCCTATCCTAATAGGAGAGTATGCTGAGGTTTGTCATTTCCAGAACAGATCAAGAGATGTATTCAAATGATATTGCACCCAAACATGCTATGCAATCTTGCGTATAGACATTATTATGAGTTACTTGTATAGTGCAGCATATTCCGTTGTGCTTACCAATTGTGAACAAACAGTAATAAACCAAGACTGGGTAGTGAAAGACGGACATAGAGGTAAGATGGCCCTGCTCCGAAGCTTACAATCTATAGATACTCTGTTTCATCCTCCAGTTCTTGGGAATTTTCTAGTGAGGATGACAACTAAAAACTTTGAATGGGAAAGAGTGAAGATAAAAGGAAGACAGAGCAAGTTTAAAAGCAGGGAAACTGATAACATGTCCTAAATGTGAAAAAGGAAGAGCGAGAATTCTATAAACATGGGACGAAAAAGTAAAGTTTGCACCTTTTTAAAAGAAAAATAAATGTGCCAAAGCATCCAATACATCCCCTTAAAAAGAAAAATCCTGCCCTACCGGCCATCACTTTCCATGATGGGCAGCATACTAATAGCAATAATTCCTCAGACATGTCTAATAACACCTCCTGGTGTGGCAGTGCACATCTTGCTTCATGTGTAGGTCTTATGGTTTGAAGGAGTTGATTTACTCTTTCCCTGTTGAGGACTAAAATATGGGAACAATGAAGGTATTTGTAAAAAATCTAACCATAGAAACCCATTATTTCTTCAGAACACATGTATTGCTTGAGGCAGACACTGCAAGGAGAGCTATATGAATATACTGTGTGTCACTACATGGGCTTGAGGTTTTTAAAGTCTTTACAATCTAGACAGTATATTTTTCTTCAGTTAACTTTGGATTTCAATTTACTAGGGCTACGCTTGCCTGTGGAGTGCATATTTTAGATAGTAATGTACAGTTAGCAGAAGCTTTGTCAGACATTTAAAAAAAAACTGTAGACATTCAGTTTGTGCCTGTATTAAACCTTGGTTAATATAATTTATTTAAATAGCACCAGCATATTATGCAGTACTTTTTTTAGGGAATGTTATATCAATCCCAGCCCTTTTGGAGCCTACAGTCTAAATTCTCTAACACATGCACACACACTCACTCACTCATTTTATTTTAATGTGCCATTAACCTACCAGTTTGTTTGTGGGTAGAAACCCATTCACACATATGGAGAACATACAAACTCCACACACAATGTGCCCTTGAAAATGGAACACAGACAGCAAAGCTAACACTGTAAAAATGTATGTACTTATACCTTTTTTATGATTTCATTATTACAAAAGTGCTATACATTGACTGCTATGTGTGTACAGTCATTTCTACAGTAATTATATTATAGATACAAGTAATTATATTATATATACAAAGCAGAGAACATCCAATCCAATACTGACTGGTACCAGCTCAGTAAGCTGCAGCTAAGATCATTAGAGGGAGGGTCTTCTTACAAAAAATAGAGAGTTCATGGTCCTCTCTAATATATTTTAGACAGGATGTAGTTAGCATCCTGGCACTCAGGAAACCTGACTGTCAGAATGCCGGCTCCAGAGTCCCGACGTTCATCTGAATACCAGCTCCACAATTTCAATGATAAGTATTAGGGTTAGGGCTTAGGCACTAAGGGGAGAGTTAGGCTTTGGCTGCGGGAAGGGATGGTTAGGCTGCAGGAGGGGTGGCTTAGGGGGAGGGTAAAGGTTTGGATACTTACCAACATGCATCGGGATGCTGACCGGCGGCATTCCGGAGCTAGCATTGTCACCGTTTGGGTTCTGACCACAAGGTTTGAGTACTCAACCCATTTTAGACATAAAGCATTGCCCATTGGTTCTAAATGCCAGAACAAAAATCCTGGAAAAAAATCACTTTGAAACTGTTAACCCCAAGTTCCAAGCATAGATGGATAGCAGGATAGGTAACTGTATATTGCATGAAGATGAAGTACATTATATGCATAGGGGGAGATGTATTAAGCAGTATAAAGAGCGGAGAAGTTGGCCAGTGGAATTAATGTCCATACCAATCAATCTGCTCCTATGTATCATTTTATAAACTAATTATAAAATGCTACCTCAAAGCTAATTGTTTACTATGGGCAACTTCTCCACTGGTCCACTTCTTCACTCTACACTGCATGATACATATCCTCCATAGTTTTTTGTAAGGCACAGTTCTAAACAGCATCAGTGGGGAAAACAGAGTCGTACAAGGTAGACAAAAAAATGCAGTTGTGAAACCAATACAGTGATAAAAGGGCACATCTGAGATTAGTAATGTGACTTAGAGTGGAGACTGGGACACTAGTGAGGGTGTACCACTATAAGTAGAACAGGTCGGTGTAAGGGGATATGCTCTAGTAAAGACATGGGTTTTCTAAGAGAGTTAACACACTGGAAGGATGAAAGAGTCTGTCCAATCGTTGTAGTGAATTTCATTGAGTATTGGCACAGAAGTCTTTTAGGAGGGAAAAAGAGGTGGTTATCATTGAGGAGGAAAGGGACATATCAGGGGCAAATCAAAGAGGACCTGAAGGGAGTGTATTTTTGACATATATGAAGGGGTGGTGGTGGTGAGAGCTTTCTAGGTGAGTGTGGGTAATTTGATTCTGAATGATATGGGAGCCACCTTTGGGATTAGCCGAGTGGGTGCCGCACATGTGTAGCAGCAACAGAAGGTGATGAGTCTTGCAGCAGTAGTGGAGGCAGGAGATAAGTAAATGGATAAGAGTTCTGGGGCCATCGTGGGTAGGAAAAGGGCATATTTTGGCAATTTATTTTGGAAGCCAATGGGTATATCATTCCCACATTATAATGGTAAAGGCAATTTTAATTAGAATGGCGATTACATTGTTTTTAACTTAACTTTACATTTGATCCTGCCACTGAACTTCCCCATCTGAGGAAACTTCTAAAGGTTTTTATTTTTGGGAAGGGGGGGTGCAAATGTAGATCAATAAATCTTTATATCCTTTTAATAGGTGGGTTAGTAGCATAACTCTCATAGGCAACGGCAGTGTTGGCCGCCGAGCACCTGCTGTCGGGGGCATGGAGGAGGGAGGATGGAGCAGCAGCCACATCTTTATATGGTGCCTCCCGTGTAAGTGCATCCTGTGTAAGTGGCTGTGCACAACAAGCAGTATTTACACACTGCATTTTCACAGTCTGCACCACGTAAATGTCCCTGCTCCCTCCTGAACTTCACCTCTTAAGTGTCAAGTAGGAGGGATGAGGGAGATGTTGGGGGATGTAATAGTGTTGCAAGGGTCGACGCTTGGAGGCCAGCGCTGACGGTAGTTCCACAGTAGGATGGAGTTACCTACTTGTATTGAAAATGTTTAACATTTTTAAGTGGCAAAGTATTGTCAAATTTTTTTACAGTTTTTATTTTTACTGTACTATATTAATTTCTAAATGTCATGTTTTACACACATGTACAGTCAGGTGCATAAATATTGGGACATTGACAGAATTTTCATATTTTGTCCTCTATTCACCACCACAATGGCTTTGAAATGAAACAAACAAGATGTGCTTTAACTGCAGTCTTACAGATTTAATTTGAGGGTAATTACATCCAAATCAGGTGAACGGTGTAGGAATTACAATGGTTTCTATATGTGCCTCCCACTTTTTATGTGCCTTGACGAAAGATGCAATAAAGCATCTGAAACGTTGCAAGTTATTTAACTCCTCTCAAGACTTGTTTTATATCGCCAATGTGAATATTTTTGTTCAATGGGCTCTGATGTATTAGAAAACCATACTTAGCCCCCACTGTATGACTTTTGGTAGTATGCTGCAACATTATTGAAATCCTAGCTACCAACAATATTAATTAATTGTATAGTTACTGCGCAAGGTGAATAATTGCTCAATTTCTTTACAAAAATATCTGTTTGCTCTCTGATATAATGCACAGGAGGCTGATTTTATCATACAAATCTTGTTTTCTTTTATATGCTAGTAATGTTAATAAAACCAACAATAAAATATATAAAACTGCAAAGTTGCCAAATGTATCCAATTTGTGTATGTGTGTGTGTATATGTATGTGTGTGTGTATATGTATGTGTGTGTATATATATATATATATATATATATATGTATATATATATATATATCTCTCTCATATAGCAGATAAATCTTGTGTTTCCAGATACTTTCATATGATACACTTAGTTTTCTGTTTTGATACTGATGTATCTCTTTGTGCAAGAAATAGATTAATTCATTCAACAGTCTTGCTTCTGCAAGCGGGTATTACAAATAAAGACAAACTGGCGTCCCAGTTTCAATAAATCATACAGCGTCCTTATATGAATACCTCACATTCACTGATCGACTAGCGATGCAACTTCAGTTGTAAACAGAGTCCGCGTGGCCACGCTTATTCAAGTATACATACGGTCCGGAGGTCATGTCATATGCGATAGTCCGGCCTGCAATGCAAAAGTTACTGGTCGGCTTGGATGTGAGCGGCAACCTCCGCTAAATGCAGCTGACATGACAGGACTTGCTGGGCATTAAGTTCTCCAACTCCTCCAGCAATATAGCGATCTTTGATCAATGTCAGTCAGGCTCTGCTGTATAAGATAATCCCGTCTCAGGCTCTTTGCGGTTGGACTCGCAACAAGCAGACCACTTAGACAGGCATCTATTCAGGATCTCTGGAGGGAATAAAATCAACGCGTTTCGTCCCTTAATGTGTCCTGACAACTAAAGTTGCATCACTAGTCGGTCAGTGAATGTGAGGTATTTATATAAGAAGGACGCTGTATGATTTATTGAAACTGGGACGCCAATTTCTCTCTTGTATTTGTAATACTCGCTTGTAGAAGCAAGACTGTTGAATGAATTAATCTATTACTTGCACAAAGAGATGCATCAGTTTCAAAACTGAAGACTGAGGGCCTGATTCAGAGCCGCTCATAAGCGGCCGCTCGTTCGCTACGAGCAATGTTCGCACATCTGCGTATGTGTATGGGTCGTAATGCGCATGCGCCAATCAGTCAGTGCGGTCGGAAATCGAGCGCTCGCAAAATAGCGAGTGCCTGCTAATTTGAGTGACAGGATGAGGCGCTTGTGGGTGGTAACAGGGGAAGGTGCTTGAAAACGGGGAGTGGAGATCCGAACGCAGGCGTGCCAAACTGTCAAAACGGGCGTTTTAAGGGTGTGCATAATTAACAAAGCAGCATCATCGGCCACGTCACTTGGTTGTCTCTTAGCCTGAACTGTTCGCATGATTGCGGTAGGAAAATCCAACCACAAGCACTGCGAGCAGTTCAGATGCCTTTCGATGTACTCGATTAATCTAATAAATAGCAGAGATGACGTAGGATGCGAATGGCCAGGGGGCGTCTTTACAAAATAGCGAGCGCATGTTTCGTTCGCTCGCTCAGACATAGAGGCGTAGACAGACCGCAAAGAGCATGCGCTCAATTTAAATAGCCAGCCCCTTTTTCTGAACGAGCGAGCGCAAATAGTGTCCGGCTCTGAATCAGGCCCTGATTCAGACCCGGTCGCAAGCGCTGAGCGCTCGCAACCGGGTCGATGGTGACCCACAGCGCATGCGCTCGACTGAGCCAGCGCCATCGTGCGCATGCGCGAGACCTGGCTAGTGACGGCCAATCCGTTGCTCCGTGTCTCTTACCAAAGGGGGCGAGCTGTCGATGTTGAGTGACAGCTTGCCACCTTTGGTGGGGGCGGTCCGGGGGGGGTGGCTGCCCAAATGGAGGCGTTCCCACCGAGTGATGTCAGTGGAGAGACTCCGGCTCTGTTAGACGAAATCTCTCTGGGGCTTGCGGCCACGAGACCCTACCACAAGGGTGTCGTCGCAAGCCCGATGGTCGCGATGGTCTTGACCATCGCGACCATCATCATGGCCGCTCTCAATAGCTGTGGGTGGTCACCCACAACTATGCGAGCGGCCAAGAAGCCGATCCAAAAAAATAAAAAGACCAGCCCTGATTCAGGGCGAGCGGCTCTGAATCAGGCCCTAAGTGTATCATATGAAAGTATCTGGAAACACATGGTTTATCTGCTATATGAGAGTATGTATGCATGTATATATATGTGTGTGTGTGTGTGTGTGTGTGTGTATATATATATATATATATATATATATATATATATATTAATATAATATATACACAGATACTGTGTATATATGTATGTGTGTATATATATATATATGTGTATGTATATATATATATAATATATATATTATATACACACAGATACTGTGTATATATGCATGTGTGTGTGTATATATATATATATATTGGATACATTTGTCAACCTTGCAGATTTATATATTTTATTGTTTTCTTTTATATGCTAGTAAAATTAATTAATCACCTTGCGCAGTAACTATACAATTTTTTTTTTCTATGGGTCCTAATTAGACCAATGTTACTTGCTAGCAGGTGATATACACACATATAAAATTAATTAGTATTTAACTTTCTGTTACATTAAGCACCATGTATTGTAGTTTAAATACTACATTGTCACTATTTGGTTTCAACAATATTAATAACTTATTTTCAGTTTTAAATTGAAGGCTGTTTTACCCACATTTACTGTGTTACTAAGGAGGAGAGGTGCAAGTTAAGTAGTTGTGTTTAGAAAACCCTCCAAAGCTACCCCTCATTTTCCAAAAGTTACCTTGCTTGTAATGCATACTGATTTCTTTGTATTGCTATCTCCGCTGAGCCTGTTACGTCAGCTCATTTATCTTTCAGGTGTTATAATAATTGACCTCAATCAGTGTTGCATTATCTTAAACGGGGCAATTATCCACATTGTCACTTTTTCGTTTGCTCTTTTGACCCTGAGGTCATGGAGGCCTAGAGTAACCAAATCTCACAAAATGATTCCCTTACCTGTCATATAAATAGTCATCCTAGCAAAATGAGACCCAAGGGGGCTTTTGCCAAGGTGTTGAGAAGGCCAGTCTAACTTGATCCTTTATTCTGCTCTGTGAGGAATGCAGTACTGTTCTGGCACTCTATCAAAATAAAACAACGTTCCATTTTTCTTTTTTTTGTAGAAAGTCAGAGAGAGGGAGAACCCCTGTACTCACAAACACTTCTTTGTGGACTGCTTTATTGAAATTTCCATGCAACTCTTCCATCTGTTAGCTGTGCTTACCACCATTACCAGGGAAAGAATTCAGCACCGTACATTTCAGGGACTGGGATCATAAAACTGTCTGGATTATTTCGGCTATATTTACAACTAACTTAATATTACTTTTCTAACAGGTTTAAAGCTTTTAATTCTACCACATTCATTATTTAGGCTAGTCTTTCGTTTTGAGTGTGTATGATATATAATATGGGAGTTTTTTTTTTTTTTGTTTCTGGAATAATTTTCCATGTAAAAGAATTTAGTGTTACATGTTATCTTTATAACTTATACAGGAAAATGTTTTTCACAAACAGAACAAGAGGTGTCTCAAATTACCATAACATTTAATAATATTGCTTGAGGTAGACATTAATTAAAATTTAAAATTTACCACTAAGTATAATTACAATTGTTTACATCTATAAAGGATAATGTTACATTTTTAAACAGGTTGTTCTTCTTTTTTGTGAGGTTTGTTTTATTAGGATCAGAGCCCATTTTTATCATTCCTCGGTGTCTTCTCCTATGTAGGCGTGGCAGCCAATCAGATTATTGGGAGTTGACCGCAGCAGAAAATTAAAGCAATATTGCAAATACATTAAACATTCATTATATTCCGCCTATAATATATCTGCCTTTTTTTTTCTAGATTTTTTTTTTTAAATTGTAATTATTTGCTGTGAAACTGCAATCTCAAACCAATCTCACTGTTCCAGGCAAGCTGTAGGACCTGCATATGCTTAGCAGAGCTGAGTAGGGAGCTATGAAGTGATAATGGGCCCATTTTTAATGATCATATTTGCAATGCGATCTGGGCATGATATTACGCCCACGTAAGTTGCGATCATAGCACTGGAATGTATTACCTGGCACCCGCAGTGACAGGGGCTCCGAAAGGATGTGCCTAGTGTGCTGCTAGGGCTACTGCATGTGCAGAGTCCCGCTGGCTGCACATATGTGGCCTCCATTGCCGTGGAGGATGCCGGGGGAATCCTCTGCCGGCTAATTATGCGAAGTGTAACCCATAGGTTACAACAGGCTAATGTTGGCTGCAGGGGCCAATCAGAAGTTGGTAAATCTGGCAGCATCAATCTGGCAGCATAGAAACCTATGGGGGCTGCAGTGGGGAATGGAGGGATTGCAGCAGGTACAGTATTGGAGACATCTGCTGCTGTTCCTCCTTCACAAAAGGGGGTGATACTAAATATTTGCGGTTCCCGCTGAAAATGGGTGTTTTCTGGGAATAAGCCGCAAATATTTAATGATAAATGGGCCCCTGAGTAACTGTCTGCTGTGAATATTTTTCTCTGCGGCAGCTGTTAAGCCCATAATGGTAAATCAGGGAGAAAAGCTATGCACTTTTTATCATGATAAATGAAGGCCACAATGATGAAAGGACTTGCCATCAAATCAAATGATTACTTTTCTGATTATGTTATTATACATATTGAAATTTAAACAAGTGATAGGTAAGTTTTGCTTACTCTGGATATTTTCTGTTTAACACTGGTGATAAAACTTTTGTTTAGTACCTTATGAGGTATGAACAGTTTAGAAACAATCTGTCACCAATCTGTGCACTGTAATGGCACAAGTTTTAGCAACAGTACTGTATTTTTCATGTAGCCCATACTTACTAGT
Organism: Taudactylus pleione; assembly: GCA_031769625.1. Taxonomy (NCBI): domain Eukaryota; kingdom Metazoa; phylum Chordata; class Amphibia; order Anura; family Myobatrachidae; genus Taudactylus; species Taudactylus pleione. The sequence continues at coordinate 20,625,927 of JAUIMM010000115.1, read as the reverse complement.
AAAGGAAAAAACAAATCAGTTGCTAGTATTTTTTTCACAGACAAATTTTCAAAATATGAAAATTAATTGAATTGTGCAAGGTGAACAAAAAGTATTCCGTTTTCATGTGTAAATTTCACACCTGTTGGAGGCTAATTGAATTGCCATACTAGAATCCTATTTAGTCATTCAAATGGGAGGGGGTGGAATTAATTCTATGTAATGGCTCAGAAGTGCCACCGGAATGGCTGGGTGAAGGCACTTTGTGTGCACCGACATCGCTAATTTTGACTACACAGTAATATACAGCATTTGATAGATTGGGACAGGGGCATGGATGTGGCATGCTGGCTGTGTTACGATGTGGTAGTCGCCACACCCCTGACAGAAGAAGGGAACACAAGAAACCAATATCGTGGTCATACAACACCCCCCCCCCCCCCCAAAAAAAAAAAAACTTAAAAAAAAACATCTGTAAGAGATGCTGGAAAACGTAGCTTTACCCAGATCTTGTATCCTTGAATATGCTGTATTGTAAGTAGCATACCGGCCTCTTGAAGGATAGTTTATCTCATGTACCTGTGATGGATTGCTAGTGGCACTGGCATATTTGAAACTGCCAATACTCCAATGCTTTGTTGGATTTGTCAGAATTTGTCAGTACTTCTGCACAAAAATGACTTTGTAAAATAAGGTACTTTAGCCACAATAAACTGGATTCATGTACTGTTGATTGTAGTTCAGTGTTGAATCATGCGAGGGAGTAAGGATAGTGTGGTACAGAGGTGTCCTTATAACCCATCCTTTTTTGTGCCATATGGTGAGAGACGCATGGCACAACTTAGACACTCTGCCATAGTAGAAGTTCCTGCACTTTTGTACTTTTTATGAATTTTGCATCTTTTTTTGCTTCGTGCCCGCATATATAGTTGCTTATAGTCCCGGAATCATATAGCCTTGAAGCAGTTCCCAGGGATTTTCAATTGCAGCGTACATGCTGCATTTAACGCAGATTTCTGTTAACCTGTTTCAGAGGCTTCAATTGAAATCTGCATTAAGTAGGTTTTTCTGCCCTTATTGTGGCTGCTGAGAGTGCTTTACCCATAGCTCCAGGAACGTATTCCCCGGAATCTGTGGGTTAACGTGTTAGGAAAGGGCTTGTATTTAAATAGCTTCCGGCGTAAAAGTACGAGACTACAACCCTTTTCCTCTCGCAGTAAGAAAGCAAGCCTAATTGAATCCAACCCATAGTGTCCTAGGTATTTAGAATTACTATTCTTATCACAGGAATTGGTATATAGTCGCCGATTAAGCATAACTGCACGAGGCATGGTGTGGGCCGCTCGTTTTGGATCTGTCTTTTTGCCTTTTTTACCCAGATTAGCGACTGAAACTCTCTCAGAAGCAACATGAAATGCCAGCGTTAGTTGTCGGGGTACCCATGCATTGTACTTTTTGTTGCATTAGTGATGCGAATAATATGCATATTATGTGAAAACGTCTGTGGCGGGACACTTGGTGCCGCTAAATTGCAATGTGCACGATGCATCAAACAGGGCTATTTGGAGCAATTTGAGGATAGGTATATGTGGACACAATTGTACATGTCTTCCCATGGGGGCTGTAAGGGATATGCTTGGTTATTCCTCTTCTTGTGAGGCTAGTGGTAGTCATTGAGCAGTACAGGAGGTCATACGGGTGAGTACAGTAACAGGAGATAGCTGTATGAGGGAGGTGAGAAAGAACAGAAGATTTCTAGCAAGGTGATTGGCTGCTGTGTTTATAGGAGCTGAATTTTATTCTACTTGACTTGGTTGAAATGTAAAACCTCTTATTTCCCTTTTAAGCCTTCAGTGTTTTTGTCAGAGAATTCATACATAAGTACTGTAAACTTGAATTGATTCTGACTACAGAAATGGTTAATGATGTACCTGTATTTATCATTCTCAGGGGTACAAAGAGGACTGGATTAGGTGTCTGCTCTATGCTTGATAGCAGCATCCCCTCCAGTTACCAAATGTATAGTTAATTCATTTTTCCATTATGCATGATATATGATGTCATCTATAATGTTCATAAATTTACATTGTGGGTTTCTGAGCCAACCTGTGAATTAGCAGTTAAAGAGGGAATATTACTACTTTAATAGCTACAAATATGCTGAGGGGTATTGAATGTTTGGTTTTAAGAGATATAAAAACTATTTGCAGCTGTGAAGGAATATCCCACCACGGTCATTTGGCCCTGCTCTTTAAAGAGTTATTGCCTTTTTTCTCACTTAAAGGATGTCATGGGACGAGTTCCATGTAATGTTAGCTCATCATATGTTTGTAAGCACATAAAATGCAGACACTTTATTATGAGCTCCCTTTTAACTTATGTAGTGTTGGAGCCTCCTGCTGCACTGTTTAGTATACAGAAGACAGATGTACAAGCTTTAGCTACAGCCATTTCACATGGGAATTAGCTAGAAACTATAGGAATAATTTGAATTACGCCCTTGTACATAATGCCCAAGGAGTCTGGTTGTTCATATGATACTCAAAATTTAGTCTACAGCGACCATGAAAAAATATAAACCTTTAAATTAGTAGAAATGTTCATTTACAAAAAAAAAAAAAACTTGTTTATTTTATTAAAATGTCTTCCATAATGCACAACAAAATTAAATATTTAGATTACAAAACATTGGTCCACTAAAATACATACGGCTCTTGCAAATTAATACAACTGGAAGGTACAGCATGCAATAATTTTCAATATAACTATATTGATAGTAAACTGAAACAAAACCTAGAACAGTCAAAAGCACAAAACCTAGAACACAGTCAAAAGCACTTAAACCAGTGAGCGCTCAGGAGAACTCCGCAATGCTCAGCTAATGTATAGCATGACGCAAACGATTTGGAACAGATAAATTATTTCTATTATATACAAATCTTTTATGACCCAGTGTTTTGTTGATTAAATCTTGTCCCCAATATAAAAAAATAAAAATGTAAAGACCTGAAAGGCCCCGAGTCTGGGAGGTCATTACAAATCTTTGTGAAAATATTTTATAAACCTATCTCAAATATATTTCATGTGAAGGGATGGCCTGAGACAGGATTTTCCCTCAAAATAAACTTATATATAATGTGTCCAAATTATTTTACATGTGAAATGTACAGATTTAAAAAGATGGATTCTTGCAGTCTCTATAGAAACATGAAAAGTAACCAAATTATCATTTCAAACATCCCAAGGAATTTATCAGTGACTGTAAATCATGTAGCTTTATACTGAAATCCAATGCACCGTTTGTTTTGATACCCACTATATTTTTATCAAGCAAAGTATTTTGCCAAATGTTCAGCAAATCTGAAATACCTTCTAAGGTAGCCAGTTTATGCACCTAATATATTTTTATTTCAGTCCTTAAATTATGAGGATACATCAAATTATTTGAAAAATGTGCAGTGTGTTCATTGCAACCACTGAAAACTACATTCATCACCAAATGTTCTAAATAGAAGTAGTCACATGGTGGTAGACCAGGCTGAAGGTTGTAGATAAATGTCTGACATACTGTGATTATACTGACTGTCAGCTGTTGAAGTACTGGTATGAAAAGTGTAACTAAATGGCTGAGGCCACCTACTTCCCAGAGTTTGAGGACATTAATTATATTTACTGCTAGTCCTAATCTAGGATGGCTTCATGCAAGGCTATCTAGTCTGGAGGCGCACACTGAGAATTACATCTAACATACATCCTTCACACCATGATACCTCTATCACGTAAGTGCTAAAGTGTTTACTGTCTTGCCTCAGTCATAAACTGGACCCTGAGAACAGCATTGAAAAATTTAAAACCAATAACCAGGACCACTCCAGGTTTGTAGATTCTGTTGAAAAGAGGCTCCTATTTCCTCAGAACACCAGTTTCAGGTTAGTTAAGCTTTACTTTTGATGTGTCACAATTACTGGCATAGTTATATAGAGCATCAGCCATTGTTCTAAAGCCCAAAATGCACTAGGGCCTATGCAAATAATGCATTCATTGTGACTTCTGCACTGAAGACCAATTTGTTTGTGACAATTGATTACCAAGTGGTGAATTACATGGCATACCATCCCACTTCAACCACTGGTAGTTATAGCAAATGTGCTATATTCAGCGCTCCTCTTCTTTAATGATATTCTTAGGGTATGTGACCGATATGAAAATGTATTGTAAATTGTGTGATCATTTAATGTGAAAATCAGTTTAATTTTTCATTTTGTCAATAAGCACATTCTAATAGACACTGGCTTAAATTACTAAATTAATTTAAGGGCTTTGAGAGCAAATAAGACTCCCACCTACCAGTGTTTTTTTTCATTGGTTTATAGCTTCCACTGAATATATTTCATGGCATATGTACTACAATTGTGCCTGCTCCCACCTATACTACTGTACTCCCATGTTTTCACCCTCATATCTGTCCCAATATCCTCTCTGAGTCACACTCGCACTTCTTACCTCAGTTATGCCCATTGCCAATTAGACTTTAAGCTCTCTTACAAGCAGCATGCACCCCTATTGCACGTTTTGTTTTCACATTTGCATTTATATCTACCTTGTATGTCACTGCTTTATGCATGCTTTCCCCCTCAATGTCTGGATCTGCAAAGCATTGTGGCACCTTACAAATAAATAAGATTAAAAGCCTCAATTGGTGGTATAAATTAAAGAAGGGATCCTAATGGTCATACTGTTCTTCTGATTGGATGGGTACCCAAGCAGAAACCAGTCTCCTGTCCATGCCTACAGATTCTTTTTACATTTATATAGAATGGCAAATAAGTCCGGTGTAAATCATTGCAGTCTGTCCAAAAAAACCAAACACTAGCACAGAGGCACTTTAGTGCCCACAAATGGTATTCCCCCTTATGAGACTATTAATGTCTGCCTAATGGAAGTGAAGTTACACACTGGGCTTTGTGCTTGTCGTGAACTCTCTAACATGGATAAAAGTCAAAATGTGAGTACAGAACATTTCTGCAGCAGCTTTGGGCTGGGATTAACTCGGATCACCTCGTCCCCTGCTTTTAATGAAATTCTCCCCCTTGTATTTTCTTGTTTGGAAGGGAGTCCAAAGTTATCTCATGCTAATTTAGTTAGGCAGTGCCCTCAAGGGATGTCACAGGCCTCTATGACCCTTCCAGAGAGACTCAGTGAAGGGATGAGGAGAATTAGACATTCCTGAGAAATTGCAAAGTAGCAAGCCCCAGAGATTTCACATAGAAACAAGCTCCAGACAAACTGCCAGAGACCAAAGTCACCTTTTCAGCACTTCCTTGACATCGTTCCACCAATCCCATCTGGCTTGCCTCAGAGGTCAACATTGGGACTGGGAAGGTGGTAGCAGACGGGGAGGTCCTTTTAATTATTATATAAAAATGATTTAACAGCACTATGTGTAATGTGCATCATCAGTTTTCTCTTTCAAAGCAGCAATTTACAAACGTATAATCATGCCAGAAAAATTGGCATTTAATTTCTCTAAAAGATGGCTTTTGTAGAAACAGAATGTTTATTCTGTTGGACTTAATTTGAATGAAGGATCTTACAGTGATGGGAAATTTATAGCAACTAATAATCATTATCTTAAAGGACATTGTATATATAATGAAACATTTTAAAATAATTTTTTTTTTTAAAGGTTTATAGACATTTAATTTTCATACTTTTTCACACCTTGTGAGCATGGTGGCGCTGTTGCGGTCTTGTGTTTTGACTACTGAAAAAAGTGATTTCATGAGTTATCAATTGCAGCTAGCAATTATTGTAGAATTATATGTAGCCTAAAGCTGGGCACACACTGGACAATATATATCTGCCATTCAATCGATGTACCCCTGCCAACGTCATTCACAAACCTATCGCATTGGCTGTACAGCACAGCAGAGGGCCAATATATCTGCAAATATATTGGTCCATCAGCTGGCGTGTACAGGCGACCTGCGGATCGCCCATACACATGTTGCAAGGACCCGGCGGGAGAGACAGATCAACTTGGTGCGCAAATATAAATGCCCGCCCAGTTGTGACTTCAGGCGCAACACAAATGTATATGCACTTACCTATCGTCAGATAGGTCTGCCTATTGTGTACCCAGCATTAGGTGGGGCGATTAAAACAGTTGCATATTAAAGTGGAACTTTTTTAGTGGGAAACATATACAAAAAGGAGAGTGCCTAAAATGATTTGTAGGTATGTACAGTATAGAAAGTATGTTTACTGCTATCTTAAACTAAGAAAAGTGAAGAAAGCAACAAGGCCTTGTACAGGTAAGTTAGGGGAGAGGTGAATATAGGTGACTAATCAGTTCTCCCCACAAGCCAACAAATATTGTCTAAAAGATGCTTGGAAAATTATAAGAAAATGAGTAACATAATAAACAGTACCATCTATGACCACCCTTCTACCCAAACCATTTATTTTATATTTATTATATATTTGTATATCCCATACTCTATAATATATACTGTATATTATATATGCTATGCATATATAAAAAATGTTTCATCTTGGCCTTTTACAAATGAAAATGATGGAATTGCCCCTGAAAATCCTGCTACTTCCTCTTAATAGTTCCCATTTTCTTGTACCTTTTACACTAAGAATCCTGCAAAATTCAGCATTTGTTCCTGCCTTTATGCCTTGAAACAAAGGATAATCTGCACACCCAGCTTGTTTTTACAAGTGGGAAACCTCTATAGGATGCAAGCAAAAACAATGTTGTCCTTCCAGATAATCCTTGCAGTGTTAATGCAGTCACCCCAAAAAGGGAGTACCACGCTGCAGGTGGCATAATGTAATGCTATGCAAGTGGTTTGTATGGCAATGTGGGCTAAGCTGTTGCCAGGGTAAAAATGTAAAGTTTTAATTTTATTTATTTTATTAACATAAAGTTTGCTCAGGTGTAGTGGCAAAACTGACTGTCTACGGTGGCGTTTGAAAAATAGTACACAAAATGTGTCACAAAGGCATGGCTGTTCTCACTCCAATGTGTTCACACAACACTATTACAAAGGCTGTCCTTCTGGAGTCAGGCAAATAATCATGTTTATTAAAAAGCAATGATTATTTTCAATCATCACTTATAACAGCAATAAACAATTTATTGACACCATTTAGCAACAAAAAAACACCAGAGGCAGCTGGGTGATACTGGTAAGGCTTAACACTTTTGTACATACACAGCTGAACTGAAAGCCTAGACATGGGCTTTCAGTTCCTTTTTATTAATAAATAAAATACATTTCTTATTAATATAGATAATGTTTTAATTATTGCCTAAAAATTACTTTATTCAAATAATGCATTTTTCTCATTCAATCCTTGTTGTTATCACCATCCTTGGGAGCAATCCTTGTTAAATTGGATTCTTAGTAATGGGGTAATCTCTTATCAGCAGCATTAACCATCTTGATTAATCGACATTTAAAAAATAGAAACCAAAATATTAAGTGCAAGTGTACACTGATCATTACGTCGTTAGGAGATCTTGGAGTATGTCACCATGCAAACATAAGAAATGTTCTATAAACATTACACAAATACATTAAATGTTTCTTACTTTAAATTGTGTACATGTACAATGTTTTTTTTATCTCCGTATTCAGGGTCTGATTCAGAGTTGGGAATAGAGAGAGATATCTCTCTCAACTGTGACCCTGAACAAACCATATTGCAATGCAAGGGGTGTAAATACATACATTTTTTTGCATGTAGTGTAAATACTGGCTGCTTTTGCATGTAGCCCACAAATACTGCACAACTTTATTACTCTACAATTTAGATGTCTGTTTGGAAACACTCCTCCCAAACCTAAATCTCTCTGCACATTTTAAATCTGCCCCACCTGCAGTGCAGCATGGTTTCACCAAGATGATCAGTTGAGAGAGATATCTCTCTCTATTCCCAAGTCTGAATCAGGCCCTCAATTCCATTCCGCTTTTGCCTATGCGAAAAGTCAAGGCACTGAAATAGGCAACACTTTTTTTTCTCCACAGAATAGCAGGTGTAAAATGTTTATTTTGGGGTGCAGATGTTGGGAAAACACTCAAAACCCTTGGTACACCCCCCAATGGACAATTCACCCCCCCCAAAAAAAAAAAATTCCAGGAACACCCCAAAAAATGCCTCTGAAATTTGGGTCAAAAATTAAAAAAGTGGGGGGACAACTTAAAAAACTTGCTAAATAAGTTTCTGGGGGTGCTCTAAGAAGGGGCCAAGTGTTTTCAGGATTGCAGGTGCTTGTATGAAGGAGGAATTTCACTTTTTAAAACTTCACTTTACAGACATTTAAATATGGTAGTACCTATTTACAAGCACCCCAAGTTTGATGGAACTACTTATTTGCTCCAAAAAACACTGCTTTATGCCATTCTTCACCACTTTTGCCAATATGCTAATAGCAAGCATTTACCACCACTTAAGTAACCTAAGTAGTTCAATTAGGGCTAATACTAAACTACCATAATGATTTCCGAAGTCAGCCCATGTTTTTATGGGGGTACAGAGTGATTTCCCCCAATTCAACCTCCACTTTTCGCCTTTTTCACATTCGCCGTGTCCGTTTACACATGTTTGGCAATTGAATACGAAACTAATTGAATACAGCGTCCTTTTTGTATATAGCATCATAGATGTAAGATATATTTAAACATATGTTGCATTTATGAGAAGATAGTACAGCTGGTAAATTAGCATGATCATTTCTTTACAATAAAAGGTAATCCATCCATCCTGTGATATTATTACTTTTCAATCACTTGTCTTGTCTTATTTGTTTGGCATGGAATAAGGCAGTTTACTGACTGTGTTTAGAGTGTATTGCATGTAGGTTGCTGTTATTAGGTCACAAATTCACAGACAAACGCTCCAAAGCCGCAATAAATAATCCTGTCTTTTCATCCTCCAATCTACTCCCCAAACTTTTTATTTGTAGCCCTTCCACACAGTATGTTCATTTGTGTTTGAGTTGCTTTAAGGTGAACATGAAAATGTTAATCTGTAAGGTAAATATGTCATGCAGGTATGAATGATATATTATTGGGTTTTCACTATTGTGTTAGCTGAAGCCACCTGTGTGTTTGCTCACCATTTCAAATACTGACACAACTGCCAGCTTACACGACGTGCTGTCACCACTACACAACTAAAGCACTATTGCTTGACTTATCCGTTCACACTACCCAGACAGAATGTTGTAATAAATGCGGTGGTTTGTAATCCGAGTAAACACTATGATGCTTGTTTTGACTATTGTGTTTTTTAATGCAGGTACATATTGCTTAGACATATAGGTCTATTTATGAAGAGGTTAATACCAGAGATATTGCATATTCGATTTTTCATTAAGTTGCTAGTGACGGGGAGAAAACTCTCCTAGAGGTGTATGGTAAATTGCAGTAGGACATAATGATAATTATACCTGATCCACTGCCACTAATGTTACATAGATCCCTAAATCACTGTTTTTCTCATTTTCTTTTTGAAAATTTGCCCACACCACTTTAAAGTCTAATGCAATTTGAAAAAAGGTTATGACCATATTAAAGTGTACCATTCCCATACAATGAAGGCAAACATTTTGTTGGTTGAGCCAGTCTTTGTGAGAATACAGCTTATTGGTTCTCTAGGACCTAGTGACATCACTGAGGCATGAGATACCAGTGAGTGTAGGCAAGTAGTATTAGGTAAATGATGTGGATAGCAAATTGCTTATTAGATATCCCTTGTGTCAGTTTTCCAATGTCCTACATTGATCCGGTTACTTCTAGACTCTGCAATTCCTCATGTTTGTCACCATTGCCTCTTCATCCTGCTTTCTGGGGTTTTTGTTTCCTGTTTCCGTCTTCCTTTACATCCTTAGTGCATTGCTGCTCTATATCTCTGATGCACACATCTTTTTCAGCTTTAGCATCTGCACGCCAGTTGCTTTCTGACTTTACCTTCTGACCTTTTCCCTTCGTGTTTCTCTCTTCCTCATCTCTTCCGTCATATCTCTTTATACTGTCCTTGGCTGTAAGAATGAGTAGTCACTCAGAACTATTGGCAAAATAAGTAGCCTATCTAGAATGCTGTATTACTCTCTGATTATAGTGTTTATTAGGGACAGGTTAAGAAATTAGTGGGCATGTTGGTAAGATTAGTTTATATGCGCGCACACACACACACACACACACACACACACACACACACACAATAATTAGGCATGGTCACATCATTTTAGGGTTGTGCAACATCTTCCAGAGGACATGGCCAGCACTTCAGAATCACTAGTTAACCCATCCCTCTGACCATCCCCTAAAGCACTTCTCACTGTCTCACACCAGCATCCTATTTGATACCACAACATCTGTTGTTTTTCCATAGTCACAACGTATCCCTCTACACCCCTTTAATACTGTAGGTGAGTGGATAGGTAACAGAGAGCTGCTGACACACCTGAGATGTCTTTTAACACGTATATGGCAATAGTGGCCACAGTAGATCCTCCCAGAAGAAGTAAGCTTTGTTGTTATGAAATCATACTTGCCTACTCTCCCACAATGTCCTGGATGCAGACAAATTTTGGCGAATTCTCCTGGAAGAGTAGGCAACCCTTGTGTGTGCCCAGCTCTCCAGTGCAGTGACACGATTTGCATTGTAAAGCCTCCTAGATGTCCTCTTCAGAATCTCCCAGAGGGGAGGGTAAATTTGGAAGCTTGGAACTCCCCATTTCTGATGGGCCGCAAGTGCACCGCTCACTTATGAGTTCACAGAATAGTGCACTCGCATCTGATCGGTTACTGTGAGCCACGGCATCACATGGCCCCGCTCCATCTCTTCTGCTGCTGGTGAAAAGCAATGGGCTCAATGAGAACAGGTGGCATGGGTGCAAGGTGGGCCCACAAGTCAAGGATCTAGTGTGGGGCACACCTGGCTCATGACTCTGTGTCCCCTATTGTTCTACAGGATGTCTTAGAACACCTGTGTTACAGTTTGACAGTTGTACCACCCCAGGTTGCAAAATGGTGATTCTATCTATCTGCTGCTAAGAGCGAACAATATGAAACCTGGTTTCATTTTTTTTGTTATTGCTATGCAGTATTTATTATTTGTGCATCAACAAATACTGGTAACATTGGATCATGGAATAAAAGACTTATTGTTATACGATTACGTGTCAAAAAAAAAAAAAATCTATTTGCATTTAACAATGGAGTGAGTATTTTTTAATTGTCTTATGCAAAACTACAAACAGAACTGTAGAAAGGTTTAATGAATGTTTTAGTTGTCGTAAACTATTGGATGATATTGAAACAAATAGTTTTCAATGACCTCACCTGTTCAGGACAGAGCTGGTCTCTAATTTAATAAGAATCCAGCATTGTACTTAAAAGGGTGAGGCTGAAAGTAGCGCTCACTACAAACGGTAGAAGCTCGATACTCTTCCAGACAAGTTGCATCATACCTAGTGGTGTTATCAATAAGAGCATTGAGTGGAGCTAATGACTGGTATGTAGCAATGAGCCATCACGTGACTTTCGAGTCTGATGTTGTTTCTTGTGGAAAGATTGTGGGTTTTTCCTGGCACACATTTCTGTGGCTGCACTCTGGTTACCACAATTTCGACCCAACCCATTGGGCTTAGTGGTGAGTAATACTGTCAAACTGAGCCACCTTTTATGTAAAAGAATCATTTGTTTAATCCTTTGGAAAAAATGGAGACTAAAATATGGATTGAAAACCAATTTGGAACATTGTTACTGTGTCTGTAACTTAATGATAGATAGCTACATCATTTATAAACTATCACAGTGTAAGCATGGACTATTCATGATTTTTTTGACTGGTATGCACAATGTGACATTACTGATTGCTAGCTTGTTGTAAGCAGATGGATACGTAAGAGGGAGTGGGCAGGACCACAGTTACATTAAGAAATGAACTTCAGAAATATTTTAATGAAAATAATATGCTGAAATAAAATGTCTAACTGAATGCAAAAATTAGGTTTTGATATTGTATAGGTCAATACAGTCTGTTTAATTTAAAAAAATAATAATCTGCCCACAGCCTTGTTTGGAAGTCACATATAAACTCCACTTCAAGTAGTAGAAATAATTTTTTACTTCGTCTTTGAGTTGCCATTAAACAGACATCGCATATGTCCTAGTACCAGTTTAAAAAGTGCAGGTTGCCAGTCAGCTTACATTGCTTTGCCATGTCACCATATCATTATGTATTATATGCCGCTGAAATTGCCAAATGTCCTGTTTCTACAAGAAATGTAATTTTGGCACAACTGAGTTTAGCAAATCCTTTTTTCCTATTTACATTGTTAAAGAGGCATGACATGAACACTTTCTTATTTTACTTTGCCTCTGGCAAACATCTGATATTCTGTAATAAAGGCCTACACAAATATCTTTGTTTAAAAGAACAATATTTTGACACTCAGTGACACGACGAGACATATTATATCAATATTTAAACATACATTACAGGTTTGGATTTACCTTATATTCATACAAGTTCACTCTGTTCATTCTAATCATAGTGACTACTAACAGCATAAACCTGAACATCCATAGAATGCCCCAACATTTTATCGTTACGTAACTATGACTTGAGTTGTAGGTAACTGTTTATTTAAAGCGCGTTGTATGTTGCACTTTTAGCTGGGAATTTACATGTATGCACCCTGCAATAAACGCTACCCGCAATACATCATTGCGTGTGATCTGTGAAGGTGCTCTTATAGCAGTGGTTCCCAAACTGTGCGCCGTGACACCCTGGGGTGCCTTGGGACACTTGCAGGGGTGCCTCAGGTTTGTGGTCCAGCACCAAATCATATTATTTATGGTCAATGTAATGTAAATATGTGGAAAACAGAAGCACAAACCTGTCCACCACCACATAACTGCACCTAAGGATGACAATTTACGTCACTTTACATCTTTACTACATTTTTTTCTGAATTTCTCAATAACAAACTTTTAGCTTAGGGGTACCGTGAAAACAACGCTGATACTATAGGGCGCTGTGATTCAAAAAAGTTTGGGAACCTCTGTCTTATAGGTTGCTGGGGTTCGAGGTTCTTTTTTTGTTTTTGTTTAAATAATGTCATAGATATAAATCTGGTTACATTATCTTTCACCTGGAGGAAGAAGTGTGCATCAGATGCAGTTAAAAAATTTTTATCAACACGTTCCCATAAATTGTGTCTTCACCAGGATAGAAAATGATCATTTTATGTTACTGATGTCTAGTGCAAACAGTTGTCATTTCAGTTTCTTTTTTGGGGGGGAAGGGTCTCAAGGGAAAACAATCTGCATTACTAGTACAGCACCTGTCTGCTAGATGCATGTAGAACCCAAGTGCATGCAGTACACTTCTCATCAATAGTGGGATGGACTGATTCACAAAAATTGATAAGCACCATCAATGTGTTAATTAAAATGATTAAGTGTTTTGTTAGTAATTTTAGTAAAGGCTGATGAATTTCAGCAATCCTTTATACTGTGTACAAAGATCCATGTAATTATACCTAATTGTACACTGTTGGTAAAGAAAGCAATCCTGCCCTCTTTGACAACTTCATAAAGATGCCTTTGTTATGGATGTGATTAACTTTAACTGAACAATGTCATACCCACACTAGATACATTAATATGCACAGAATTGCAAATCTAGTAAAGGCAAATTGACGTGTAAATCGCGACTTTTTCAAACCAATAAAATAATTGCCACACTGATTTCTGCAGTGTAAGGTACATAACTGGGTAATTCACGATGGAAAGCCCTAAAATGTAGGAAATAAATAACAATGACCACACCAGTGTAGACAATGAAGTGGTTCCACGTGTGCTGTATGAAGAAAATAAATCCTCCATTATAGTTTAATGGCCAGTTTTCCCACCTTGTCTCCTGTCAGATATTACATTGTGGTATTTAATTAGAACTAACACAGTTTTGATATATTGTTGCATTATCTTTTGTCAACAACATGAGGTTCCAGCGTTTTCAACTGTTATGTACAATGTAGTACACTACACTACACAAACAGAACTACCCCAACAGAATCAATGGCACATAGAGAAAAGTCTACATAATGGTGCGTGCACACGATCAGATTTCCCTGGTCGATTTGAACGATATCGTTATATATCGTTATAATTCAAATAGACCAGTTTCTGGCCCCTTCAAACGACCAAACGATGGTCGATGATCAGGCACGGATGGTCTATATCGACCATCGCCCATGCATGTTTACTATAGGGACCCGCGATCATTCATCACGGGTCGTTATAGTAGTTGGGGGGTTGATGCATGTGTTGGATGTTTGATTTCAAACATCCAACACATGCAGGACAATCGGACAACGATCATTATCTGATCATCTCCAAGTCTGACCATGTGTACCCTCCATAAGTCACCACCTTCTGTCCTAGCACACTGACTCATCTACCTGTGCCACCCTCGTCTGACACCCCCTGCAGGTTGTAACCTCTCGTAAGCAGGGCCCTCTTCACTCATATTTTCTTCCTTTCCTCACTCTTGCCACTGTCTGTCCCCCCCTTTACCTACATCGGCACTGAACCTGTCTGCAGCACACCTAAACTGGGGTATCTGTACTCTGTAAAGCACTGGAAACTGTTTGTGGCTACTTATATATAAAGTGGATAGTTTGTATTTGTTAGAAGAGGCTGAAGTAAACATCCATTAGTGTTTTTCTAATAATATTATTCCTACAAATGATAACTTAAATTCATCCACAGATTAATTTAAACCCTTTTCATATGGACCTTATAACAACGGCATAAAAAGTAACCCTTCGTGTTTCTAATGGTTTCTAAATTCATGTTTTGGACTTTCTTGGCTATATGAAGCTACAACTAGAGTTTCTTAACATTGTGGATGGAGAAGTCCTTGGTAGATTGTTTCTTTTACACATATAATGGTGCATACACACGATCAGATTTTTCCTTCAGATATGAACGATAACGATTTAAAAATCGTTCAGTCGTTCATATCTGAAGGAAAATCGTTCATATCTGACATGCCTGAACGATGGACGATCAACGATGCGCGTTCCCGTTTGTCAGATAACGATATCTGACATCTGATGGGTTTGCAGTCAGACTTGGACGATTCCATTCATTTTAATGCAGTCAAAAATCGTTCAATCGTTCAAATCGTTCAAAACTTTGGTCAAATCGTTCAAATCGTTCAGATCGTTTAATCGTTCAATCGTTCATCTGACAAATCTGACAAGTCTGACAAATCTGACCGTGTGTACGCTCCATAAGAGTTACAAACTTTGTTGTGATACTTTGTTGTAGCACTGTCAGCAACGTATGGTTATTTTGCAGCTATAACATTTATTTGTTTATCAGGAAATTTTGTTTTACTAAATCTTTTTATTTAATCAGTCAGCGAGGGTGAGTGCAGTGCCTACTAAATAAAACCTTCAGTGCTTATGTGAAAAAAAATTGTATTTTTGTTTTCAGTGACTATAAATATTAGGTAATAGGAAACTGTGGTGGTTTATTTAATGTAGGTTCTCAGCAAGTTAAATTGTGATTTTTCCTTTAGTGAATGGAATGCATGTTAGTGATCTTTCAGCTTTGTTAGCCTGTAACGCTGTCTGTGTGGATCTAAATGGAGCCTGTATGTTATAAATTCTAAATGACTTTATGCTTATCATACTTACCAAACTATCATAATCTATTTTGGGATTGCGCAGACTGTATCCTGTGTGTTATGTTTCTGCATTTTTTTTATTTTTTTTTTACTGAGTCCAAAGAGGAAATTAAGTTGATTAGTGTTTCTAATTGTTTTCAATCTTTAATTCTAAAGCCGTTTTCTTCTCACTAACAAATGGGCTCTACAGCGGCTAAATGATGTTTGGATTCTCTTCTTGGCAATATCAAGTTCAGGAAATGTTAATAAATCAAGAGACTGACTGACTGATTTTCTACATGAAAATCTTTAGCCCGTTGCGGTAAACAGTATGCGTCTGTAAGGAGATTCACATCAATCCCCTAGTTTGATAGCAGGATTATTACTATTTGTTTATTCATTTTAAATTTATTTGAAGCATCCATATAAATCTTCTTAATAATTCAGTGTGCAGTTTCCTTGAATTCTTATAATGTGACATGGGAGAAGTGTGTGTGTGTGTGTGTGTGTGTGTCGGAATCAAATACATTACGGCAAATAATTCTAACAACAATATACTACTAGTTTCAGTTTCTTTCTTTAAAATTAGGAAATTTTTCTAGCAGTCGCTCGCCCAAAAGAAATTCACAAAGACCATCAAGATATTTGTCAATTTTACTTTTGACAATATTTTATTTTTTTCTATTTCGGAACATTTACCAAAATTTCATAGCATTGATGCTGTACCTTGGACATGAAGTCTGGCACAACTCTGTAGTTTTAGTAGAAAGCCTTGTATAAAATATCCAAAGAAATATCTCTTGAAATTAGCATTTTCGAATTGTCAGTTTTAGGGGTATTGTTGTTGTTAAATTATTCCTCAGCTTTAGGTAGCCAATAACATTATATTTTCTTATTAAAGGAGATAAAGGAAATATGTACATTAAGTAGAAGTGGGTAAGTATATTAGCTCTTGTACAGGAGCATAGGACAGGAACCTGAGATAGTTGGTTAAACATAAGTTTGATTAACGAGCCTTGTTTGTCATGGGTGATAACACAGTTAATAAGTATTACAGGGCTGGATGCTGAACGGAAGAAGAGGAAGTTAGATAGTCTCTTCATGTCCTGAAATGTCTGAGAGAAGCCTATGTACAATCACTTCAGTATTTGTTAATCCACTTGAGGTTTTTCTCCTTCACTAGTCCAGGTGTGAAATGCATACAAGTGTCTCTGCAGTGGGTGTTTCCCTTATATATTATTACAAAGCCGAGGGATTTCACATTCAGTTTTTAACTATCCTTTATCACTTGAATAGGCATGTGAGAGGTTCTTTTTTATCATGCATTTTCTTTTTTGGCAGCAGATATAGGCAAAGCAGGTGTCTTAGTCACGTAGCTCCAGAGTGCATTAACCTGGCAATTTACCCTCTACACTTAAGCATTTCAATGCTAACTTTCCTATCAGATTTGCTCTTTGGTAAAATGAGTCATATGAGTTTAATGATGATGAGATCCCTTTACAAACCCACCTTCACTTACCCTAAGGTACTATCTAGTTTTTTTTCCAAGTAAATTAGTTAAAATGTATTAGTTCCATTATAAGAGAGGCTTTATAAAGAGGGTGACTATCACTTTAACATGTATGACCTTTGTCATAAACTAGTGTTATAGGGGCATATTTACTAATTATCGCCTGCTATACCCGATAATTATAATTCATAATGTAAGCTCCACTGAAGCAGGGACATCTGTGAAACTATTAAACATACTCTGTACAGTGCTGCATAATGATTGCCACTAAACAATTATATATATATATACAGTGTGTGTGTGTGTGTAATATATATATATATATATATATATATATATATTACACACACGCACAGCTATAAAAAGGGGTGTTTCCCAGTAATCTCACAACAATCAATTGTGCTTCAGAAGTAATCTATGATTGGTCCCAATACAAGTACTAGGAGGTGCCCTTGTTTTTTTTTTTTTTTTTTTTTATAGATTCTACTATCAACCTTGGTGTGGTTACCTGCGAGGTGCTGCCGCTTTCTATGCTGAAAGCAGAGCCGTAACTAGACTTTTTGGTGGCCTGTGCCAGAGAGAGCATTGGCGCCCCCCCTCCCACCCACATTTTTTAAATAGGGACATAAGAATAGTGCAACTGAGAAAGGGTCATGGCCTCATGGGAAAGGACCAGGGAAGAGATGGGGAAGACCAGGAGATGATGGGGATAAAAGAAGAGGAAGCTGCAAGTAAGAATGATAATAAACAGGAAAATTTACATGCCCAAACAGTGCCCCCTGCGGTGCCCTGTGCCATGCCACTGGTCACACTACCCTAGTTACGGCCCTGACTGAAAGTGTGTGTGCATATATATATATATATATATATATATGTGTGCGCGCATGTGCAGTGTGTAAATTACACCTTGTACTAACCCATAGATAAATGTGATGATAGTTATATGCACACATTTTTATGACATTTTATAAAAGTATATAGTGCCTCTATTAAAATTATCTTCTTATGATTTAATAATGGATTTGGGGTACTAAAATAAACGCTTAAATATGGAGTAAAAGGTAGTATAAAGTTCATGTTGTTGTTTTTTAAATCCTACAAAAGAAAAAGTAATTTTAAAAATTTTTGAAAATTCTTAAAATATGTGACCTATATAATGCGGTTAAAAGATAGCCAAGAGGTTGCAGTGATTGTATCTGAGATTATGGCCTAGCCATGTCATGGGTCATGTGGTTCAGCATGTGAACAGGAAGGTGAGAATTGGTGAACTTTTGCCTGAGTTGTGCAGTCCATCAGGGAATAAATGGACCAAATCAACTGTGCAGCTGTATAAGGAGGTAAACGGCTGAGTAGCTCTCACACAGAGGCCTTTGTGCTCTGGACATGATCTAGCATTATGATGGGGTTCAATATTCCTTGGCTTTATAGCAATTACTAACCCATTATCACACTAAAACACTGGATCATTTATCTTCTAATTCCAAATGTCACCTGTTCTTCATTTACGTCTCAATGACCATTAATTATACTCGGTGGAATTTAAACAACGTTTTTCTTTTCTGTTAAGAGTAGTATAAGTCTATCCAGTAATGATAAATAAATCAGCCACTATGCAGCTCTCATTTCTCGTTCTCAGACTGAGGTCTGGTACAATGTGAACTATGAGAGGAAATGCCTAGAAATTGGTAGGTCAGGGTCCTGGGAGAGTCTGTCTGACCATTGTTGTAACTGCAGATTTCTGGCTCTCGTTCCAGACAAGTAACTTGTACAGTATGCAAATTTCAGAAGTGGCATAAGCAGTGAAAACAAACATTATCCAATCAGGGTATGAAAGCTGTATTACTATTTCCTTTTTATTATAAATACAGAAAAGGTGATTCTGCCTGAAATCTTAGACATTGGCTTTATTTAACACACCCTTCTTCGAGGTTAGTCTCGTATCACAAGAGGTGTTTGTGGTGCCTTGGCTGCATAATAATAAATTATATACTATCATATTAATAAGCACAAACAAAGAATAGGTCTAAAAATAGAAGGATTTTAAAAGCACAAAAATATTGTTTTGGCTACACAAGAAAATAATAAATATTATTTTATTATATTATAAAATATTATAAAAATTCTTGTGGACTGTTATGAAGATTAATGGAGCATACACACGGTCAGATTTGTCAGACTTGTCAGATTTGTCAGATGAACGATTGAACGATTAAACGATTTGAACGATTTTACCAAAGTTTTGAACGATTTGAACGATTGAACGATTTTTGACTGCATTAAAATGAATGGAATCATCCAAGTCTGACTGCAAACACATCAGATGTCAGAAATCGTTATCTGACCATCGGGAACGCGCATCGTTGATCGTCCATCGTTCAGGCATGTCAGATATGAACGATTTTCCTTCAGATATGAACGACTGAACGATTTTTAAATCATTATCGTTCATATCTGAAGGAAAAATCTGACCGTGTGTATGCACCATAAGGGGCAGATTTCTGCTCGCTGCCTGTAGTGCTTCTGTAATTGGCTGGAAAATGTGCAGTGTGAACTGCTGCTTGCGCTTAATTGAATCTGCCTATAAAACTCAGTGAAAACATTGCTACTATATGCGGGGTAGCTTTATAAATAGCGTGAATTATAATGGATTAATAGATTTGAATACACTTGTGCAAAACAATTATGTGAGTGTGATTTTAAAATTGGAGTAGGCTAGTACTGTGCTTGACCATGCTACTCTCCCGGAAATGTCTTTGCCAGCTTTGCTCTATGTGCGGTGAGGTCATGCGTCACATCTACACAAACCCTCTTTTAATGAGCCCCCATAAACTTTGGTGTCTTAAGTTATGCCAGACTTAACTGAACCCCTATATTTTCCTGTACCTATCTTTGTCAACTTCTCTTTCCAAGAACGTCTTCTTAACCCTGAACATTCTGGACTGTAGTGGGCAACTGCACAATCGGGGACTGGTTGAGGTTTTCACTAAAAATCCAAAGTGTTACTGATTCCTAGAATATGCCCTTTGTCCGCAAATTTTTTCCACATGATTGGAATAATTCTTCAGATAACTGCCCAGAAAGGAGGGCCAGTGGGTAATGGTCTATAGACAGGGAGGGTGCTTTCTGTTGCTGTCTATCAATGCCTTGCTCTGCTTTATGGAAACCTCAGTTTAACATAGACATGGCAATTACTAAAGGCACCCTGCAACTAAAAGATCCGCCTGGTGTATCCTTAGGATGCCAGGGTCTCTCAGTTTCTTCGTCCCTGTCCCCACTTTGTGACATCATAACATCACACACGTGAGGTGGAGGAGCCAGCTCAGGGCTCATTATTGACCTGCTACAGCATTGATCATAGAATTTATTTGTCTCTGTACCATTATTACCTATGTAACATGACTAGCAGCTACTGTTTTCCTGGGTCATTTTAACAATGGGGTGGATGGGACTACAGCTCCAGGCGTCCAAATAAAAATAGTCCCTTCACCATGACATTATGATGATACCCAGCCTCCTAGATGGCCATAAATAAGTATTTAAATTGTATTTCTATTTTCCTTACAAAATGATGTAATTTTCCTAATTTTATGTATTTAAGGAGACATTGTGGTTGATAATGTAGGGGGGTTCACATGCCCACAAGGCACTTGTCACACCCATACACTGCTGGTCACATGCACAGAGCACTAGTCACACAATAAGCCCTTAATGATTTTCAGCCCAAGGTCCATGTGGCTCTTATTCCGGCCCTGCGAAGTGCGTATCCCCCAGTGCTGATTTGGAATACTGTTTATGGTATTATCCGGTCATTAGGTGTTTCAAGACTCAGATCTGGAGAATTCGCTATTACTCACCTGTTGAAATGCTCCCCGATGTCCCCTTAGTTGGCAGTGCTCGGTATCTTACTGTCTGCTGATTCTATGTCATGGGATGTGAAAAAAACTACTTGGCTGTTTTCAGCTTCTTCTTGCAAGTGTATCTTTTAGCTATGGATACAGGCTTCCACCCAATCTTCCCACTATTTTAGGAAAAAACTCTTTAATGCTTTTTGGATGGACTGGATAAAGTCTCTGCAAAAAAAATGTGCGAATACAGTCCTTTTTATTGATCCGGGAAAGCTTTATCGAATCACTTTCATATGTAACAAAGGCGATGGTTTGGAGATGCTTAGACCATGCCACATGGTATGAAATGAGTTTGTCTACAGGATCTTCCTGCTTTCCTGACATCACCCTAACTTTTTATTGTTCGCCAAACTCATGTTTAACTACTGGGTTGTGTGGGAGGCTGTGATGTGCTGCCAGTAGATGGATTGATGGTCTACTATCCTACAACATCTATAATGCTGTGCTGCAGAAGATTCTGCAATAATGCAAGGACTGAATTATGTCTTGCCTGCATTTATCTCATTTATTTTTATGTTAACTGTGGATGTTCTCAGTTATTACTGTGTAGTGTTGAACTTTGTATTTGTCTCATTGTGCTTCAAAAAAAATAAATATATAGTTAAAAAAAACGTATAGTATACGCTGGGAGCACTAACAGCACTGGCCATGTCTATTGTACTCTGGACAGTAATTAGAAATTGCTCTAAAGCTGGGTACACACTAAACGATGTGTGTACCCATTGATGTTGCCGACGATCCCAATGCAGACGGGCCGACCTATTGGGTGGTTCGTACATACTGGGCCATCTGGTGCCCGACCACCGCATAGTGCTGCATGGGATAGTCAGCCGCATCGCCTGATCTTACATGCTGCACGTAAGATCAGGCGATGAGGCTGACAACCCCATGGAAGCGCACGCACTACACAATGTAGTGCATACACAATTCACATTTTTAACGATTTGTCGTTCCGATGTGTCGGAATCTGACAAATCGTTAAAGATATCATGTAGTGTGTAGGGGTCGTTAGCGTTGAAACATACCATCTCTCTTGTAGAAGACAAACTTTGTGCCAATAACGTATCCACACAGTGGATACAATAGAGGTATTGGATGTCGCTGAGTTCTTCTGTGGCTATGACTTCAAACATTTCATATGCGCACACATATCTTACATTTCTGAAATGCCACAATATACTCGATCAATACATCTAAAGTGCTATTATTAAATAAAATGCTCGAAAAATTTAGAAAACTGTAAACTTCGTCAACCCATTTATAATATAAATTGCGACTGATTAGCTGCAAGAGTCTCTGTGTATAGGTTATGAAAAGGCATTTTATGTTTTCTTTCTGACATCCAATATATGTCTTTAAGAAAAAATGTAGGTAGAAAACTTTGTTCAGAATGACCATTACCGAGCATGCACTTGGGGGTAAATTTACTAAAGGTCGATTTTAATCAATCAGCATCAATGTTTTGTTTCTGCAATTGGATGAGAATAAGCCGCCGGCGGTGATTGGCTTTTTTTGGCAATGCACACATGCAGCAACACAGCGGGTCCTGCAGGTGCATGTTAGGTAGCACTAAAGAAGATTATTAGGGTTGACATTTTTTTGTAGACTGTACAGATTATTTGCCCACCCCTATTGTCACAAATACTCAGCTCAACATTCATTCCCAATCTGTCATTAATGGGTCTCTGTATCACCACAATGATCTCACATTGAGCTGCATGCCAAGCAACATCAGTAAGCACGGTATATTGGCTTGTTGCTGTGCTATCATTTAGCAATCCAAGATAAATATCATGTTTGATACAGTCTTTTGTTATGTGAGTATGTTTGATTGCTGTGTGCATCACAAGGATAATTAGTTGCATGGCATTTAAAGGCAAAAATCATTTCCTCTCAAAACTGGTCACCTAAAAGAGCAATACTTGAGTGCTTGATGCTAAGGAGTAGTCTACAGATCTGGCCACAATGCAATCTATTCATCTCCATGGATGCAGATTAATTGACAATGTGTTATACAGTTGAAGTGCTGGGTGCTTTGCCAGATAAGTGACACTAGACCAGAGAACCTCTTAAGAACATTGTCTCTGAAGTTGCAGTTGTTAAAACAAGCTGTTTTCTTTCTCAGCATGTCCTCCTTATAAAGAACATTTCACCAATGAGAGCTTGATATGATCTCTGAACCATCAGACTTAAGTGATCTCTTGAAATAAACGCAGTAGCTGACACATAGGGGACACAAATATTCTCTCCGGCCTCCTGGAACAGTATTTTGGCCTACAAATATTTGGTGCCAAAGTAATGATATCCAAGTATGTCCATAAACTGAAGTGTTCAGGGAGTAGATAAATAATAATTTATATGTAATAGTGCATGATCATAAACATAATTTTAATTAATTGAAATATCAATTTTCTTTGTCATGAACATGTATGTAGCCAGAAACATCTATTCACTGACCGTATTGTTCAGTTGATGTAATTTGTTATAAGCTAGCAAAGTAGAACCAAATCAAGTAGGTTATTAGGCTATAATGGAGTATGGTATGATAAATATATATAAATAATAGGAATCCGGTATGTCTTTACATATATTACAGAAGTATGGCAATCAGTGACAATCAGTGATGAGGATCAGTGATGAGGATCAGTGATGAGGATCAAATTTACACATTTTTATAACTTTTTTTTTTACTTTTGACCGAATATTTAAGTAATATAGAACCTATAAGCAAAAAGTCCCAAAGATATCCATAGATAAAGGGGCAATCTGTATATTCTTTAAACATGTAGGAGTTACCTATTATTATTATTTACTAGCTGGGATATCCGACGTTGCCTACACCTGCAGCCTTTTACATTGTCCTCGCCTATAAACTGGATAACTATGCAAATTAGGAGTAAATGACAGTGGAGGCAGGCGTCTTCTCATACTGTTTGGAATGGGGTATATGAGGAGCAGACTGACTTGCAGAACAGAAATCAGTATAGCTTCCAAAATCACTTGAGTTTCAGAAATCACTGCAGAACAGAGTGTGTAATTCAGCTGCGGACGGATGTACTATCACTTCTCGGATAGCTGTAATATGGTAATGCAGCAGGAGGCATCACACTGTTCTGGTCGCAGCATCAAGGCGCAGCATCGGATCATCTGCAATCCCTCCAGCTGGGTCCCTGGGGTCACGCAGATGAGTAAAAGAGGCCAGAAAATCTCGATCAGTCAACGGAGATCTTAACCACTCCCGAACCCCCCCTCCCCCCCCCCCAACGACTGCGAAATGCCTTTGGGAAATGAAGGCCAGCACCGCCCCCTCCCCACCCATAAACGGCAGCAGTGTCAATCTCTGACAGTTTGCTGCCGGACTGCGTGCAGGATCACAGACCTGTAGTCCACATCTGTAGCACGAGTCATGAGCATACGCAGATTCCTGATAACTTGGAATCTGCGTGATCCCTGTCACTGTGTCTGTAGCTGAATCACCCCCTCAAATCTCTGTACAGACCTACAATGAAGACCATGTCTAGTAGGGCTGCCATTAGGGGGAATGGTGGGACTTTAGTCTCATACCCGGACAGAACGGGGTACTGCGTGGCTGCGATCAATGCAGTTTGATCCTGGCAAAGCTTAGCATACACAGATTACAAACATGGAGGATTAATTAATGCGGTCTGCCACAATCTGAATGTATTAAGTGCTGAGCTGCTCACGAGCCTGCCATGCACTCTGCTAAGACCCCCAGGGTGACTGCTGGAGGATGAGACAGTGGACCTGATTTAGACCTGCTCGCTAGGATGCGATCGCTCGTTGCTGGCCGATTTTTGCGTATGCATCACATTGGGCGTGCGTGAACCACTGCGACAGATCAGGAAGCAATCATTCGCTCAGCATAGACAGCCCAGTTGAATGAGTGACAGAAGAGACCATTTGTGGGTGGTAACTGGGCAGGCCACTAGAAACGGGGGAGTGGAGGTGTGAACGCAGGCGTGGTTGTGTGTTTCAACGCCGTTTCATAGGCGTGCATAATTAACAGGCAGCGTCATTGTACACACCATCTGGTTGTATTTCACACTGAAGGGATCGCATTGCTTATGGGCAGGTATAGTTAACCTTAAGCGCCGCGAGCACATCCGATGGTGCTCGATGTACCAATGTTTTCATGCACTTCCTGGATATGATGTGCGCAAGTGGACGCCTTATGAATGGCTGGTGGGCGTCTGCTTACACAAAGTGATCGCTCACCAAGACATAGTGGGCGTGCTAATGCCTTGCTGAACGTGTGGGCATGTGCTGGATTTGCATACGCTGGGAGTAAGCGATCACATCTAGCGAGCGGCTCTGAATCGGGCCCAGTGAGCGAAATGCTAATAATGCACTCTACTTAAAGTCAAAGTTTATAATGCAAACACTGAAGGCTGACTAACTCATTTTCATGTCTGCAGCTGTTAGAAAAGTGAGAACACAGCATTTTGGAAGAAATGAGAATGTAACAGTGTGTGTATGAAGTCAGCACCAGAACCTGTGTAATTTAAGTGTGTCCCAGTTTTATGGGATCGTGTAACAGTGTATGGCCCTGACTAAGTTCAAACCTAGGCAAATACTTAACCCTGTTCAAACTACACCACCATCTCAAAGTTGGTGAAGCTAGATTCAAAACTCTGGCTGTGCTTAAAAGACAAATAGACACACACACACATTCTTGCTTATTATGTAGATTATTATCATCCTTTATATGGTGCCACAAGGGTTCTGCAGTGCCTTACAAAATACATAAACAAATGAGCACACAAGAAAACAGTCGTTAACCATGCTAAACAATGCAGGACAAGGACATGGTTTATAAACATTGTTGCTTTAGTGATCATAACACTTAAATAAGCAGCAGGACGCCAGCAACAAGTGTTAGGTGCTATTTTGGGGAGTAAATGATAGTATCAGTAAGGGTAGCAAGCGAGGGAAGCGGTCCATGCTCATGAGAGCTTACATTCTAAAGGGGAGAGCAGACAGGGGTGACAGATGGGATAGACAGTGAGAAAGGAGCATGGAGCAGTGATTTAGGATGGGAACTGGAAAGCTTTGATAAAGAAGCGGGTCTTGAGAGAGTGTTTGAAGATTAGTAGAGAGTTGGAGCATCTGATAGAGTGGGAGAGAATTCCAAAGGTGGAGAGCAGCACGGGTGTGGGAGGAAGTAATCAATTGGCAGGAGAGGTGACATACGTTTGTGGAGCAAAGTGGGTGGGCAGGTGTGTGGATGGAGATGAAGTCTGAGAGGATTGGGTGAGGGCTTTGTAAGTGAATGAGAAGCTTAATAGGGATTGTAGGAGAAAGGAGGAAGATTATAATATTTGGAGAGGAAGATGAGCCAAGCAGCAGCATTGAGAACAGATTGGAGTGGAGAGAGGTGGGAGTCAGGGAGGCCAAATAGGAGGTTACAGTAGTCCAATCTTGAGATGACCTGTGAGTGTATGAGGGTCATAGTAGCATCCCAGGTGAGAGAGGGTCTGATCCTGGAAATATTTTTGAGATTGAAATGGCAGGGCTGCGAAAGGTACTGAATGTTTGGTTTGAAGGAGGAGTTGAGGATAACTCCAAGACGGCACACTTGGGGGCTAGACGAGATGGTTGTGCCATCAATAGTTAATTAAATTGTGGGAAGAGAGGTTATGCGACAGGGTGGGAAAATGATCACCTTCGTCTTAGACATGTTACGTTTAAGAAACTGCTGGGGCATCCAGGAAGGGACAGCAGAGAGACATTTGGAGATACGAGTGAGATTAGGGGAGAGATCTGGAGGATGGTACATCCTGAGTATCACCAGAGAAGGAAGGAGAGGACAGTGTCATGTAGACCACAGGAGAGAAGGATTTAAATAAAGTGTGATCCACAGTGTCAAAGCAGAAGAGAGGTCGAGGAAAATTATAAAGTAGTGGCCCTTAGATTTAGCAGCAAGGAGGTCATTGCTGACTTTCATGAGGGCAGTTTCAGTGGAGTGGAGAGAATGGAAACCAGACTGGAATAAGTCAAGCCGGAAGTGGGAAGAAATAAAGGTGGTAAGGTGGTTGTAGACAATACGCTTAAGAAGTTAGGAGGCAAAAGGTAGGAGAGAGAAGGGGGTCAGTAGTTGGAGAGAGTTAGGATCAAGGGTAGGTTTTATTAAAAATGGGGGAGACAAGTGCATGCTTGAATGCAGAAGGGACAGAGCCAGATGAGAGTGAGACATTGAAAAGGTGGGCAAGATGGGAACAGGCAGAAGGAGATAAGCAGTGGAAGAGATGGGATAGGGTCCGGGGGGGGGGGGGGTGGATGAAGGCCATGACTTCCTCTCTAGGTACAGTGGAGAAAGATGTTGGGGTTGGTAAGATGGATGGGGAGGGGTGTCCTGATGTATGGAGTCACTTTTAGATGTAAATTGGGTGGCAAAGTTAACGTCAGAGAGTGAGGAGGATGAGAGCATAAATTTTGAAATGGAGGAAGTCTGCCTTGGAGCATGATTTCCTCCAATATCACTCGGAAGTTCTTTTGCAGACATCTGGTGCACTTGGAATACCAGGGTTGAGGAGTGTATATGTGAGGGTGAGTAGTGAATGCTGGAGCCACAGAGTGAAGAGCAGAAGAAAGGGAGGCATTGTATAGGGAAGAGAGAGAAAGGATAGGTGTGAGAAGTGTGTTTAGCAGGGAAGATAAGGATACGGTGTTGATAGCCTCAATGTTACGCTTAGTGATTGTAGCCTTAGGAGGTGGAGATGGATAAAGAGATAAGTTAAAAGAGAAATATCACAAAAGTGAGTGAAGATCAGATCAAGTGAGTGTCCACTCACATGGGAGGGTGAGGATGTCCATTGGGAGAGACTAAATGATGATGTGAGAATAAAGAGTTTAGAGGCAGAGGATTCTGTGGGGACATTGATGGGTATATTGCAGTCACCGAAGATGAGGGTGGGAAAGTCTGAGGAGAGGAAGAGGAGGAGCCAGAAAACAAAGTTGTCAAGAAATTTAGAGGTAGGACAGGGGGGACGATAAATGACAGCTACTCGAAGATAAACAAATTGTAAGAGGCGAATAGCATGAACCTCGAATGTAGAGAATGAGAGGGATCGTTCAGAAGTTATGAGCTGGAAGCAGTACCTGGAATATAGAAGGACCCCAACACCACCACCATGGCGATCTCCAGACTGGGGTGTGTGAGAGAACGTAGGGCCCCCAGAGGAAAGAGCTGCAAGAAAAGTGGTGTCAGAGTGGGATATCCAGGTTTCAGTGATGGCTAGGAGATTGAGGAAGTTGAAGATAAAAGGTCAATGGTGGGGCCCAGATATGCACTCCAGAGGGCACAGGAGAGGGGGACAGAGTTTGTGGGAGCGATGTGGATGAGATTATCAGGGTTGTGTAGTGTGCAGTGTGGAGCTATACAGAGCCCCCTAGTAGCCATGCCAGGCTTACACACACTGAAGAAAAAAAAAAGCCTAAACCTGAATCCCCGCTCCTGACGCGCCCACCGATGTCTGCTCCTCCCGACCCGCTCTGTAGGGCACTATGGGAGAGACATTATTACGTCTCTCCAATCACCCGCTGCAGGGGGAGCCAGAATGCGGAGCTCATGAGTGAGCTCCAACCGCCTCCCTCCGTGGACACAGCAGCCAATGAGAGTCTGTCTGACTCTCATTGGCTGGCTGCTATAACAAACACACAGCCACCGCTGGTGTGTCTGTTACTGTGTAGGGCAGACCGCTCTCACTGCGGTCTGCCCTACATTTTTGAGGCCCGGGGGAATAGCGGTGGGTGCAGTGGCGGCTGTGGGCCCCTGCACCACAGTGCACTGCCGCTAGTTCCGCCCCTGGGGAAGTCCACCCCTTGGCTGCTGGTGGCACTGCTGGACGGCGCCCCCCTTTGGCCGGCAACACTGGCGAGTGCCATCCTGGCCAATGGGTCGATACAACCCTGTTGTAAAATAGCTTTTTGACAGATTAAGGTGTAGTCTTTGAAAGATCACACAGGGACAGCGAAAGTATGTTTTATCTGCAACTTGCAACATCTGTCTATAACTTAAAGCATTGTGTTCTGTATTATATAGAAATGTATTATATTGACATTGTATTGAAACAATATTTATTTTCAAAACAATTGGTTCTATTTATTAAGTGCTGAAAAGAGCCATCTCAAACAGGAATGTCTGTTTTTGCCAGATAGTGTTTTTTGTTAACTTTATAAATGGTTTTTGCTGGCATTGTCTATAGCCAGATAGGGGTATATTTACTAAAGGTCGATTTTAATCGTAAATGTGTGGTTTAGCCCCAGAAGCAACATCGAACACTTAAAAATACAAATACAAAAAAATTATGTTAGTAAATATGTGATTCAGCCCCAGAAACATAATCGATCTTGATCGATTTAAGATTGAACTTCAGCAAATATACCTGATAGTCATTGCTGGGGTCTTCTGCAATAGCTAGCTTCCCCTTGCAAAGCATGAGGGAGCTATCATTTATTTAGCAAGAACACTGGCATTCCCCCAATCATTGCTATGTCAGGATGGCGACAACAGGCAGCGTTAAAGGAAATAATACTTTTTACTAAAATAAAGTATTTTTCCTTTTATAAAATTTTTATTTTTTTTATTTTTACCGCAGTTTGGAGACAAGTCTGGGCTTCCAGGGCTATGCACATATATAGTGCGCCTAGGGGACATGGACTGTCTGGCAAAACGGTACATTTCTTATTACTGCTGCCAGACAGTATCATTAAGAAATTACTGAATACAGATGTGAGGAGGGATTGAATGCGCACACTAGCGGCAGCAGTATATGGGTGTTAAAAAAGAGGTCATCCACCTCCCAAGGGTATAATAAATACCCTTTTCCTCAAATAGAGGGAAAAGAGAAGAAGGGGAACCAATAGTGCAGTATTTCTCGGATAGGTAAGTCATATATAGCAGTGCTCTACTTCTAATATTCCAAATCAATCACATACTGTAGTCACGTTAAAACGAAGTATATACCAAAAAGGTATCTTTTTATCTTCAAGTTGAAAGGACGACATAAAGAAACCTTTATATGACTGCAACAATATATCCTACTGTGAGTTGGGGTACGCCCATTTTTGTGTCTACTATGTCCATAAGGATTTAAAAGCTTACGGGTTGTTATAGAAGATAAAAAGATACCTTTTTGGGTGGTATATACTCCGTTTTAACGTGAGTATGGTATGTGATTGATTTGGAATATTAGAAGTAGAGGACTGCTATATATGACTTGCCTATCCGAGAAATACTGCACTATTGGTTCCCCTTCTTCTCTTTTCCCTCTCTTTGAGGAAAACTCTGAAGCATACAGCACCATTTGAAGATTGGGACACTATATATCCGACAGAAGGAAAGCCCTGTACCGTCCAATGACGGTGTCTGGAGCCATCTGACAAAAAGTGACTTTTTACATAAATAATATCATACTTCCCGTTTGAGAGTTATTACTATGTTATGATCAGCAGTTTATTGATTTTGTTATTGGCTGTGCGCAGGTGTAGGGGTGCTCGATTTCTGTTTAGTATCATTAAGAAGCTAAGCGTCACTCGGCAGCCCCTGCAACCTTTTCTTTTTATAAATTAGCCAGAAAAGGAATTTCTATCACTGCGATAAGTGGCAATAGAGAATCGTTTTGGCTCATATTGATAAATAAGCCCATAAATCCATTAGTATTTTCACAATATAAATCTGACCACTGGGGGCACTGTTCCTTTGAAGCATTTGGATCCATTGGATCATTTTTGCCTGGACTTCCTCCGAGATATGACCGATTACACCAATAAATAAATGTAATTAGTATTCTGACAAATGAGGTGCAAAATTATTTGTCTTGTCATGCTTTGCTGAACATAAAGTACGTTTAAGAAATTGTATACCATTAGTAATTTAAACCTATATGACCTTAATAAGTTAAAATTGAGTTTCTGTGTAATCATAATGTGAAGTGTTGCATCTTAACTTCAGTAGGAAATATTATAGTATGCAACCCATATACTACTTGAATTCAAAAATGTGACACTAAGTTTTCTACTACACTTAGTATGCTATGCTCATTGCTCACTTGTGCTTTGTTTATTGTCTTTGCAGGCTATGTGGTTGATGCTGCAAACAGATGAGCCAGAAGACTTTGTGATATCTACCGGGGAGGTCCACAGCGTTCGTGAGTTTGTGGAGAAAGCTTTCATGCACATCGGGAAAACCATTGTGTAAGCAAATTACATAACAGTAAGATGTCATCAGTGTTATCTAAGCACAGAAACTATGTATACAGCCAGTTACCAAATATCACATATAAAATATAAAGTTCAGAGTTATGTTTAGCAGAGGGAGCTTGCAGTTATAAGTGTCTCTTCAGAAGTTATTTTAGTACAGTACAAATCCTTTAATTTTTTCAAGGTTGTGTTGTTGCTGTATACAGAGAAATCCCATGTTTACCTTTGACGAGGAAAGCAACATGACAGCTCACACCTCTGTATAATGTGATATCATACACCAGTGATTTTAGTATATTTATGAAGTCCTGGAAAAAAATATCTGTATGCATTCTTATGCCATTGCTTATAATCGGTGAGCTCTGATTATTCACTTCACTTTTATTAGCAAAACTTGTGTAGTGTATGTAATAACTCCCCCTGCCAGGGCTGGATTAAGACCTTTAGAGGTTCTAAACACTTAAAAGATTCTGGTGCCCCTATATACGAGGGTGAGTCAAAAATTAACCACACTCTAGCTGTAGAATTTATTTTAATTAACTTTCAGAAAAGACAAATACGTTATGTCGAAAAATAATCTCCCTGCTTTTCAATACACTTTGTCCATCTGTCAACAAGCTTTCGTATTGCCTCATTAAAAAATGTTTTAGGCTCAGCTGCGAGCCACGAATGCACCGCTGTCTTCACCTCTTCACCAGAGGTGAATCTTCGTCCTCTTAGGGCTTCTTTCAGGGGACCAAACAGGTGATGGTCCAATGGGGTAAGAACAGGACTATAGGGAGGATGCTTTAACACCTCAAAACAAAGTTTTTGGAGAGTGTTGACAGTATGAATAACAATGTGCGGGCGTGCATTGTCATGCAACCACACAACACCCTTGTATAGCAGTCATCTGTGTTTTGTTTGTGGATAGTATGGAGAGAGAGTTTTGTTGCCTAGAATTCAAAGTCTGAGTGGACAACTGAACGGGACAACCGACATTACCAAGACAAAAATTATCACGTGGACCGTGTGGCAGTTTACCATTTACCAGATTCTAATTAATGTGTATTATAAACCTCTATTATTACTATTTTATTATTAGTTTTAGTGTTTTGTGGAACCTGGTTCAGCTGTACTATTTGCAGTTTTGCACCATATGCTCCATGGTAAATCCAGCCATGGAAAATTTCCTTGATGCCCTAAGCCAGGGGTCAGGGAACTTTTTTACCTTTTAACCCAAAGTATATTTAGATACGCCGACGTTACCCCCTTGATTTGAAAGGAAGGAAATCTTATAGCAGTGCCTCCATAGTTATGCCCCTGTAGCAGTGCCTCCATAGTTATGCCCCTGTAGCAGTGCCCCCATATTATGCCCCTGTAGCAGTGGCCCCATATAATGCCCCTGTAGCAGTCACCCCATATAATGCCCCTGTAGCAGTGCCCCCATATAATACCCCTGTAGCAGTGCCCCCATATAATGCCCCTGTAGCAGTGCCCCATATAATGCCCCTGTAGCAGTGCCCCCATATAATGCCCCTGTAGCAGTGCCCCCATATAATGCCCCTGTAGCAGTGCCTCCATATAATGCCCCTGTAGCAGTGCCTCCATATAATGCCCCTGTAGCAGTGCCCCCATATAATGCCCCTGTAGTACCGCTTGTACAAAAAAACACTTGCCTTAATCCCTGCTCCTGCATCCGCCGCCGTCCTGTCCGCCCGGCTGCTCCTCGGAACTATGGGAGAGACGTCATGACGTCTCTCCCATAGTGCGCATGGGGAGAGCCGGAAACTAAATTCAGAAGAGAACTGCAGCCTCCGGCTAACGCGGCGCTGCAGGGAAGGAGCCGGGCGCCCGCTGGTAATAACATCTCAGCGGGCGTCCAGCTTAGAGCCTCCCTGCTGCGCCGGGCTGGAGGTCACTGGCGCCGGGTGCAGCGGCGCACCCAGTTCACGTGCACCTCCAGCCCTGCATCCATTACCCGCAGGAATTTCAGTTTTACCCCATGTGGGGTAATTTACCCCTGTTCCCCGACCACTGCCCTAAGCATATGCCTATTTTGCTTAAATTAATCCAGCCCTGACCCTTGACATAAATCTGCAAACATATAATACATCACCGCAGAGACCTGTGTGCTTCCTTGAGCCCTTACATAATCCTGTGCACAAATACTATCCTAATAACGTACTGTACAAGAGGTACACATGATACCATATATTTACAGACTACCTGCTCTTTGTGCACAACTAACTATGGGAGGTATCCAAATAGTCCCGAAGATTGTTCGGGCGCTAATGGATCCCCCAGGGCTATCCAATTAGCCCCAAAATCTGTCTGACGCCGGTACTTATCAGGGCTTTTAGTTGGGACCTGATGTGTCCTGAAAAATAATCCACAAAAAGTGCAGTTTTTTCACCCCTGAAATGGCCAAACACATAGGTCTGTAAGCTAATCACGGATCCTATGTGTTTTCGGGAGAAATATCCTATTATTTCGTCCAAAATAATAGGATAGGGGAGAAAAAACCATAGGCAAAAAATGGGGATAATCGGCTAATTGGATATCCCCCTATGTATATTTCTACTATCAATATACTACATTCGTCCTGCTCTGAGCCATGCCACAATTGTAGATTTTTTTACTACTTATTTTCTTACAGTCAGTTACTTTGTTCAGGAATTTCAGTGAGCTGGGATTAATCCATATCGCATACAGGGAGAAAGCAGGTCTATTCCTGGACATTGCTTCCCAATTACATATACAGTATTAGCCTGCGGTGTTGCTGGAGCCACTTCCTTACATCCAAGCCTATGTATCCACGCATGGTAACACGTACTCGAATATAAATATAAACAGAAGTATATGTGTGTGTGTGTGTGTGTGTGTGTGTGTGTGTATATATATATATATAATATATATATAATATTACTACAGGTGTGAGGGAGGGATTGTATTTCCACACAGGTGAGGGAGGGGAATGGGTTGGTGAGGGAAGGTAATGTTTTACTATAGCAGTGATGCATTACTATATAGGTGAAGGATTAATGTGTTACTGGAGTGGTGAGATGGAAATTGGAACAGTAAATAGCTTAGGTCTTCCCGGGTGAACCGGGTGCATCAGCTAATATATATATATATATATATATATATATATATACCTGTATGTATGTATGTATATATATATATATATATATATCTGTATGTATGTATGTGTATATATATATATATATCTATATGTATGTGTATATATATATATATATTCTGTATATATATATTCTGTATATCTAATATGTGTATATATATATTCTGTATATCTAAAATATATATATATATATTCTGTGTATGTATGTGTGTGTATATATATATATATATATATATATATATATATATATATATATATTCTGTGTGTATGTATATATATATATATATATATTCATTCTGTATATCTAATATATATAATAACAGGGGGCAGAATCGTGGCTGAGGGCAGTTTTATTCCTATCGACAGCAATACAGCTAAGTTTATGTTACCTTTTACATACTTGTCTAAAAGATTTCTCAATGACTTGATTTACATTGAGGGTGCTCTTGACAACTGTGGAGTGAGTTTGTTGAAATGACAGGTATGGAGCATTACCAGCAGAATTTCTCACTAAAAACCTGCAGGAGAATGTACTTTGAGGATGACAATAATAATAGTTTATTTAGTGGTCCTTGAAGTAAGACTGCCAATGTGTTTGTATTAACTTTCAGACAGCTTTTTTTTTTTTTTTTTGCTGATATCTGATACAAAGCTTAATGCACTGTGTTGTGGTTGCACAATGTTTATAGAGCATAGTCTGCATAGCTTTACTAAATATAAATTCCTGCTCAAGGCCAGATAATAAAATCATGATGGCTTTGTGAATGCGTTTCCTCATTTACATTTTTATTGTTTATTATGGTTTTCAATTTTCTTCCTTTTTATCGTCATTGGTCCTCTCTGTATGCACATATCAGAAGCAGCTGTACTAAAGTGCAGCTGTAACATACATGACCTCTGCCCTGTAGCAGTGACCAAAAGGCATTTTTTGACTAGCTGATCAAAGCGTAACCACTTGCACATTACTAGAAGAAATAGAATAGCAAAATGTACTGTGGATCTACAAGAATTAGATTTTTAATAAAATTTTTGTCAGCAGAATTACAAAGCAGCTGGTGTTGATGTATTTGCATCAAGACAATGTGTTACGGTTTCTGCAAATATGGAGCAGTACAGTCCCCTATTATTATTATTATTATTATTATTATCCTTTATATGGCTCCACAAGGGGTCTGCAGCGCATTACAAGGTACAGAAACAGTATGAACAAAAACACAAACAAAAGAGACTAAATGACAGATATATCTGCAGATGATGGTTGTTCATACACACTCAAAAACCATCATCTGGCCGTGGGTGCCGCTGGCTGAGGGGCATGTCACTCCCCCTCTCCGCGGCCTCTGCTGCAAATGTACAGGTGCTCAGAAGACCACCCATACACACAGCACGATACACAGATATATGTGCAGCACAGCCGATGCGATATGTCTGTGAACTACGTAGTTCGCAGACATTTCGCTGGTACATACTGGCCGACGGGCGCCCGATAGAGTGGCTTATAATTGATCAGCCAATATATAGACCAGTGTGTCCCAGCATTACAGTACAGAACATTGCAGAACATGGACATTGTTTATAAACATTGCATCAGCTGTCATAATACTCAAATAAGCAGCAGGGCAGCAGAACCCAAGGGTTGGGTCATTGTAGGCAGTGGGGAGGAGATGATGGTAAAACTGAAGGTGGGTACACACTAGACGACATGTCGTCCAATCCCGTGGATCGGAGCAACATTTCGGGTACATTGTCAAGTGTGTATCCATGATATGCATGCTCCCGCGGGTTATTAACATCGCCGATGGCCCTACTGCAGGGCCAACGGGGGATGTCGCTAGCGATGTCATGCTGCAGAGTGCAGCATTACACGTCCTCAACCCCCTCGTCGGACTCGGCATCGGCAAGTGGGTATGCACTTGTCGATGCCGGTCCCATCGCCAGTGATAATGTGTACCCAGCTTAAGGGAAGGTAAAGATTGAGGGAAGAGGGCCCGGCTCATGAGAGCTTACAGTCTAAAGGGGAGGGGTAGACAGACAGGGGTGACACAGGGAGAGACAGTCAGCAAGGAGCAGTGGGTTAGGATGAGAGCTGGAAGGCTTTGATGAAGAAGTGGGTTTTGAGAGCCCGTTTGAAATTTTGTGGAGAGAGAGTCTGATATGGCGAGGTAGAGAGTTCCAGAGGTACAGTAGGAAGCCGCACAGGCAAAATGTTGGCGGTGGGAGGAAGTAGTCAGATGGGAGCAGTGCCGTCTCCAGGGTTAATAGCGCCCTGTGCCGGCCGAGTAAATTGGGGGCATGGTCTAATTTCCGTAGGCCACGCCTCCTTGCGTGACGTTATCTCATGGGCGTGCCAGCATGGCACGCTTCCAAATAACGTCAGGCTGGGGGGCGCCTCACTAGCTGGGCTTCCCCTCCAGCCCTCTCACGGCACTAAATGGATGCGCGCGCATGGGCGCAGCATCCAATCAGACTCCGGGGTCCCGGCACCGCCGAACAGCTGCATTGGAGGGGGTCCTGAACCCCCCGATTTGACCACCTGTGGGCCACAGTACTGTCCCGCTGAAATCTGGATGCTGGGGGAGGGTGCGCCCTCTATGGGTGGCGCCCCTGTTCGACCGCTCAGGTCAAACAGCCCTAGAGCCGGCCCTGGATGTGAGGAGAGGTGGGATTCATGGGTGGAGCGAAGTGGGCAGACGGCAGTATGGAGGAAGATGAGGTCATCAATGTAAATAGATAATGATTGGGTGAGGACTTTCTAAGTGAGTGTGAGAAGTTGTAATTGAGTTCTGAAGGGGAAGGGGAGCCAGTGTAGGGCTTGTAGAAGAGGGGAGGCAAATGTGTAGGAGGGGGAGGCAGATGTTTACCTTTAGTTTAATGCTTGTTTTACCATAGTTATTAATGTAGAGAGTCTAGAGCAGTGGTTCTCAAACTCAGTCCTCTGGACCCCACACAGGTCACGTTTTTCAGGTCAC
This sequence comes from Taudactylus pleione, assembly GCA_031769625.1. NCBI lineage: Eukaryota > Metazoa > Chordata > Amphibia > Anura > Myobatrachidae > Taudactylus > Taudactylus pleione. Next base: position 20,588,517 of record JAUIMM010000115.1, on the reverse strand, counting down.
CCAGCAGGTGCACAGGTGTAGTCATTACTCAGACACATTTTCAAAGATCCACAGGTGGAGCTAATTATTTCACTTGTGATTCTGTGAGGAGACCTGGAAAACATGCATTGTGTGGGGTCCTGAGGACCGAGTTTGAGAACCTGTGGTCTAGAGCACGGGTGGGTAATTAATGGGCCCTCCGGCTGCTGTTGAACTACACATCCCAGCATGCCCTGCCACAGTTTTAGCTTGCCCTGGTAGCAAAACTGTTGTAGGGCATGCTAGGATGTGTAGTCCCACAACAGCAGGAGGGCCGCTTATTGTTCACCCTATGAATTCCTACCTATTTATACACCCTAAATGTCGCTATTTAGCGTTATAAGTCGCACAAGAAATAATTCCTTTCCAGACGTTGATTGTGGTTAAAAGCACAAAAAGATTTAATTCACCAAAAGGCAGATAGTTACACGCTGTGATCTAAATACAATTAGCGCAATCAAATTATACTATCACTGGGTACAGTTGAATACATACGCATGCGCTCTGGATCCAGATTTCCGGCATCAAAGGTGAAGCCTCAGTCAATAGCAAGAAAATGATGACTAACAGATTCAGAGAGCTTGCATATATACCCTTACAGAGATAGGCAACACAATAGAACTAGTTGGCATAATCCCATTGGTTCTTCTTCCTAGTTCTTCTGTTACGATGTAATTCATAGGTCAGTTCATATTGTAATAGTCCAGCCTCCAACAGCTCTTTGTGTCCATTTTCCCGCCGAAGAACAAGTCTAAACTGGCTAATTACATTACATTGACAGAGTACATTTCAATGCCTATCTCTCTATGATCCATAATTTGCAGACGCATGTTGCGATTTCCTCGCCGATGGAACCAGAAATCTGCAAATAAACAGTGGTTCAGAATGGCACCAAACACTGTCTGCTTATCATGTACTAAACCTGAGATCTTAAATACAGTCGCTTTATTATATAATTGTTACTGAATAAAACCTTGGATATTAACCTTAATACTAGGGAACCTTTTTATGTAAGTGTACAATGTGTAAGTGTAAGGATATTATGAAATAACGCTAGTTAGCTTTGTGCGTCTGCGTGTTGTGCAGTACACCGTGGTACGTGTTTTGCAGGGTTGTTCATATTATATGTTTTAGTAAATGTATGTATTTATATAGTAAGGATTTTTAACATTGTTCTATTGCGTGGGAATCGCACAACGCTAAATAATAGCATCGCCGTATGTACTGATATTGTGGGATTCGCTAAAATGGCGTTGTGCGGCCATTCGCAAAATGGAGTCATGCGGATTTTAATTTTAACAGATTCTGTCTGAGTCAATTATCCGGCTTCGACAACCCCTGGTCTACAGAATAGCAACAGATTTTAACAATTTCTTACATGCAAAAAAAATATATATTTATTAATTTTTTTGTGTGGTTGGTCTGTACTGAATAACAAGTATGTTTTCAGGGACGAATATTTAAAATCTGGGATTCCACTGTCAGATATCTGTAAACAATGTGGTTAATACGTATCTGCATATACATTTTTTATAATAAACTTCAGCATAGAATAAATCTGCACAGGCATTTAAAATAAAGAATTGCTTAGCTGACTAGTTGGTGTGGCAGACTGCTCACATGACTGTACAATACTATAAACGTAAATACAGTAGCTCAGGTGTAAGAGTACCATTGTTTTAAGTCGGCACTAGAAAAGCTTGAAGCGTATCTAGCAGAATAGTGATAAAGGAGGATTATTTTACTAAAAATATAGTAAACGTGTCAGGCAACATTTTACAGGGAGTTGAACAAACTGGACCTCATTCTCCGCTTCGAACCCTAAATGACCATACAACTTAAAATCTAAATCATCATATATAGAGCATAAAGACAGGTTTATTAAAAAAGAAAAATTAATGAATTATAAGTGTAATAGAGTATTACATCCCCACTCCATTACAGGCTGTTGTATCCACCTCCCTCATAGTTCATATTGATTTCTAGAACTGGATCTGAAGCAGGTCAAATCAATTTTCAAACTCTGATGACCCTGGATATGACGTCCAGGATCTCGAGAGGGGCACGGCCATACCCAGCTTTCAATATCTCAGCCCTCTGAAGAAGTGGCAGCACATGCTGAGGGGTCATGTTTATGCCTCCCTGACTGGCTAGGATCCCACAGGATCAGATACTGTGAACCCATCAGCGTCGTCCTCCTAGCCCCTGGTAGCATAACTGCCTTGCTTCAGTGTACCACTCCAACACAACATTATTACATTATTGTAGTGTACAACTGTAAGCCTCTCAATGGCACTCTTTACACTAACTTGAGCAGCACTCCTTCATACACGGCAAACTTATACTTATAGGGCCTGATTCAGCACAGATCGCAAATGCGATCGCAGCTGCTTAATCGCATGTAATGAATCTGCGAAAATATGCTAATATCTGCGACTGCTCAGCCAGCATAGAAACGGTCACTACTGCCTTCTCACATCCGTAATACCTCGCAGTCCTGTGTACACATCGTTAACATCGGAGAACATCGGCCTCTCATGCACACTTACAGCAGATCTGATCTGTCTCAGAAATTGCTGGTCTCGTCGCACACAGTGAGTACTCAAGCTGCGTAGGCAATTGCAGTGGCTAATTTATGCACGCCCATGCAACAGCGTTCAAATGGACAGACACGCCTGCGTTTCTCCAACCACTCTCCCGTTACCACCCCTAAACTGTCATGGCCTGTCACTCACTCTGCAATGGATTCTTCAGTGCATCCGTAATCGCAGTGCGATCGCCAGGCACGCGCAGTGCGGTGCGTGTGCTGTACGCAACAATTGGCCGATCTGCTTACGCGGTTGCAATTGGGATATGTGCTGAATCAGGCCCATAGGTAGCCAAAAAAATGGAAACACCTGAGTAAATGAAGAACAAGAGCTTCCACACAATTAAACTAACATCATCCAAACATTGTGAGGATCATGTATAAAAATGCTGCACTGGCTGCAAAATAAGACCTCATTGACTTTGAATGAATCGAGCAAATAGTATAAACAATTGACTGCTGGGCAGGGATTGAAGGTAATGGTCAGATCTTTCTTCACCAGATTGTAGACAGTTGGAGTGCACATTTGGCATCACTCTAGGTTTTATGTTTTTTTTTTAGTTTTTACCAGTGAAGTGTTGATAGTTTAGTTGTTTTGCATGAAGCTATTTCCAGGCATGGTTTGGGTGCATTCCCTTAGAACAAAAGGCCATTGCTAATCACTACTGAATGTTGCAGCATTTATTTGCTGATGGCAGCAGTGTTTTCCAGAATTACATTGTCCCCATACATTGAGTTTGTGTGGTCTTTCAGTGGTATAATAAGCATGTTACTGGTGTTATTCAGTGTTCTTAGTCACCAAATCTAAACCCAATTCAGCACTTATGTTAAATTTTGGAACAACGCTTCAGACACATTTTCTGCCAGCAGTTAGTTGAGTGACTTTGGTTCTGAATTTCTCTTTGCTTTCCGCACATGGTGGCCCAGTGCACAGTTATTTCGTAATATTTGGGGATCTTTTTTTGAGGTTTTATCTGCAGTATGAAAAGTTGAAAACAGGTGGGATTTCCTTAGGGTATGAAAAGAATTGTTCTTAGTCATTTTTGGCACTGATCAATATTTAGCAGCGTTTAACTTACAGCTCTGTTAATGGTTTGCAGTTGCTTAATTTATTCTGTTTGACAGTTATACGAAAGGGTGAGGGCAAACTATGATGATTGCATGCATATATGTAAATTAAGCAATACATTCTGTAGAATAAAAGTCTTATTGAAATAGCTATCCAGCAGCCTTCACAGTCTCTTGATCTCACATTTTTTTTCTCCATCATGAAACCAGTGTAACTTAAATTATAATATAATTGCTTCATACACCTCTTGTTGTATTATGATTAAATACTTAACCATGTAATTGCAGTAGAAAAGACTGAATGGGATACAAATGTCCTACTCCTTGCTGTCTCAAATGTTGGCACAATCTGCATGTCCCATTAACAGCAATGAATATATCACAGCAACTGTAAGTTATGTGCATGTCATTAATCTTTAGTAAGACCAAAATTTCCTTTCTGGCATTTCATTAGACTTAACTGGTAATATTCCAGATAGAAAATTGTTAATTTTTCTTTAAATCACTGGGGGATAGATACTTAAACACTCCCTCATCTCATAGCTGCGTAGATCACACTACATGTGGAAGCTATTGTTTTTTTGTTTTGTTTTTTCAATCTGCAATGAAATGCTGTTGTTTTAAAAGTTTTAGTGAACTGTGTATATCGGGGATGGTCAACTTTTAATACTTAATGTTACCGAAGGGCATCAGTCATGACAGTCAGCAGAAGCTTATGAGCAAAATCTTGTCTCTTTATTTAGAATTTTGAGTGTAAGTTTGCTTGGAGGTAAAGAACCATTCATAAGCTTGGGTACGCTCCCAACTTAGGCAATATCGTTTTCACATTTTACCAATAGCAACATCGACCTATATTGTTTTACAATATATGATTGTGTCAGTCTCCTGAAATCATTCACTTTTCTTATGCTACATTTAGGAATGTTTGTCACACATAGAATGGATGCATTTCTACCCCTATCCATCAGGACGAGACAAATTCTAGAAATCCAGTATCTCACATGTATCTCTCATGCACAATGCACCGTAGTAGATATAGAAAGAGAACCAACGCTCACCTTGGGGAAAGGGTACAGGGGGAGAGGGGGAATTGGACGATAGAAAATAGGATAAAACTTATGAGGGCAAAATACTTTTATTTCAAATTAATTTTCTATCATCCGATTCCCCCTCTGCCCCTGTACCCTTATCCCAAAGTGAACGCTAGTTCTCTTTCTAGATCTACTACTTGTTACCAGTGGGTTGGGTAGCCCATATATTTCCAGCAGCCCACCCTCACCCCCCCCCCATTTACCATTGCCCCATCCCCCTCCTGTGGTTTAAAGATCTATTGATTTAGCGCAGTCCCCATTCCTATACAACGAATCACCATAGCCAGAAACTACAGGGTTATGGACAGGGTTATGTCTCTCTGCTGCATCTTGGAAAGGAAGAAAAAGAAAAAAAGCATAGAGAGACTGTGATGCAAGCCCTCACATCATCAGCAATTCAGTATATGACTGCCTTAATGTTGCTGGCGGAAAATGCTATATCAATTAGTTGTGATAATATGTAAAGACAAAAAGGCAACCCAATAGATGCGTAAGCTATTGAAATATTCTAATTTTTTCTCTCTTTTTTCTAAAAATACATAAGTCTTATAAATGTGCACTATGATCTCATAAACTTGATGTATAGCAATATACTTAAACATTTTAGGTTAGTCAAGATAAAGTGCAAAACTGGTTTTGGTTCATTTTTTAATAATTGACTTAATAGCAGGCATGGTTATTAAGGAATAGTTTAATATAAAAATATAAATATTGGAACAAGAGAAAATGACAAAACCCCCGTGCTTTGCTCAGACTCTAGGCAATGGCCAACTAAAATGTTCTAAGACACTTTCGCACACTCCAAAAGTTAATTATGCGGAAACAGAGCTCTATCATGAGCTGTTATATTTAAGATTTCTGTGCAAGTAATCTATTAAACAATAGCTCTGGAAAACTAAAACTGTATTTGTAAGGATTCAATAAATTATCTGCTTAAGAAAAAGAAACATTAATTTACCTTTCACCTAGTATAAAATCATGATGATTTCAGCTGTAAAATGCAATCACTTAAAATGTGCATATTTGTCTTTAATTTAGAAATACAGGGTGAATACAATTATTTATTATAAAATGTTTGCATTGTAAATATGTCAGTAAAAAAAAAGTGAGTCGCCATTTTCTATTATTAGCCTGACGTGCTTTACTTTTGGTATTTTAATACACAATCTAATTTCTTAATTGAACATGAAAACTTTAAAATGCAAAAGGTATCACACTAAAGTTTGTCGGTAGTATTCCACCAAGTTAGTCATGGAAAAGAGTTTGTGAAACAAAACAATGACAGTTCCTTCAATGTCTTATAGATATAAAGTGGTTCTTAATTTCACATTGCTGCAGGGCCAGATTGATAATGCAGCGGATGGAAGTATCAGTGTGTTTTCATCAACAAGTAGATATTAGGAACTGCTTTGGGGCTCATTTACATCTGGATGCAGGGCAATTTTATGGCACGCCTCTCAGATGTAGCTGTACACGTCCACTTTGTTAAAGCAACACCTATGAGCGTTGTGGCAATCTACCTGAAATACTTTCGCAAAAGTAGGCAAGTATGCCCCGTGTGCAGGGCCAGATTAACAATGGGGCGGATGGAGCTACAGCTCCAGGACTCACATAAAAATAGGCCCATCATCATAAGTAATAAAATTTTATTGCTAGTTTCCTCTCAATTATGCAATTTTTCTGTTTCTATGTATTTAGGGGTTGATAGTATAGACTGGGGGTGTACCATATTTACCAGCTTTGCAGAACTCCTTCCCGGGAGCAGCCCGGAGAGGAGATTCTGCAAACATCTTCAGGGGGCGGGCCGGACTGTAGTCTTCATGTAGACTTCAATGACGCTGTTCGCCATGACCCGTGGATTCCTAGAAAAATCTCTCCATCTTGACCACTTCACTGGGAAGTGGGCGGGATGCGGTAGATATGCCTACACTTTCGGTGGTGCGGAGGTATACCCAAAAAATCGTGAGCCTCCTGTGACTTCCGGGAGTGTAGGTAAGTATGAGGTGTCCACACCCATGTGCCTGTAGCCACAGCCATACAGCACTGGTCACAGCTCCTCCCCTTCTCAATATAGGCCCTTGAACATTTTCAGCCCGGGCCCATATGGCCATTAAACTGGCCCTACCTTGCTGACGACATCAAAAAATTCAACCAGCGGGACAGTCTGCTAAAAAAAAAATCTATATAATTAAGAGTAATAGCAAATAAATTAATGTTAATAAGTAAAATAACAGAAAAAAAAAAGCAAACAGCTGACGCTGAGCTAGTGTCATTACTTCCACTGACAATCTGTAGCCTCTATATTGGGGTAATTTCCAATCCCCAGACAAGAGATAAATACAAAAAATAGAAGCGCCGATTGTTCAGACAAATTTATTTAAAATACACTTTAAATTTCTGTTCAATAAAATATTATTGCCGGACGGCACAATGCAAATCATCTAGTCCCCTAGATTGTAAGCTCCTAGGAGCAGGGTCCTCCTCCCCACTGTCTCATAGCCTTCTTCTCTAGCACTTCTATGACAGCCTTCACCTTCCCAGCTGTATTGTATATGGAGAATTGTGTTGCTAATTGTTACTTGTGCTCTGTTTATAAATTGGTTACTGTATTGTAATGTAATGTTCTGTGTACCCTTTACTGTATGTACGGCGCTGCGGACCTCTTGTGGCGCCCTATGAATAAAATGTAATAATAATCTAGTCCACATATAACATGAGAATGTGATCACATAGGTAATGCACAATTAGAATATGCAGCTTAACCTAGATGTTATTATTTAATTAATACGGACAGATATAATCACTCAATAAAATAGATGAGTTGAACTCTGGCGCACACACCGTATCAGCCCAATCCCGCTCCCAAAATCCTGCCCAATCAAGTAAAACAATACTATATTACAATAATAAGGAGAGGATCACAAAGGCAATGCACACAGATGAATCTAACAGGTGGATGTTAGCAACCAAAAAATGGTACAAAACCAAGGGAATGATTCCAAAAATCAGTCAGAGCGACTCCTTCATCTTTTCATAATGACTCCATGTTGTAGAAAATGGATATGCAAAATAATGAGCATAAACACAAAATGTGAAGTACTGATAAATAAAATAAATGTCCCCCTGTGTTGATGGTGGAAATGGTGCCGTTTCGATCCTGTTCTGGATCTTTATCAAGGTCTAAATGTAAATTTACACCTTGATAAAGATCCAAACAGGATCGAAACGGCGTTGGTGCTGTGACTAGTGGGCACTGGGCATACATAAAGGACTATTATAGAGACCTGGACTTGCTTTGGAGGTATGCAGTGTTTCCCGTTCGGATTTAAGTCCGGACCTTACTTCCTGTAATATGTTACTAGTGCATATTATCCATTTTTTTTTTCTATTTTGGATCCTGGACTCTATGTTTGAAGTTTTACTAAAAGACTTTTTAATATAGATTTTTTCATGTTTTATTTGGCAATAAAATATTGGTTTTTTTAAATCTCCGTGTGTGACATATGACAAAGTGTTTACAAGTATAAAGAAACCTTGATGTGTGGATCCCAACCATCTGAGATGTGAGTTGGGGTACGCCTCATATTGTTTTCTTTGTGCGATTCAAAATTCTACCTTGTAGGATGCAGCAAAGTCTTTTATTTGAGCTTCAGCCCTTTTTTTTTTTTTTTTTTTTCTCGTGTGACTCTTTGTGTGATTTGAAGTGGTGAATTCCTTCCAAAGAAATCATTATGTGTTTTGCCGTCGAACCACTCACGTGAGTTTTCGGTACGCTAACATTTTGGAAGATATTGGTGGCGAGCCCCTTTCCCTTCTGTTTATCGGGGACTATATAAGCACCATTTCCACCATCAACACAGGGGGACATATTTATTTTATCAGTATTTCACATTTTGTGTTTTTTCTCATTCTTTTGCATATCTATTTTCTACAACATGGAGTCATTTTGAAAAGAGAGGAAGGAGTCGCTCTGAATGATTTTTGGAAACATTCCCTTGGTTTTGGACCATTTTTTGGTTTGCTGACATCCACCTGTTAGATTCATCTGTGTGTATCGCCTTTGATCCTCTCATTATTGTAATATAGATATATTATTCATATCACTAATCCTTTCAAATAACGATGTTCAAATGGTATGTAGTTATGTGACCGGCGGGTGCAAAGCCGCCGATCACAATTTCGACAGCAGAATGCTGGCTAGGGATTTATGACAGGTGTTGAGCTATCGGCGCCTGTCATAATCCTGACGCCGGAATCCAGGACGACGCGAGCCCGAGTGAGGTGAGTACGGGGCGCCCGTCCTGTTAGCCGCGGGAGGGGGGGTTAGGTTTAGGGCACCCCCCCAGGAGGGTTAGGCTAGGTGAAGGGGGTGTTAGGGTTAGGGACCCCCCCCCGGGAGTGTTGGGTTTAGGGTGCGGGGAGAGGGGGTTAGGATTAGGCACCGCTGGGGGGAGGTTAGGGTTAGGCACCCCTAAAGGAGGGATAGGGTTAGGGTACTTACCTCACGCTGTCGGAATTTCCATCTGTCCTGCTCACAGTGTCGGCATTACAATCCTATTCCATTTAAATAGCCTTCTATCACGTGTGTGTGTGTGTGTGTGTATATATATATATATATATATATATATATATATCATGCAATTACACAATTCTATATATCTGTATATTTGCACAATTAGTATAATTAAAAATCCTATATTATACAGGCAATTTTGACTATCACTTCTGAAAGCAAGCAGTAATTAGTTTCCAAATAAGATATTTAGTTAGGTTATAACCATAGCAATACACAGTCCAGCAACAAACAATGGGGGGAATTCAATTCAGCGCCATTATGAATAGCCGCGGGAGGGAGCTCCCGCAGCTATTCAATTCAATGCGCTCTTTGCCTGATCGGGAAGCAGGTAAGTCAGAGAATGCCAGTTCTCGCGACTTAACCTGGGTGTTAAGGCGCGGTAACCGGCGTTCTCTGACTAAAGTGCCGGGCGCGCAGCTGTTAGCACCATGTTAAGCCGGCTAACAGCTGCGTGCCCGGCACTTTTGTCGGATTTCTCCTCACATCCCCAGGGGGGTGCAAGAAGAAATCCTTTGCCCGCCCAAACAGAGCGTTGTATAGAAAAGCTGCGGGAGCTCTCTCCCGCAGCTATTCTACATCGCACTGAATTGAATTCCCCCCAATGTTATTATATAGCCCTTTTTCTTAACAACAGGCAGATTCAACTTTTGCCAGGTGGTGGTTAGCTTTTAGTTTTAATCAGCTCTTAATTAGAGTGTGGCAGAAAGTAACAGAGTTCCGCAATATTGTATTTCAGATGTTGTTATTATGTAGCAAGTTTCCTGTTACATTTGTTTTCAAGTCAACTTACTCCCCTTTAGTATACCTTCTGAGGAAGCCGCTGATGTGAGAATAGGCCGGGAAACGCGTTAAGGAATACCACCTCATATGACTGGAGTCGCAAGCCGGAGCATTGTCCTACATAGTGGTGGTCTGCACATAGATCGTTTGGATACTCTCTGGATATAGCTGCATACTGGGGATGCTGCCAGCAACTGGGAGGAGAAAATTGTGATTTTGCACAGACACACGAAGGACTGGATTATTGGATCCTAAACTGCTCATTGAATCTACACGCTGGGAATGGATCACTAAAGGGGAGTAAAGCTGGGTACACACGGAAAGATTTTCTGTCCAACCATCCAACTAGTTGATTGGTTGGAATGAAAATCTGGTAAGGTATGAAAGCAAATGACAATCAGCAATTTGCTCCCAAACGACGGAAAATGAACAAAAACTGTTGTTTGAACAAATTGTTTAGATCAAACATTTAACAAACTTGTCTGACGACCATTTTCATCTGTTTTCTGGCATTTAGGAGCAAATTGCTGATCATCAGTTACTCCCATACGTTACCAGATTTTCGTTCCAACCAATCAACTAGTTGGATGGTTGGACAGAAAATCTTTAGGTGTGTACCCAGCTTAAGTTGACTTGAAAACTAACGTAACAAGTAACTTGCTACATAATAACAACATCTGAAATACAATATTGCTGAACTTTCTGTTACTTTCTGCCATACTCTAATTAAGAGCTGATTAAAACTAAAAGCTAACCACCGCCTGGCAAAAGTTGAATCTGCCTGTAGTTAAGAAAAAGGGCTATATAATAACAATACCTAACATTGTTTGTTGCTGGACTGTGTGCTGCTGTGGTTATAACCTAACTAAAGATCTTATTTGGAAACTAATTACTGCTTGCTGTCGGAAGTGACAGTCAAAAGGATTTTTAATTATACTAATTGTGCAAATATACAGATATATATATATATATATATATATATATATATAGATCCGTGTAATTGCATATATATGTGATATAAGGCTATTTGAACATCGTTATTTGAAAGGAATAGCGATATGAATAATATGTTTGTCCGTATCAATTAAATAATATCTAGGTTAAGCTGTATAACCTATGTGATCACATTCTCATGTTATATGTGGACTAGATGATTTGCATTGTGCTGGCTGGCAATTATATTTTATTGAATAGACATGTAAAGTGTATTTTAAATAAATAAGTAAAACGAACGCATGAATACAAACAAGCATAAAAGCAGATGTGCCTATGAGATGAACAATATGCAAAGTACTCATACAAATTTGTTGTAGGACATATATGGTAGACTGATATGAGAGATTACAATCTAGGGGGAGGCGGAGGGATTAATGAGAGAAAGTATGTGCCTAAAAATGAAAGTTATGGGGGGCATCCACTATAAGATCTGATATCGTTTGTCAGTCGTGTGATGTGCCTGCACTGAACGAGCAGACATTCAGTGCAGGGTCATCCATCATCTGGAAACATGCTGAGTGTGACGATAACGTCAGGTTGACCAGCATGTTTGCACGATGATAGATGTCTAAAAGACCAAATTTTCAAACGATGTTCGAACGATTTTATCGTTATCGTACAATTGTTCAACTTTATCGTCTAGTGGATACCCCCCTTTATACAAAATAGAGATCATAAGTGTTTAGAGTGGCAGATAAGTTTTTGCATCTGAATTGAATGTTCGATATGTGTTTGTTTTTTGGGTTTGTTTTTTTTACTGTGTAATATCTAGTGCTCAACAATACAAAGGTGTAAATGACAGGTGTAACACTACTAGATTTTGAATCACCCTTTGTGAGTGACAGGAGAAGCCTTTAAGCTATGACAATTTTCCAGAGACTGACTTTTATTGTAAATAATGAAGCAATATCACTGGGAATGACTACCATCGTTTAGTCTAGGCAGGGTACACCTCTTGTCCTGGCTAATTTTCTGTCATCAATCTTATCATAACAGATCAGGGTTAGTAAGGATCGCCTTGATGTAAAAAATATTCTACAAAGCTTCAGTGTGGCCTTCACATTTCTGTATGGCAGGAACTTCTCTGTGCAGTGTTTATTGCTCTGGTTTTTTTCTTTGTACTTATTTCAAAATAAAGCAATGCATTTATAGATCAGTACTATTTACTGTATCAAGGTTTTATAACCGTTAACTGTTTTATTAAAAGAAATACCCATCAATTATTAATTAAAAAAAACCTTTTTTAATGCATTAAGCAGTTTTCCTTTTTACTCTGTCAGTGCATTTTTTTTTATTCGAAACTGAGCTATAGTCGATCATGGTGTACATTATGATCCATCACACAACACTGTCATAAGGTTTTTTAAAAATTATATTTAATAAGCTGTGATTTTTAAATTACAGTATGCAAAATCTAGCAATAGTAATAGTTGCAGATACTACCAGTATAAATGTGTTGTGATGCTTTGTAACAGCAAAATATAGCTTTCATATAAAACATAAAAGCTGGACCATTTTTTTTACTACTGTCAAATCAATTGGTATACCTGATTAATTGGTATGATTTAACTCCAATTACTTTAGACAACCTACCCATCTGGTATGTGAAAGGACAAACTGAGTTAGGGATGGAGGTAAATCCCATTCAGTCCTCAGTATTGGTTCCCTAGTATAGGTCCAAATACCCAGTGGTAGCCCATTTTTTTTAGTTCTCAGTCTTTTATCATAGCTCCCTGTTACCAGAGTTCCTTAACATAGTTACCTTCTGCAGTTTTTGTTCCCTAGGAAAGCTCTTCTTCCGCAATATTAGTTCTCGAGCATAGCATCCGGTCTCTAGTATTAGTCCCTTAGCAGAACTGCCTATGCCTAGTAATATTAGTCCTGTAGCATAGCATCCGTTCTCTAGTATTAGTCCCTTAGCAGAACTGGCTATGCCTAATAATATTAGTCCTGTAGTATAGCTTTCGGTCTCTAGTATTAGTCCCTTAGCAGAACTGGCTATGCCTAGTAATATTAGTCCTGTAGCATAGTTTCCGGTCTCTAGTATTAGTCCCTTAGCAGAACTGGCTATGCTCAGCGCCCAGGCCCCTGAGTTAGGCATTATAGTGAACTCTGTGGAAAGGTGGTGTCAAATTAAACAGATACCAGTTGTAGAATGCACTGTTTGTCTAAGCCTTCATGTGCACACTGAGTATCATGAGTTTCTGTGACATCTTTCACTCGCAGGGGAATCCATTCTTTATACCGACAGTCGGGATGGCGGTGCTTAGAATGACGGTGCCGTCATCCTGACTGTAAGTACTGGAGTTTGGGGGAGGGTTGGCGTTAGGCACTAGTGGGAGGGTTAGACATTAAGAGGGGAGGGTTAAGTTTAGACAGGGCCTTAACGAGGGTGGTGCGACATGTGCCATGGCACAGGGCACCGCAGGGCAGGGGGCGCTGTTCGGGCCTGTCCATTTTATGTTTATAATAATTCTCACTTAGTTTCCTTTTCTTTTATCCCCAGCATCTCCTGGCTGCCCTTATCTGCTCCCTGGCCAACTCTCCCTCCATCTAGCCACCTACCCAAGCACCTTCAGTCACATGCTCTTTTATTTAACACACATATTTCAAAATACTGTCAAACCCGGCACTCAAACCTACCACCTCTTACTTGACAGGCAGACACCATACACATGGAGCTATCTGCTCCACAATTTCTGATAGCGGCCCATGAGGCCACACCCCTTTTCCGGGCACATGTCTTATGTTCATATTTGAAAAATAGGTTTATGGGGCGCCAATGCTCTTTCTGGCCCAGGGTACCAAAAAGTCTAGTTACAGCTTTGGGTTTAGGGTGTGGGACGGGGGAGTTTAGGTACTAGGGAGAGAGGGTTAGGAGTAGGGAGAAGGGGATGATTAGGAAACTGACCAACCCTGTCAGGATGCCAGCGTCGGGATTCTGACCTCCAGGCGGCATCCAGTACCCAATACCTAGCAGCAACTACCTGTATTTCAAAATGGAAATGCACGGATGGTGTCAAAACTCATTTGATCTTAGTAATACTAGATACACATTCTATACAACCTGTGCTTGTAATAGTGTTATGAATCCATTATTTGCAGTTTCTCAAAACCTCTGCCTAATAAAAAGCAGTTGAATTAATTCTGTGTACATTTCATTAATAGCTGACCATACACTTTTTTTTTTTATATCTATACTGGGGTTTGGGGGAGGGTTAGGGTTAGGCACTAGTGGGGGGGTTAGGCATTAAGGGGGGAGGGTAAGGTTTAGGGTGCGGGGAGGGGGAGGTTAGGTTTAGACACCAGGGAGGAAGGGTTATTATTATTATTATTTGCAGTTTCTCAAAACCTCTGCCTAATAAAAAGCAGTTAAATAATAATAATTATTATCTTTGATAGAATTTTAGAAGTCTGGAGTTGTATATTTTACTCCACTCCATATGTTGAGAAAAAAAGCATATCATTGCACTACAGTATATTAGAGATACTTTGCAGATTTTACATCTTATCTCACATTATCTTGTTACGTTAGCACACCTAGAAACACATCCACTAATGTAGTATTGGCAAACCATCTTGTCTAATTATTTAGTTGCTGTTTTGGACTAGTTACAATACCTTTTTTTTGTTGCATTGTTTATTTTATATCTTTGTATCACACAACGGCAAATTACACATATGCACATGTACAGTTCACCTTTTTTTTTATTAAACTTTATACCTTCACTATAGTTTGGAATGCAGATTTGAACATTTCATACATGACAACTATGTGACAATCATGGAATTTCTAGTGGCAGCTCCTCTTCCCCTTTCTTCTCTCTGTTAATGAGTTTACGCTCTCCTAGGGAGTTGAGTTTCACACCAGGCTTTTTAGGGGGTGAAATACAACTGCCAAATGTTTCTAAGCTGGTGCTTGATTGTTGCTTTATGCTCATCATGTGTTTGTCTTCTTTGCAGGTGGGAAGGCAAGGATGAAAATGAAGTGGGCCGCTGCAGTGAGACTGGAAAAATCCATGTGAAAGTTGATCACAAGTACTATAGACCAACTGAAGTAGTAAGTTGAATCTCCCCTACTGTCAGATAATTTAATCACTGCATGTGATTGCCAGTGTTTGGCCAGCTGTCCAAGGTCTAATTGCTCCCCTGCTACTAGTCTCTGATAGTGAGCTGTGTGCAATCTCACCCATATGACCCCAGTAAATTGGTAGTAGAGAAAATAAAGCAACATTTCAGGACTCACAAACCTGGGTCTTCGGAAGCATGTTTATGGATATCATTGATATAACAGAAATAAAAGATGCTCAAATGTACATATATAATACAATACACTAAATGTATATATTAGCCAAAACTACAGATACCCGGATCTTACACACACGTGTCATAACCAGTTATAGATGTGCTTACAGAAGTGTATGGAATATTTATTTTATTATTACCAGTTATTTATATAGTGCACACATATTTTGCAGCACTTTTGTAGAAAATATTTAGCCATTCACATCAGTCCCTGCCCTAGTGGGTCTTACAATGGGATGCGGTCAGAATCTTGACCGCTGGGATTCTGGAGGTCAGAAAGCCGATACCGGAGTCCTGATCAGAATACCGGCACCCCCATCCCTACTGCCGGGACCCCGAAGGTAAGTACTGGGGTTAGGGTCAGGTACTAGATTTAGGCTGCGGGGGAGGGGGGGATTTAGGTTTAGGGGATGGGGAGGAAGGGTTAGGTTTAGTAGCCACTAGGGGGGTAGGTTAGGTTTAGGCTGCGGGGAGGGAGGGTAAGGGGTTAGATTAGGAGTACTTACCGTTAGGCATCGGCATTGTGACCTGGTTGAGATGCCGGTATCGGGATTCTGACTGGCGGGATCCTGAGCGCTGGCATCCCGTACCCATCCCCTTACAATCTATGGGCCTGATTCAGAGTTGTACACAAACCTGATGGATCTGTAATGCCCATGTGCAGATCTCCTTCTGCAAGCTCATTCGCAGTGCCGCAGATGCCGTAGCCTGATTGACAGGCTTCGGCCGTTTGGTTGCGGCATCAGCCAGCGTCCCAGAAAACGGGCGTGTATGCAGCTTTACTGCTTCAGCTGCGTGAAAACACAGGCCATCCTGAGTAACCTGAGTGGTTATTCAGATGACCGTTGTTCATGGAGAGTGATCTGATACTGCATCTTCAGATGCAGCAGCAGGTCACAGAAGCTGGCAGGAGGCGTATATTTACACAAGATGCCTCCTATGACATTAGCATGTTGCACCGCTTCTGTGTACAAATCTAAGTCAGGCATTTTGTTTCTGCCACATACACACTAGTCTTCATTTTAGTCTTCCAATTAACCTACCAGTATATTTTTGGAGTGGAATATATTTAATTGTATAATGAATCCTCTGTTTTACATCATGCTTTATAAATATACCATCCCTCTTTGTGGAGTGTAGTAGTTACTTAATCGTAGTAGCAGCTAAAGTGTGTACATGTCCTTGTAGCAATAATGGTTTTGAAACTGTTGGGCATGAGATCCCGGCGGTCGGGATGCCGCTGGCCAGAATACAGACAGCGGCATCCCGACAGTCAGAATCCCGACACCCATAAAGAAAGCAGGTAAGAGTAACCCTTACCACCACCCCTAACCCTCCCTCCCCGATGCCTAACCCTAACCTCCCCCCCAGTGCCTAAACCTAACCTCCCCCTTCTTGCACCCTAAACCTAACACTCCCTCCCCGGTGCCTAAGCCTAACCTCCCCCTCTCTGCACCATAAAACAAACCCTTCCCCTAATGCCAAACCCTCCCCTTAACACCCGATACTTACCTTCGGGATGGCGGCGGTCAGGATTCTAGTGCTGGGATGCCGACGCTGTCGGGATTTCAGCGCCGGTATTTCGCTCGTTGGCATTCCGCATGCCGGGATGCTGACTACATCCCTTTTAAAATTAATTCCCTTAATTTTACATCTGATTATTAAAGTATACGCCAAAGTAGTTATTCCAGCTAGATACCGGAGGTTCCACTTCATAATGACCAACATTTTAGTCCCAAAGATATCCTTTGTCACAGTAAATATATGTCCCTTAGTTTATGCAATTTATTTATTTACAGTTTTTGCAAAGAAAAAAAAATTTGATTTTCTATTCTATTCCGCATAGACCTGTCTGTATCGTTGTGCAGTAGGAGCATACTGTAGATTTTCAATCATTGTTTATCACAATGATAGAAAATCTGTTATCGCTGTTATTTAAAAAGAAAATTCTGCCGGAGTCACTGAATGATACCAAGCTGCCTGGTGATACTGGCTGGCAGCAGTATGAATACTCTGCCCCCTTCACCAGTCAGTCCTGGCTCTAACTGCACATATGTGACATGGCTTTGGGCTGTTTGAGTTGCACTGCTACGACCATGTTAGCGTCTTTTGGCATAGTTGTGTCTGTGACTTTGTTAATGCTAGTATCATCTCTTCCTGTGGTGTACAGCCGTGCGTCCGAATGTGAAAGGGCTGGGATGCCCACTTTGCAGTCGAAACCATAGGAAGCACCTTCAGGATTTGCACCAGCCCATGCTAGGTGAAGAATCTCCCACAGAGTATGGCCTCCAATGTACGGTTAAGCATCTGAGTCCAAAACCACTCCTGCGGCACACCTGCAACACTCCCATAAGAAGGAATATTTTGGTACATTTGTTTAACAACCTCCCAGTCACCGCCCAAAAGAGCCCAATACCTTCCAGAGTCAGAGCGGCTCAATCACAAAAAATCACAAACAACGTGAACATCGGCATTCTATCCAACTCAGAATCCGGCCCTTTGTGTGATACCTTTAAGTACGTACTATAACATTCTATTATCTCAAAATTAAATGTAATGTTGACACAAAGCAGCAGATGTGAAATTTAGATTTATAAATAAAATATTGTTTTCTTAAGCTGGGTACACACCTTAAAGATGCATCTGCAGATGATGGTCGTTCATACACATTGAACAACATCATCTGGCCTCGGGTCCTGATTGCAGGGGGTTGCGTCCGCGACCCCCTCCCCGCGACCTCTGCTGCAAGTGTACGTCGGCTGACCGCCCATACGCACAGCACAATGCACAGATATAGCTGCCATTGGCTGTGCAGCACAGCCGACGCGATGTCTGTGAACGACGTCGTTAACCGACATATCGCTGGCACACACTGGCCAATGGGCACGCAATATATTGGCTGATCAGTTGATCGCCCAATATCTCTCCAGTTTGTACTCCGCTTCCTTTCAGCAAAAAAAAATTTAATAAAATGTTTATAAATAGTTTTTTAAAAAGTATCAAAAATAATATTTATACTGAAATTGGTATTAGAAAAAAAGCTTTATTTTAAATAAAGCATTTTTTTCTATTAATATACCTTGCAATTGCTATCCTGAGATCCTTTAGAGATAGGCTCCCATATGCTTTCGTAGATAGACCTAATCCATTTTCTCCCTTTAATAAACAGTCCCCAAAATTTTATATTTCCCTTGTAACTAACCAAGTATGTTCCTTTTACAGAATTAGTTCTTTTGCTTTCTTCATTGTGAGCTATTCTGCAAAATAGGAATGTGGTACTTCCCTGAAAAGTCAGGGCAACAACTTTAAATAAAGTGCACTATGGGAAAGCCCCAGAACACAACTGCCTCAGGCAAACATCAACATGTTCCCATGCTAGAAGCAGAATATACAAGCAATGTACATAGATTTCTCATAAGACTGTCTTAATCCAATCATCCCTCTGACTTCTTCCATTTCATAACACTTCAATTCATTTTTGGCTAGTGCTTGTGTGAGATCATTCATTTCAGTTTCAGAGTCTTATATAGCTTCTGATACCTTTTATGTGCGTACTATAAAATCCTGTTAACTTTAACTGAATATGTGATCTAACAAAAGAATGAGGAAGAAGAGTCCGTCCTGAAAATGTCATGTTAGCACAAAACCGCAAATGTGAATTTTAAATCCATAGATAAAATAGGTTGGTTTCCTCTTACTGACCATATAATACACAGTCAATATTTGTATGGGTAAGAGCTATTAAAGTACAGTATAATAATTAGAGATGTGTGCTGACCCCCGTGTTATGGTTTTGAATCCAGATTCACATTCGTGTTTTGCAAAACCAACCTGACGTGTTTTGCTTTTGGATCTGTCTTTTATATTTTTAATGAAAAAAACAGTTAAAATTACGTCTTTTTGAGATGTTAGCATGCAATCCAAAACCTGAGTTCGGTTTTTACATCAGAGTTCCGAACCGCAGGAAGATTCAAACTTGGACTCTGTTCTATTCAGTACCCCAAAGTGATTCTGAACACTGACTCTGTTCTACTCTGAACCCCTAAATTTGGTTATTGTAGGTTCTTTAAGAACCGGACCCGCACATCTCTAATAATAATCAACATAAATTGCATTACCACTAAAATTATTTCACTTCTTGCTACAGTTTGTATTTAAACTTACACTGTGGTGGTTTCTATAAAGTTTAATAGGCGAGATACAGCCAAGTCCATTCTTGTGACCAGGGGCCGTGTTGTTTAGCCTCTTGATTACTGCACATACATTCCAATGGGAAAATGTCTGTTCATGATGTAGAGTACTATAGTGTTGCTGCATTAGTCTGTGACTTTTTTTTTCCCAATAGTAGATACTTATGTATCATAGGCATATTTATAATGGGTACACATGGGCAGGGCCACATGGGCCTGGAGCTGAAAATGACCAAAGGCCTTTTATGAGAAGCAGAGGAGGTGTGACCAGTGCTGTGTGGGTGTGGCAAGTGACATGTGGGCGTGTACACCCCTATAATCTCAGCCCAAATGTCTCCCTAATATGTAAAAGAAAAAAAATGCTTCATTTTGTGAGGTAAATAGAAATACAAGTTTACTATTTATGATTTATGGTTGACCGTGTGGACAGCAGATGGCCAGACAACATCATGTTTTCATGACAATGGGCCTATTTTTATGTGGAGGCCTGGAGCTGTAGCTCCATCTGCCCCATTGTTAATCTGGCCCTGCACACGGGGCATACTTGCCTACTTTTGCGAAAGCATTTCAGGTAGATTGTTAAAGCAACACCTATGAGCGTTGTGGCAAAGTGGACGTGTACAGCTACATCTGAGAGGCGTGCCATAAAATTGCCCTGCATCCAGATGTAAATGAGCCCCAAATCAGTTCCTAATATCTACTTGTTGACGAAAACACACTGATACTTCTCATTGTGCCTTATAACCAATGCAGGGAAATTATACTAATAATCCAATTTCAATGTATATATCTATATACATTATATAACAGCTATATAATATGGGTAAGGTGCAGTCAGGGAGATTGCTGCTATTTCAGGGAGTCTCTCTGACAATCGGGGACAGTTGGCAAGTATGACACGGGGCCCTGGGGGTGCCCACACCGCACCCCCAGGGCTGCACCCATAGCATACTTACCTTGAGCCGGCAAACTGGTCTCTCCGCCATCTTCCCAGTGGCATCTTCGGGAAGATTGTGCCGTGCAGTGAAAGCAAAGACACTGGCACTGTGGACTTTGCTCTCTTGTGCACATGTGCTATCTTCCCAAATATCACTGAGACGATTGCGCCATGGAGGAGGAGTGACCCGCTTGTCAGCACAAGGTAAGATGTGGGGCTTTGGGGGACGCCGCTGTGTCATTGAAAGACTGCATATATTTATCCATAATTAGGGATTTTCCGAGTCATTTCCGTAACATTACATTTAGGGCACACTTAAACAACGACAGCCAATACAACATACACATTTTTTTTCCTCTAATTTCACGTATGAGAAATGCATTGCAAGATGTCCTTAGCACAGTATTTTTCTATTTTGCAGCGTAAAATTTGGACTCTTCAAAGTTCTGACATTTTTTTAATATTCCATTTTGGTTAACTTGTTCTTTGATTGCTAACTGCTTTATGTCTATAAAGTATGTTTACTGTTAAGTATGGCACTGTTCAGGCCAAATGTAGTGAGAAGACTAGCCTTGAGAAAGAAAAGTTAACGATTAGTGGGGTTTAAAATTGGCAGTACAATGTTTTTGTGGGTTTTGTTTAAAAAACAAAGAAAAGCTAATGCAGCAAGTCATAACCTGTCGCAGTGTAATATAGAACGTAGTGATCTTTCAAACAATCACTTTCTGAATTTGTCTACTTCATTTTACCAACATTCAATGCTTTACATTGCATCTCAAAATGACTTAAGGGGCCTATCCATTAGCAGATAAATTTGAACGATGAGCGATTTATCATTCAGTTGTTCAATTTATCTGCTAATGGATAGGCTCTGAACGATCAAAATGCGCACTCCCGCTGGCTGACAAATTTTGTCTTTTATCTATCCAACATGTTGGTCAATTATCGCTGACCGATATTAGAAATATCTGTCAGTATAAACTGCAAACTACCAACAATGGAAGATAATTTATTCACTGCACACCCAGGAGGAGGCTCCGGATTCGTCCTTCCCTGGAGAGCAGAAAGAAGCAGCAGCCATAGAGCGCCGGGGGACAACGCAGCTTTGCTAAAAGGTAAGTAGTGCAGTGTGGGTTGTTTATGTTGTGGGGGTTTGTTTATAGTGCGGTGGCGGGGGTAGGCAGTGCGGCGGTCAGGGCCGCCATCAGGAGTTCCGGGCCCGTTCAACTGTTCACAGACCCCCCCTCCTTACCTTTCTGACATGTTCGCCTGGGGGTCCGCAGCCTCCCGCGTCCACTTTGCCCGCCGCTGCTGCTGCCGCCGCCGTGCATGTGGCTGGCTGTGGGAAGCAGGCAGAGTGGATGCTCCCGGCTGCTCTGTGCTGCTAGCAGCCGGGAGCATCTTCTCTGCCTGCCTTCCACAGCCAGCCACATACACACCAAGCCTGTGAGAGGGGGGAAATAGTAGTGGGCGCGGGTGCCTGTTGGTAGGAGCGGACCCCCTAAATTTGGCAGGGGGTCCCTCATTGGGTGGGGGCTGCCTAAATGGGGGGCTAGGGGCACTATAGGGGCTCTAATGTGGGCACTGCAGGGGCATTGGGGGCTCTATAAGGGGCACTACAAGGGCCCTATGGGGGCTTTACAAAGGGAAATATGAGGGCTCTATAAGGGGCACTATGGAGGCTCTATAAGGGGCACTATGAAGCCTTCTTTAATGAATATTTAAACAATCATTAAAAAAAAAAATTCACTCCCAGAATGATGTCATGCAATATCCTTTGTCTTTTGCCAAAATCTGTCATGTACATGACCGATATCTTTCACTGCAGCCCCAGGAATTTTCAAAAGCTAAATCTTTTTGTCTTTCAGAAAGATCTGCTAATGGATAGGCCCCTTTACAATTATCAACTGGATAGAAAAGCTGCCCTTATATTATAGACCTGGAAATATATGTAGTAATTATCACATGACCTACTGTTGCTCCAAAACTTAGTTATCAGTGTTTGAAAATGTCTCCTTAAATGGATAAAGTTGATATGCCAGAAGGTAGACAAGTGGTACTATTTAGTGTTTATATTGATTTTGCTTTCAAAAGGATCACACTCAAAATATGTCAATGATAGATATATAAAATGAATATGTCCACACCTACTGTTAGATAAATATTGAGCTTGTTAGCATAAATGAGAAGGCACAAAGAAACAATAATGAATTCTTTGAGGATCCCATGATTGATACTAACATCAGAGACTGTCTTGACCCCTCCCCTGCTGAACAAGCCAGGTCTGTAGGCCCCTCTGTAGCGATTAATAGATTTAGTTGAGGAGGTAAAGACTCTGTTTAATGCCAAAATAAATAAGAATAGATATATTTTACCCTCCAGGAAAGTTGAAAGTACTGGAAAGTTGGAATACATAAATCAGAAGCAGAGTTCTTACATCTCAGGTCACTGCTGGTTTTCTGTTGATATTTATAACTCACCCTTCCCCTGAAGCAATACAAAAAGTGACCACATACTGAAAAAGGCTTGAAATAATAATTCCATTACATCTACAGAACGTTTGACAAAATCGCTGGCCTGTCGAGTAAGGTTAGCAGTATTGTTCATGTACAGCATCAGGAACAACAAAAGCAGCCAATAAAGATTAATCGTACACATATCTATAGTACTACAACCAAAAACCACTTAACTGTGTTGTAATATGAAGCGCTAAAAACAGACAATATGTACACACATGTAAAATTGTCAGCACAAGATTTTCAGTGTTTGAAAAATTTGCTAAGATAAAGAAAATACTTAATTCACTATTAAAGTAGATGGTTACTTGAAAAAGAGCCTAGACTGCGATGAGTGCAGTAACATTGCCATGTATTTAATTGCTGTGTATGTGAATAGCACATGGGGTGCGGCCTAGAGAGTAAACAATTAGCCTATCTCACTTATTGATTTCCATTTGGAAAGTAATGTGAAACCAGCACATGCCTTTAAAGCTCGTTTGCAGAAATCCATACATAACTACTTGTAAAATAAAAAAAACTATATGTATTATTTTATATTCATTTTCTTTGAACAAAACAAAGATATATTTACTATGCATAGTCCATTTTTGTTTATAAACATGTGTTTAGGAGAAGAGAATTAAGGCTTATATTGAGTGACATGCTGGATACCTTTTGTTTGTTCTTATCAGCAACCATCTGTAAAAGCTGGAACCTTTAATCTTATCCTGCAATCCCATTGATCTCCCATTATGTGTTAGTGTGTTTATTGGGTGGTATAAGAAAAAGGGTTTCAATTTTGGATTTGTAAATATAGATGTGTCAGGTATTAGCAGAAGCACAGATGAGTGTAAAGGTTCCGCATTTGATGGTAATTGTGCCAATACCTATTTTCACAACCATTTTTGGTAATTGCATCTAACAGGCTTGGGAGGTCTGCATTCAACTTATGTACAGAAGACTTGGACTTCAATTATTTGTTTGTTTTAAAGCATGTGTGTTCTGATATTTATTATTTTTATGGTGTCATCCTTTAATCCTTTATTGTCAACATTGGAGGAAAAAAAATAACTTGTTTTAGTGACACAAAATAAAGAAAGATTTTTAAAAAGAAAAAATTAAAGTAAGATACAAGGAATAAAGGATTCCTTTGCAACACGCCAAATATCCAAGCGTCATTTCTCTGGAGAAGGAATGATTTTTCAGGAGCCGTCAACTTGTCCAGACTGTTATAATTTAGGCAGCATAGGTGTAATTAATATAGCAAATGAGACGTCTAAAACAGCTGCGTCTGCAATTTTAGAATAGTATTCCACTTGTTCTGCTGCATACTTGGTAAAGAGCAGAATGTGAAGATTCTGCAGTATTTCAGTCCTGGTGGACATGTCTATGAAAAACCCATATATAATGAGCTGGAAAAATATTGGAATGGTTTACTGTAAAGAATAATCTGTGTTCTTGATTTTTCTATGTTTAATGTATTGTTTGTAGTACAAGGTCACTGTGGTAGCTTGTAGCTTAGCTTAGTAAACTGAGAGTCATATTGGGAAGGGTTGTGGCCTGGATAGGCATGGTGTAGGAGGCTGACTCTGCAGCTCTTTGGCCCGTATATCAAAGTTTATTCATTCTGCATTATATGCCCAGACCTCTGCACCCGGGGTATACAATCGGGAAACCGGCTGCCTTAATACCGAGAGCTGCCTTCCCGACTGTCATATCCCGGCGAGGGTGAAATGCCGGGCGTCTGCTCTGCACTCACCTCTCCACACTTCTTGAGTACTCTGGCCTGTCTGTCTCTGCTGGCTGTTGTGCTGTAGGTGCTGCTTGTCCTGCACAACAGCGTCTCCTAATCGCGGGTGCCATTTGGGATTTTGGCCTCGGCGGTTGCTGTGGCACCTGTCTTTGGCACTGATTACCAGATCCCTCAGGTCCGTGCTCTGCCTCAGTGTGGTGGTTGGTGACTGTATAAGGCATTACAAGGCTCTCTGGGTGCTTCCTTGGATCTGTGATTCCCATGCGCCATCTTAGATTTGCAGCTCTGCACCGCTGGGTGAGTTAAGAGAGACTCTGTTACACACTTAGTAGGAGGTAAATTTTTGGCTTTAAACAAACCCTGGGTGAGCTGATCCTATCACTTTATACATTCCTCATATTCCAGAGTATCCATTCTTGTTTGTAGATCCCTTAGTTTGTGCTTGAGGAAGTTTGGATTGACCCCTTAGGGAGATTTGTATTTTTCCGGTCCTCTATTCTTTCCTCCCCACTCATCATTCTTACTATTTATACCTTCCGTACTCCAATGAGGTCCTAAAGAAGTTCGGTGAACTTATGTCTTTGTCCCCTCACACCCCTGTTATTTTTGTTCGATACTTTAACAATGTGGTCCATCATACCCTGGATAGGTGGCAGGAATGTTCTGATGTGTCTGGTCCCTCCCTGCATTCTTTTGTCAACAGTGAATGAGCTTGGCCTGATGAGCATTTGGCAGATTCGGCATCCTCACCTGACTCTGTCCTCCTGCTTTTCGGCCTCCCATCACCCCTTTTCCATGATTGATCTTTCTTTGCTATCCAAGAGGCTGGTGAAGCTGGTTGTGGTGGTGGAGTGTCTGTCTCATGGGCTGTCAGATCATCCCCCTGGTGTTATCTATTGATATTGCTGCTCCACAAGGTTATTCTTTTTTGAAATTCAATCCTTTCTGGCTCACGTTAATGGGTGCTGGCTCAGAATTAGAAAAATCTGAGAATACTGCTGCTATATCTCTTGATATTTTGTGGGATGCTTTTAAAGCCATCATCCAGGGCTCCCTGGTTGGGAGGGTGGTCAGTATCAAAATTTTCCATAAACAACAGGAATTATATTTAAAAATACATTGCAAAATGCTTGGGCAGCAATATCTGACTGATGGCTTAGACCTCCTATATGGAAGCAGCTAAATTATTACCTTAGTTCTTCATTGACAAATCTAGGACAAGTCTATTGTTTGTTGAACATACTCAGTATATGGACTCAAATAGGTCTGGTGTTTATTTGGCTAGCAGGGGTGTGCAGTCAGGGTAGGAAGGCAGAGCCTCCCCTTTCATACTCCTGAGATTTGATATAAAAATTATTAGAATAATACAAAGAAGATATTTATAACTTATAAACTTTTGTTCATTGTTATAATTTTTATAGTTAACACTTAAAAGTTTTGTGGAGCTCTCTGGGCCTGCAGGGAGACGAGAGATGAGGCAGTAACAGCTCAGCCTCACTTCTGTATACAGACACTGCTTGCAGAGCTGGGGTTGGGGCCACACCATGGGCAGTAAGCTGCACAAAAAGAGAGCTAATAGAGGCATGCCTTTCAGTATAGAGGTGTGTGCCTTGCGCACTGATGGACATCTTGGATGTGTCATGTGCCAGGAAGTGCCCTGCAGTGTTTAGAGATCAGCAGCAGCAAGAGAAGACACAGTGATGTTGGTAGGTGAATTAATAGATACTGAAGCTTAAGTGTAGTTAGGGGAGAGTTACAGTGAGTAGGGGGTGAGACAGGCTCCAGCACTCATCTCCATGTGTGCCTCTCCAGCCATTGATCTCACTGTGCATCACTGCTGGCTAGAGAAGTCAGGACTACTACCATCATAGCTCAGATTTGAGATCCTGTTGGTAATTTACACAGATCTAGCCCTGATTTTACAAATATTTTTTTTTCAGTTATTTTGCTGTTCTTTTCTACTCACAAGCTCCTTATAACTTGTAGGAACTGCTTGAATATTTGGGTAGTATTTATTTACCCTCTTTCCTCGGAGAGCAGAGCAAATCTAGATTCCCTACTCACCATAGGAGAAGTTGAGGTGGCGTTTTCCTCTTTCCAGTGTAGTAAGGCCCGGTAATTGATGGGATTTCCATTGAGCTTTATAAAAATGTCCTTTTCTTTTTTTGTAGATAAATTTATCTTTTTAAAGAGCTGTGTGACCCTGGTTCTCTCCCTTGTTCTAGGTCAGAGGTGGTCATTGGTATGATTCCCAAACCTGTCTAGGACCCTCTTGATCCTGGCTTCTATCACCTGATCTCTCTCCTCTTTATTGATATTAAAATCCTGGCTAAGGATTTTATATTTCCCTTGTCTGTTTTAAACCTATCTTTTGTATCGCTAAATAAGAGAAATATATATATATATATATATATATATATGTATATCCTGGCTAAGATACTAGCACTCCAGCTTAATAGGGTAATTGGTGAGGTGGTGCACTCTGAACAGACAGATTTGGATGTTGCCAGGGCCTTTGATTCTGTGGAATGGCATTATCTCATGGAGGTTCTCACTAAACTTATTTCCTAGGTTAAATTACTGTATTCTTGCCACTTGGGATGGGTCTGTGTTAATGGCTATATTTTCCTCTCCTTTCGTCTCTTTAGGGGCACGAGACAGGGTTGTCCACTTTTCCCAAGCCTTTTTGCACTGGCCATTGAGCCTTTGACGTATCTTATTCGAAGTCACCTGGGAAATTATGGTGGATTCGGATTCAGCAATGGGTAAACAAGGTAGCGCTCTATGCAGATGACTAGCTACATTCTGCGAAGTACGTGTCCGGCTGTAAGTGATTCCGGTCAGTGCATGGACATGACCACTGTACTACACCTGATATTATGTATATGGCTCTATGTTGAA
The DNA here is from genome assembly GCA_031769625.1 of Taudactylus pleione. Lineage (NCBI taxonomy): Eukaryota > Metazoa > Chordata > Amphibia > Anura > Myobatrachidae > Taudactylus > Taudactylus pleione. Next base: position 20,560,817 of record JAUIMM010000115.1, on the reverse strand, counting down.
CTTTTTTTTCATTACCAGCAAATAGCCTTGCAATTGGGCACTATACTGTTTGAATCTTTAATGGAGCTAATGTTTCTTAAAGAAATATCCTAGTATATTTGTCACTCTGGTACCTTACCTCTATTATCACTATCTATGTTGTACTCTCATTGTGGGACCTAACCTGTGCTTCCCTTGCGCTCGTTATTGCCATCAGCGGTAGCCATCTTGTGTTCTTTCAAAAGTAGTTCCAACCTCTTCACTCTTTACTTCATTAGGGTTGGACACCTTTTTATACTCTCACTCCCCGGACCACTGCTTCTATAGCACAGAGGGGAGAAGCAGAAGCAGAGAGGTTACCCAGTGGACTCTGTTATCTATTTCTTAATCTAGTTTTTAATTTAGGGGTGTTATTTTTTCCCTATTTATTCAATATACTTCTATTTATTAGGTAATGTCACAAGACATCTGAATGTCACAATTATTATTCATCTGCAATGGTAATACAAAAGTTTTTGTATATTTAGACTTGATATTGATACCAATAATATCAGTGAAACCACCTTGCAAAGATGTTGGAAATGATGCACATTACATTCCAAATTATATACAGTATGTATGCATTTGACAAATATTAATTTGGGTTGTCTATATAGACGTTTTCAGAATAGTACCCAGAGATTTGTGGGAACACGTTATATTGTTTCATAGTACATATACTGTGTGATTTGTTTATATGTATGGTTATCTGGTTGTCATTGACACTAGTTATTTATGTGCATTGCTATGGTTCAGTTGTTATTGAAATTGCATTTTGATGTGAAGGATTACCCATATGTATCAATACCATTTCTTCATGTATAACCAATAACTAATTATTGAACATCAACTCAAAAGCTATTTATTTTACAGGTTTATAAGCCTGCGAGCTTGTTGGTCAATAGTATATATGCTATTTATTTAAACAGTTAACAGTATTGCATATCTGATATTTAACTATTTCAACCTTGTAGGGTTGTTTTATAGGAATATACTTTTTTCTGTAAGTTTATTGCTCCCTACCTTTGTAATAAAACCATTTAAATAAAAGGATAGTTCACTATCCATTATGGATGGTATATACTACATTGGTCACACGTGAGCTTCCCTATTTTTTTGTGTATTTATATTGCTTGTTCAGTCTGTAGATACTTTATTAAAATATAACCTTTATTTATGAGTAAGGGACTTGTAATTCAATACACAAAACAGCACAGTATTGCAATGTTTTAGTTTATTAATAAACTATCACCATGCCTGATGACGGTTCATTGATAAATCGAAATGTTGCAATAATGTGCTGTTTTGCTTACTGAATTACAAGTTCCAGTGTGCCTCTCTTGCTTTTGGAATATTGGACATCTGGTTGGTTGCCACACCTGGGCCTGTATGTATGTATGTGTGTGTGTGTGTATGTATGTATGTATATGTGTATGTATGTACATATATATATATATATATATATATATATATATATATATATATATAGTAGGCATATGCCTCGCCCCACCCCCGTGACCCCTCCACTCCCTTAATTACACTTACCTGCATGATCTGGCCTTCGGTGATGTCTTCCGGTCAGCTGATCTCCCATCATGCACCTTGACCTAGTCAGCTGATGACCGGGGCGCAGTGCAGCATGGGAGACGAGCTGACTGGAGGGGAGTCCTCACCGGAGCCCCGACTAGCGGTCCATGGAGTCAGGTAAGTGAATTTTATTTTTGTTACTATTTTTTTTTTTTTTGCAGTGTATCAGCGTGTGGTCTGTTTAGACCACACAGCTGATCACTGGGGCCAGCTCTGCTTTTAGAGCAGAGTAGGAGCGCGGTAACTGGGGGAGACCCTGGATAATGCCACCTCCAGCTAGCGTTATTATATCAGGACTTTCCCTGGTATTTTTTTACAATTTATTTTTAGTAACTTTGGTCGGATCACATTTCCCATTACAATTATGGGAAATGTGATCTGATTACTAAAAATAAGTGATACTTAGGGTTTGGAGTAGAATTTTATGAATTCTACTCCAATTGCCCTATAGTAACTGTAGGTGAAACTAAAATAATGTGAAAAGGGTGTGAAAACAGAATGGCCGGCGGTTCGATTCCCGTCAGCGGCAGCCCAACAGGAGCAGAGTGCGATGCAGCGGAAGCCCGACAGCGCTGGAAATCCCGATCGTGGATAGATAAGTATCCACTAACCTAACCCCCCTAACCCTAACATTCCTTAGGGGTGCCTAACCCTAACTTCCCCCCCAAGTGCCTAACCCTAATCCCCCCCCCTTCCCCGCTACCTAAACCTAAGTCCCCCGGGGGGGTGCCTAACCCTAAGTTTCCCCCGTGGGTGCCTAACCCTCCCGGGGGGGTGCCTAACCCTAAGTCCCACCCGGGAGCCCTAAACCTAACCATCCCCCCCCCCCCCCGCGGCTGTCCGATTGTTGTGATGCCGGGCGCCGGTCTCCCGGCGTCTGGGAAATGCGGGCATCTACATCTAGACGCCCGGCATTTCACCCTTGCCGGGATAAGACAGTCGGGAAGCCGGCTGCCGGTATATAGGCAGTCGGCTTCCCGATTGCTTCCCGTGAAAACACCCTTTTTCACTTTATTTTACTAAAAATAATGTTAATAGAGCCCTTTAGGTGTCACCCCAGCAATTGTAAACCTATATGACGTGAGTGTGGACCAATATACTAATGACAATGCCGTGTTATCAAAGGCATTGAAACGTTGACCATCACTACTGCCATTTGAGTGACTATCTGTCAAAAAGCGCTCTCTCTCTCTCTCTCTCTCTCTCTCTCTCTCTCTCTCTCTCTCTATATCTATATATATCTATATATATCTATATATATCTATATATATATATCTATATATATATATCTATATATATATATCTATATATATATATCTATATATATATATCTATATATATATATATATAATGTTTGAGTCTCCCATATCCAAATATTCCGAAATACAGAATATTTTTAGCATGACTGAGACAGTGAAACCTTTGCTTTCTGATGGTTCAATGTACACAAACTTTGTTAAAAGTACAAAATGATTAAAATACAGTATAAAATAACCTTCAGGCTCTGTGTATAAGGTGTATATGAAAAATACAGTATAAAATAACCTTCAGGCTCAGTGTCTAAGGTGTATATGTACACAAACTTTTTTTTTTTTTTCTTTATGCACAAAATTTTTAAAAGTATTGTATAAAATGACTTGCTGGCTGTGTGTATAAGGTGTATATAACACATAAATGCATTTAGTCCCATTCTCAAGATAACTCATTATGGTATGCAAATATTCCAAAATACAGAATATTCTGATATCCAAAATACCCCTGGTCCCAAACATTTTGGATATGGGAGACTCAACCTGTGTGTGTGTGTATGTATATGTATGTATATATATATATGTGTGTGTGTATATATAACATTACAACTATGAATGAGTCTGCCTCTTACCCTGATTTGCCCCTGTGGCACTCAGTTGGGGGATCTATTCTCTTAGACATCTGTATAGTAATGGGGTTCTTAAAACCTTTGATTTTAACAATTAATTTGTTGTCCCTAACTGTGTTCTTCCGCTATCTATAGCTTTGTTATGCCCTTTCCAGTCAGTTTTTTTTTCTTGGCCACCACTGTTTGCTCTTGATCCTATTAAAACCCTGTTACAAGTGTCTGGTGAAAGGAGACTGATTTCTAGGATTCACTCCTATCTACTTACTGAAAGGTCAGACACTGCCCTGATGACGCTTAGACTTAAATGGAGGGAGGACTTGGACCCACAGGAGGACAAGGGGTGGTCTTTGATGTTGGGCAGCCCTTTGTCTGCCACATCTGCAGTGAGATTTTAACGGATACAGTTTTATACTACATAGGGTTTATCTTACCCCTTTGAATCTGAGTCATTTTGGGTCTAGGGCCTCTGATACAATGCTCGTTTTGGCACCTGCGCTGGGAATGCTCTGCTGTCCATCTATTTTTGGCCCAGGTTACCAGTTGTATTGCAAGAAAAGTGGGTAAAATATTTTTTTTAATCTAAAATAAGAATCTTTTGTCTGAGTCTCTGTGACAGGGTTAACCACATCAGTAGTCAGTACATACTTAACGGACTGACCCTCGCTAAATTTTGTATTGCCCATATTTGAATGACCTCTAGAGGTACTAAATTTGCTGAATGGTGTTGGCTGATGTCAGTGGTGGGGCATCAAAGTTTTATAATAAGCGTAATAGTATTTATACACAAATATGAACGCATTTGGGATTCTTGGAACGCTTCTGTCTATAGTGTTATGGAGGTGGGGTTCAGCCTGTTGATGTGTTGGCACCTAGTGAGACAACATTATAATAAGTATGGTATTATGTGAATGACACTGTTCCTCACACATGCAATTATCAGACAGGGTTCAGAGCTTGTTTTGGTGGAGCACACTCATTTACAATTGTGTATTTTTATTTTTCTGTCACGGCATTGGCTTTGTTCTGTATTTTTCTAAATTTTTGTTTTGCATGGGATTGGTCGGTGGTGGGAGGGTTTGTTATTTGTTTTGTTTGTACTCTCTTAAAATCTTAAAATAAATCAAATTTAAAAAAAATTGTCATATTATAAATTTGGAACAGAGCAGGGTGATCATATTATAAATCTGGAATAGAAAAGGGTTCAATTACTTATTTTTCAGCTTTGTGTTTTTAAATTTTTTTTCTTTAATTGATAAACATATCAAGAAAACCACTTTTTCTGTCTGTATACAACATTTTAATAATGGTTAAGGAATTTTTCCATTTATAAAAAAAAAAAAATGTATGTTGTTTAATTTAGACTACACACACTAATAATTTGACCTTTATCTCTTCAACTTTACTGACCCCAAATATTTTTAGGTTTCATTATACTGAAATCTGTGTGGTCTTTTTTTTGTTGGCTCCTTTGGGAGTAACTAAAATATTCATCTCTGCCTTTTTGGTTTTAAAAAAAAGCCTTGATCAGATAAAGAAATCTTTCCACCATTGCTTTACCTGGCCCTCCTTATTAAAATTAAATTCAAACTGTTATCGTTGAAAATCCTAACTATTTTTCTTAATTTTTATTTTGTGCTTTAGTAGCTTTATCTATTGTGAACAGTTTATGCATTGTTTTCTTGGAGAACAAGCGCATATTGTAACTTTTATTTGAAGGGTCATAAAAAACAATAATACATGGGAGGGATTGACTACTTTTGATTAAATATTTTTTAACTGTGATACCAAACAGGTTTACATACTTCTGTTGGGAAGGGTGAATTTGCAAGGTTGTGTAGGAACCTTGTGCATTAATACTTTGCAAGTTAACCTTGCTTGTTTCTGCTTATGCTATATAAACCAAGCAAGATTATCCTACTAGATTAACCCATTATGTGCAGAGCTGCATAACGAGCAAGGTTCTGAAGGTATCTACCCATGTATATAGTATGTAGGTCAGGGGTGTTCAACATGCGGCCCTCCAGCTGCTGTGGAACTGCACATCCCAGCATACCCTGCCACAGTTTGCTGTTAGCGCATGATAAAACTGTTGCAAGGCATGCTGGGATGTGTAGTTCTACAGCAGTCGGATGGCCGCATGCTGTATATTTTAAAGCTCCAGGGTGTTTTCAAGCTTAATCTTAACCTTTCTCAGGAATAGTAGAAGAGATGCTTGCTGGAGGTACATAAATCTTATGGATGCACCAAAGCAATGATTCGGCTCAAGATTCACCCATAGTATGAGGGTATTTTAACGAGATCTCATTCTGGCAAAAGCCTTAAAATTAATCCAACCTAGTCCTGAATTCCCTACTGTCATAGAGGCAGGATATATACGAGGTCTGATTGAAAAGTGATGAGACTGCCTCTGTATTTCTGTCCCATAGGTAGACATGGCAATGCTGTATTGTGAAGCTCATATTTCTGTGTGTCTGAACCTGCGGTTGGACTGCCGTAGTCTTTTTTTTTTTTGTTTGGTCACAGCGAGTGGAAGATCTTTGTACGTTTCGTCATGGCGGATGAGGAAGACGTATCTGTGAGATTACGTCATAGATGTGTGATTTAACTTTGTGTTAAACTTGGAAAAAGCGTAAATGAAACTCATGAAATGTTACTGCAAGCACTACAGTGGAGAAACAATTAGGCATGCTGCAGTATTTCGGTGGTGGAAGCACTTCAAAGAGGTTAATACGCAAGTGCATGACGAAGCGCATTCTGGGAGACCATCTACCTTGGTTACAGATGTCAACTTTGCCAAATCTGCGGAGATGTTGCAAAATGACAGAAGGTTAACTTTATGAGAACTTTCGCCTTCACTTGGCATCTCACTCAAACAGGGCTGTTTTAACAGCATTGTAGGCCCTGGGCAAAGCAATGTACTGAGGCCCCTACCCACCGATTCACGGGAATACAAATGTAAATGGTCAATAACCTTAAACTTTCAATTTATTGGTACTTAACACAAAATCACTGTTTATACATAAAAACATTATGTGAAGCAAGGATTACGGATTCCACATCCTTCTTCTCTTTTCCAGCTTGCACTGCAGCTCTTGCTTTTCACTGCAGCTGTGATTAAAGTATGGTGGCCTCCTAAGAGAGGGGGGCCCAGGGGATTGTGCCCACTTTGCCTCCACCCCCTAAATGTGTCTCTGTGGTTGCAGACTGGGAGGCAGGTAGATAATGCTGTCTGGCCACTCTGACTGTGTGTACTTTGCGATCAGAGCAGTCAGGGAGCATCTTTCTCTGCCTGCCCATCAGCTGGCTGCCCTATTTGTGGAACTAGCAGCCGCACATTCTATGTAGATGCCCCTGTCAAAGGCGCCTAGAATTGTGGGGCCCTGGTCAGCTGCCCAGTGTGCCTATAAGAAGGCCCTGAATTCGAATGGGTTCAGCATATTGTGACAAAGGAACTGAAAATGCATTGTGTGTTCCAGGTAGGTACCCAGAAATCTCACAGAACGAGTTGAATCGTGCAAGAACACTGTTCGAATTTCAGAGAGGATTCCAGACTTCTATTGTGACGAATTGTGGATTCGTCATTATGATCCAGAATCCAAACAGTCCAGTGTATGGAAACACGCAAATTTGCCTCCGCCCAAAACAATTCTGTGTTTCCTTTGGCGTGTAAAGTCATGCTTATACTGTTTTTATGCGCACGGTATGATCCTACAGCACTGGGTTCCCCGTGGACACACAATGGTGACTACTATGCAAACGTCCTGAAAACCCATTTGCGTGAAGTCATAACGAAGAAAAGACCACATTTACTGAAGAAACAGTCGTTTTTGCTCCAAGACGATGCCTGACCACATGTTGCTCTTGTTGCATTGGCAGCACTGCCTGAAATTGATGGGACAGAACTGGAACACCCTCCATATAGCCCAGACTTAGTGGCCTGTGTTTTCTGGGCATTCCCAGCCCTGAAAAAACAACTGCGTGGAAAGAAGTTCTCAACAGATGAAGAAGTGAAAAATGCCACAGCTGCAACACTAACAGTGATGTCACAGAACAGTCTACTGCACGTCTTTGAATCGTTGTTGAAACGCTGCAAAAAATGTATAGAATGTGAAGGACGCTACTTTGAAAAAGAAAAATGTTCAGATCCTGCAGAGTCATCTGATTCTGAGCAAAAAAATCAGTCTCGTTACTTTTCAATCAGCCCTTGTAGTTTATTGCTTAATTATACTAGGTTCAGCCAAATCTTTGCGAAAAGGATTTGGGGGGAGAGGTTACGTATTAAGTTCCAAGATTACAGAACCAGCAGGATTCAAGTTTGCAGCGAACAAAAAAGTGGCAATCAGTTATAAGACTGAACTCATGCCAATTCGATCATCTCTGCATCTATTACATAACCCACTCAGTGTTTGCGCCTTACTAAACTTTTGCTTTGGTGCATCTATATTATAAAGTAAACTTAATAGGTAATACGATGTTAAAACTGTAAGCAAATGGGGACCTTCATGATGTACTGTATGCCCTATTATATATTATATGTGTATATCCTAAACCTTTCATATAATTATTTAATATCTGGTCATACCATAATAAGAAAAAAAAATTCTGACAATGCATTCTAAGCATATCCACATATTTTTCAATATAAACCACCTCTTTTCTCTGTATCCTAAAATATTATGTTCTCTATTTACTGACTTCAGGTTAATTTGTCTCCAACTGACAAAGGAATATGCTGGCACTATATAAATTAAAAACTATACTTTGTAAACCATAAAAGGTGTCATTATTGTTATCTACTTTTTATTTTTATTATTTTACTTCTAATGAGTAATCATTATTGTTACTGCTTCTGTAGGGAGCTTATTAACTACCAAGTTTTATCTACAGCAGTTTGAATATTTTCTTACTTCAAGCATCATATGTTTACAGAAATGTACTTTCCATGTGGGCACTTAACGCAGAAGCACAGGTAACAGTACATTTTTCTGAAAATTCAAGTACATATTGAAAAAGCCCTTTGATACATTTTTAGTCTGTTTCTCTAACAGATCAAAGCTAACTCAGATCTCTCCACAGTCCTATTGCAGACAAACATTAATTCCAGAGGAGAAAAGAGACATACATACTAAAAAGTTATGTCACCTAGTGGTAAATTGTCATAATATCAGTAGGTTTGGGGCATAGTTTGGGTGAATGAGAGAATATGGCTTTTTGTTTTCACTCGTGAAGGCAATCAATGGGATTGTATCGTTACTAGGTTTTCCTTGCACCTCAGGTATACAGGAAAATGACCAGAGATTCCTTACTATAATAAGTGGATAACACGGTTGGTGTAATGGTTAGCATTACTGCCTCTCAGCACTGAGGTACGTGTGTTGTGGGTTGCCACTGGATGCTACAGTTTCCTCCCACAATCCAACAATGTTGGTTCCCGACAAAAGCTAACCCTATGTATGTGTACTTGTGGTAGGGAACATAGATTATAAACTGCACTGGGGCTGGCACTGTGAATGGCCAATTATTCTATGTAAAGTGCTACAGAATATATATGCGCTATATGAATAACTATGTACTGTAGATCGAGATATCGCTGTGATATTCAGCTGTTCCTAGCATTTAAATTCCCCCTATTTATCCTAATATTCCAATTAGATAACTTGAAAGGCACTTCAAATCCAGGAATGACAGGCATTACCATTTCCATTGAGGGATTTAAAAAAAGAGTAGAGTCTAGTAGTACTGCAATTATTAATGGTAATATGCAAATTTCTGGACAAAGAATGGAGCCATTATAGCCACACAATTCATTACAAAATACTCACCTTCTAGGTCTCAGAACAGTAATCATGACTTCCACATTTCCTCCCATATATGGTATTGCCATGAAACTTGTGGAAAATAAATGCCCGGACAGGGCCGCTAAAAGGACACATTATACACTGCGCAAAGCAAGGGAAACTTGCATCACTATCTCAACAATAAGTACAGGACAGAGACAAAACAATTTCTGCAAACAATATGTGCTGCGTCTTTACATTGTAGAAAGTAAGGCAAAATGAGAGCTCTGCTGGAACTTGCAATAGTTTTAGATTGTGAGCTTGGTTTTAAATTTGGCAGCTAGGTTTGAATTTTTCTCTTGTGTCCATTTCGGGTTTATTCAAACAAACCGGATAATACATATGGGTACATTTCTTTCTTGTCTGTCTGTCACATAGTCACCATCCTGTAATGTTATTTATGCCAGATGTTAAGTTAGGTCAAATGGGCGGTTGCAGAGAGAAAATATCTTTGTAGAGCTCCATTGACTCCATTATTATAGATGTCATCTAGTGTCCCCTTTTCTGGTACATCCAGGACAAATGTTCCTTTTGCTCCTTCATGAAACACCTCTGCCTTCTGGGAACCTACTGTCTGTGTGTGGCATCACACATGCTAAAAAAAAAAAAAAAAAAGTTTTTTTTTTTAAATTCACTAGAACATTGTAAAAGACACTGCTCCATATAGATCAAAATCTAGACCTCCCTAGATGGAATCAGTGCTCATAATGTACTGTGCTAATGCATAATGTTTACACTAATAGACTTCCAGTTCAAACTATTTAGAGGAAATTGTTATGTGATGCTCTATGATAACCCTGTTAAAGTTAGTTTGGAATGCAGACTTAAAATGCAAGTGTTGCTTATATAGTATACACTTTGGTCTATAAATCACTACCTAATGGCCGTTACACACTAGACTATATGTTGTCTGATCTGGCCGGATCAAACGTCATGTCGGCAATATCATCTAGCGTGTACACGCAATGTCGCTGACTAAGCGCGCATTCACGCATCATCGGCAACATCGCCCATAGGACCTACATGCATGTCCAGCGTACAACATAGTCAGCGAGGGCCATGCTGCCGAATGCAGCATGGCCCCCTCCATAGCGGTGTCGCTCCCGACATCGGCGAGTGTGTATGCACTTGCTGATGCCGGGACCCCCGCCGGGTCCAGTCTCATGGCAAGTTGGCTGGGTGCACATTGTTAAATGTGTACCCCGCTTCTCTCTCTCTCTCTCTCTCTATCTATCTATCTATCTATCTATATATATATATATATATATATATATATAATTTATTATGATCAGTGGAGAGTGAACTGCATGCTGCATGTAATCTTTGCTGTTAATGTCCAGGGAGCTGTAGGCTTGACAATACTGCAGTGTTCTCCTCTTGTGCAACTCACTATATATACAGTATGCCGTTATTAACCTCAGTGGTCTGTGAAATTGTGTAATGTGGGGCATATTAATACTGAAGCCAATGGGTTAACTGCCATTTATATCAATTACACTGATTTACTTCTGAAAGTTTAAGTTTCAGATGATTCAACGTAGTTATATAGGAAATATTTGAAGAAAACACCTTTCAAATTGCTTTTATATTGTACTGGGGGGGTAAATTGAGGAATTTATCCGAAGCGTGTTTCGCTGTTGCATAGAAGAATGTATACTTTTGAAATTATAAGGGAATGAGAAGTTGCTTTGGTTTTATTTGGTCATGGAAATATTTGTTGACTTACAAAAAACTGGAGACTGTCCAGCCAGAGAGGCGTAACTGCGCCCCACAGATGGTGTGACAACGCACAACTCCCAGAGGGCACCTGACAGGGTGCAGCCAATCCCTCATACTTTGCTCACCCCCTAGTACCAGGGGCCATCCAATCTCTTGGCTGCTCTGGTTCTCACATGTATCATCCATACCAGAGTATGAATAAGAATGACCTGACATTCATTTATTCATTATGTTTGAACAATACCCAAAGCTTCCCTGCTTCATTCCTATGGTCGTTTTGTTAAATGTACCTCAGTCCCAATACTCAGGGTATCAGCCCGCCACAGCCTTTTCTCATCATGCAGCAACTTGTCACAGAGTTCCCTTAAGTTCAAGGTACATTTGTGTGACATGCTGACAGCCGCCTTGTTTTCATAACAAAAAAACAATATAAAGAATAAAGTTACAGAAAACAGCAAAAAAAAAAGAAAATTTGCTTCTTATGCAGCAAAAATGTCAAATACACAAACTTGATTGTCTTCTACTATAGTCACTGTGCAAGACAGCACTAATAATTTATTGAAGAAGGGAATGCCAGGGGCTATTAGTAAATGTAATTCAATATATTCTAGGCATGGTTCTCCAAGTAATACAAATTTTAGTAAGCCTCAGACTCATCTGATAATGCCATCACAAGCACTCCAAATTATTGCTCTCCTACAGCAATGGCCAAAAGTTTTGAGAATAACACAAGTATTGGTTTTCACAAAGTCTTCTGCTTCAGTTTTTATTATGGCAATTTGCATGTGCTCCATAATGTCATGAAGAGTGATCAGATGAATTGCAATTAATTGCAAAGTCCCTCTTTGCCATGACAATGAACTTAGGGTTTCATTCTGACCCGCTCGCGAGCGCAGGATGCTCGCAAGTGGGTCGATGTTACCCCAATGCGCATGCGCACGACGGAGGGAGCTCTGTCGTGCGCATACGCGAGACCAGGACAGCGACAGCCAAGCTGTCGCTCCGGGTCTCGCACCTGAGGGGGCGTGCTGTCGATGGTGACTGACAGCACGCCCCCTTTTGTGGGCGTGCCGGGGGCGTGGCTGCCAGACTGAGGCGTTCCCATGGGAACGCCTACCGTCTGGGTCCGGCCCCACTGACATCACTAGTGATGTCAGTGGGAGTGATTTTGGCTCTGATAGAGTGATAAATCACCCCAGGGCTTGCGGCAGCGAGACCCTACTGCAGGGTCTCGTTGCAAGCCCGATGGTCGTGATGGTCTTGACCATCGCGACCATCATAATGGACGCTCGCATAAGCTGTGCGAGCGTCTAAAAGGCCGCTCCACATTTAAATAGGACAGCCCTGATTCAGAGCGAGCGCTCTGGTCAGAGCGTCTGGCTCTGAATCAGGGCCTTAATCTCAAAAACAACTTTTCCACTGCATTTTAACCCTGCCACAAAAGGACCAGCTGACATCATGTCAGTAATTCTCTCGTTAACACAGGTGAGAGTGTTGACGAGGATAAGGCTGGAGATCACTCTGTCATGTTGATTGAGTTAGAATAACAGACTGGAAGCTTTAAAAAAAAAAAAAAGGGTGGAGCTTGAAATCCTTGTTCTTCCTCTGTTAACCATGGTTACCTGCAGGGAAACACGTGCAGTCGTCATTGCTTTGCACAAAAAGGGCTTCACAGGCAAGGATATTGCTGCTATTAAGATCGCACCTAAATCAACCATTTATCGGATCATCAGGATCTTCAAGGAGAGCGGTTCAATAGTTGTGAAGAAGGCTTCAGGGCGCCCAAGAACGTCCAGCAAGAGCCAGGACCGACTCCTAAAGTTGATTCAGCTGCGGGATCGGGGCACCACCAGTGCAGAGCTTGCTCAGGAATGGCAGCAGGCAGGTGTGAGTACATCTTCATGCAAAGTGAGACAAAGACTTTTGGAGGATGGCCTGGTGTCAAGAAGGGCAGCAAAGAAGCCACTTCTTCCAGGAAAAACATCAGGGATAGTCTGATATGCTGCAAAAGGTACAGGATTTGGACTGCTGAGGACTGGAGTAAAGTTATTTTCTCTAATGTAATTGTCAATAAAATCCTTTGACACTTATGAAATGCTTGTAATTTTACATCTGACAAAAAGGTCTAAAAGCACTGAAGCAGCAAACTTTGTGAAAACCAAAACTTGTCATTCTCAAAACTTTTGGCCATGGCTGTACATCTACGTATACCAAAAAAAAATGTAATACTAGCTGAAGTGCCAGTGTTTAAATCTTCAAGTCATTAAGTTTTATTATGTGATGTCATCCAAATCCATTCAGTGGAAGACCCAGAACAGGATACCTGGGTCAAAGTTCTGCCCAGCGTAGACCAACGGGAGGTCCGACTGGGACCCCAACCCCCCCCTAAAACTGTCCAGAATCCAACTGGACCACCTCATGTTGGTTTAATTCCTATCGGTGCAGGGGTGTCCCTTCATAACCGGATAGACAAACAAACAGACCAATGAATTTTATATATAAGACAATGGTAATTGAAATATTTTTTTCTCTTTGATTGTCAGAATACTGCTTCATATATAATGTAAGGCAGTGAGTCTTCTCAGTGACTATCCTTCTATTTCACAATAGGGTATATATATTTCATATATCATTAAGATTTTAAATTGTTTGTTTTTCAGATTGTTTAATGGTAGTCAGAAGTTAGTGACATTTCCATGAGTGCTCTGCTATCTCTCAGTGCACTGTATGGAGTATAATTCCCTGCATGCAGAAGGAAATCCTCCATGGCTACTAATCTGTAATGTGAAAACCAGGACACATAAATTAGCTTTTTTGGCAGTTTGCACTTACAAGAGGCTTTAGTCTAAGCTATTATAGTGACTATATGACCTATTTTTCATTGAATGGGTGGATCTGATATATGAAGGCTAAGGTCATTAGTACAAGGAAGCTTCAGTGGGTCTGGAATGATACATGCAGTCTGTAACATTAAGAATTTTTTTATACCATCATATCCAAAATGTGAATGGGAAAATATTTCTGATTTAAATATATATTCATTCACAATTTTAATGTATGAAGTGAATTTTACTTCGTTTCCAATGAAAATGCATTTTAAGCATTAGAAGGTTTCTATGATGTGTTCCTTTCACTGTGTCATACTCCCGATTAAGGCCAGTATTCAATTTGGAGCGAAAAGCTGTTTTCGCGTGTTTTTGGCGAAAACTTTTCGCCGATGACGTCATTTTGCCAGGCGGAAAAGTATCGCCGTATTCAATTTGAAAGATTTTCCGCCTAGGCGGAAAGTTAATGCAATGTAATAGTCGAAAAAGTTTCACCTATGAATAGCAGGCGCAAAAAAGTGCAGAATTGGGGTTTTAGGGTGCAACGTTGCGGAAACCCCCGCGCAGCCTTCAGACAGTCCCCCAAAGGTACTAAATAAATATATAGGAAGCGTTTGACAGAATATATAAGCTGGAATGAGACTAAGAAATGTGTGTTTAGAATGTGTATGTATGTATTAAGAGTTGTAACACTGTGCAGTGTGTGAACTAATATGTAGATGATATTAATTGTGAGAACCACTAATTAAAATAAAAGGATACTTATAAAATAAATAAAATACAATGAGGAATAAACAAGGACAAAACAACTGAGGAAAAAAGGTGTTTAAAAATGCTGGTTTGCAAATGCAATATATAATGCAATAATAATGTTTAAGCTCTTTTGTCTGGATAAATTGGGTGCCCGCTGCTGTATTGCAATGCCACGGGTGCTGTCCCTATCTTACCCTAAGACTTGTTCAGATGTGGAGTCACTGGACCTCCCTCCGGCACCGGTATTTTCTTTGCCGGTGCTCAGCATAGATTGGACACTGACGCTGTGTCCCGTCTCCTATATAAACACAGAAGCCGGGACACAGCGTCAGCGTCCGATTTATGCTGAGCGCCGGCAAAGAAAATACCAGCGCCGGAGGGAGGTCCAGTGACTCCACATCTGAACAAGTCTTATGGTGGGTACACACTGGGCGATATTACTGAGCGACTGCACGATTACGACATCGTAATCGTGCACAAATCGTGCACTTCTATGTCGGAAACGGCCAGCGATGCACACTCCCACTGGTCGTTTCCGACATTGCCCATCGCCTGAACATGCAGCACAATCTGACGACCTCGTCAGGTTGCTGCATGTTGGGGAATGGGGGAGAGAGCCCGGCGCTGAACGTTATCGTTAATGATATCGTTCAGCGGCTGTGCTCAATGTCATGAACTGCATTAAGCACAGCCTGCCGGGGACACACTACACGATATCGCTCAGGGAGCATATCGTGTAGTGTGTACGCACCTTTAGGGTAAGATAGGGACAGCACCCGTGGCATTGCAATATAGCAGCAGGCACCCAATTTATCCAGACACGAGCTTAAACATTATTATTGCATTATATATTGCATTTGCAAACCAGCATTTTTAAACACCTTTTTTCCTCAGTTGTTTTGTTCCTTGTTTTGTCCTTGTTTATTCCTCATTGTATTTTATTTACTTTATAAGTATCCTTTTATTTTATTTTAATTAGTGGTTCTCACAATTAACATCATCTACATATTAGTTCACACACTGCACAGTGTTACAACTCTTAATACATACATACATACACATTCTAAACACACATTTCTTAGTCTCATTCCAGCTTATATATTCTGTCAAGCGCTTCCTATATATTTTAGTAGCGCCTCCCTATTGACAAATAGTAAGCACGGAAGCAGTTAAAGAATCACAGATGCGCTACTGTTGTTTTATCTGAATAGTCCGCAAAAGGTAAACTGTGTAAAAAATTAAAAAAATAAATACTTAAGGACACCCCAAAAAATCCCTTTGAATTTGGGGGCAAAAAGAAATAATGTTGGGGGACAAAGTTAAAAACTAGCAAACTTGACTCGGGGGGGGGGGGGGGGGGGTCTCAAAGTATGACCCAGGTGCTTTTTTCATTGCAGGGGCTTGCAGCAGGTGGATTTTTCAAGTTTTTTTAAACTTAACTTTAGCAACTTTAAAATATGCTGACCCCCATTTTCAAGTACCCCAAATTTGCCGGGATAAGTTTTCTGCAAAAAAAACTCCTGAGTACTATTCTTCACCACTTATACAAAAACGCTATTTAGCAGCTATTGGGCCCATTTAAAAAAACACCAAATACCTTCAGCAAGCGAAATCGGGGGGTATCATAGGGAACCCCCATGTCAGAGCATCTTTTGGGGGGTGTCAGGCTGATTTCCCCAAATCTGTCAGTACTTTCCGCTTGTTTAAGTTTCGCCAGGTCCCATTTTCTCCTACTTTTAAATTGAATACGGTGATACGCGAGCACACGCGCTATACTTTTCCGCCTGCAAAACACGCGATGTAGGCGAAAAGTCCAGGAGGCGAAAAAGTATCGCGGCTCAGCTCAAATCGAATACGGGCCTAAGGTTCTTTCTCAATTTTTCAGTTCACAATATTCTGTGATTGTAGAGATGCTATCTGTCTCTCTGTAAGGCTATTACCCTAATGCGGTTAATAGTATTAGCAATTGCACAAACTAGTGTAATACTTAGTATGCATCAGACCAAGAAGCCATGCTGGGTTTTCATATATACCGAATTTGCAAGCCCAGCATGGTTCCTTGGTGTCAGTGGAGTTTGTGCCTGATGCATACTGAGAATTACACTAGCTAATTGTTAATTGCTCACACAAGCAGGTTGGACACAGACGTATATACAGTCAGGTGGATAAATATTGGGACATTGACAGAATTTTCATATTTTGGCCTCTATTCACCACCACAATGGCTTTGAAATGAAACAAACAAGATGTGCTTTAACTGCAGACTTTCAGATTTAATTTGAGGGTAATTGCATCCAAATCAGGTGAAGGGTGGAGGAATTACAACGGTGTGTGTGCCTCCCACTTTTTAAGGGGCCAAAAGTAATGGGACTATCAACTCAAAAGCTATTTCATGGACAGGTGTGGGCTATTCCCTCGTTATTTCATTATCAATTAAGCAGGTAAAAGGTCTGGAGTTGATTCTAGGTGTGACATTTGCATTTGGAATCAGTTGCTGTCGACTCTCAATATGAGATCCAAAGAGCTGTCACTATCAGTGAAGCAAGCCATCATTAGGCTGAAAAATCAAAACAAACCCATCAGAGAGATAGCAAAAACATTAGGTGTGGCCAAATCAACTGTTTGGAACATTCTTAAAAAGAAAGAACGCATCGGAGAGCTCAGCAACACCAAAAGACCTGGAAGACCACGGAAAACAACTGTGGTGGATGACAGAATAATTATTTCCCTGGTGAAGAAAAACCCCTTCACAACAGTTGGCCAAATTAAGAACACTGAGTCAGTCAACAATCAAGAGAAGACTTCACAAGAGTGAATATAGAGGGCTCACCACAAGATGTAAACCATTGGTGAGCCTCAAAAACAGGAAGACCAGATTAGAGTTTGACAAACAACATCTAAAAAAGCCATTACAGTTCTGGAACAACATCCTATGGACAGATGAGACAAAGATCAACTTGTACCAGAGTGATGAGAAGAGTATGGAGAAGAAAAGGAACTGCTCATGATCCAAAACATACCACCTCATCAGTGAAGCATGGTGGTGGTAGTGTCATGGCGTGGGCATGTATGGCTGCCAATGGAACTGGTTCCTTTTGTGTTTATTGATGATGTGACTGCTGACAAAAGCAGCAGAATGAATTCTGAAGTGTTTCGGGCAATATTATATGCTCCTATTCAGTCGAATGCTTCAGAACTCATTGGATGGCGCTTCACAGTGCAGATGGACAATGACCCGAAGCATACTGCAAAAGCAACCAAAGAGTTTTTTAAGGCTAAAAAGTGGAATGTTATGCAATGGCCAAGTCAATCCCCTGACCTGAATCCGATTGAGCATGCATTTCACTTGATGAAGACAAAACTGAAGGGAAAATGCCCCAAGAACAAGCAGGAACTGAAGACAGTTGCAGTAGAGGCCTGGCAGAGCATCACCAGGGATGAAACCCAGCGTCTGGTGATGTCTATGCGTTCCAGACTTCAGGCTGTAATTGCCTGCAAAGGATTTGCAACAAAGTATTAAAAAGTGAAAGTTAGATTTAGGATTGTTTAGTTTGTCCCATTACTTTTGGCCCCTTAAAAAGTGGGAGGCACATATAGAAACCGTTGTAATTCCTACACCGTTCACCTGATTTGGATGTAAATACACTCAAATTAAATCTGAAAGTCTGCAGTTAAAGCACATCTTGTTTGTTTCATTTCAAAGCCATGGTGGTGGTGAATAGAGGCCAAAATATGAAAATTCTGTCAATGTCCCAATATTTATGCACCTGACTGTATATGCCTGTGAAAAACCATATTTTTAAAGGTGATTAAGGGCAGGTGCAAATAGTGGATAATGGTGTTTCACCAGCTCTAGGGAACCGGTTGTGATTAGCTGTGTGTTCTCAGTTGCTTGAGCGTATATTATGCTTTATGAGTGTGTTTTAAGCAAATATTGTTTTGCTTGTACATGAGACTGAGAATTGTTTCTGATGTTTAAGTATTTGAAATGTTTTTGATGTCTAATAGTTAATATTTTGCAAACAAATGGTTATAAACCTGAGCTAAAGTATATGTGCCTTATGCTGCTGGTGCCGAACTGCATGTATCTTTCAATAGTTGCAGCAATGCATATACACAAGATTGCAGCTTTTTTAGTGAACACAAGTTGGTCCTGTGTTTATGTGGAGCAATTGCTGCCAACTCCCACTGGTCCCTCTATGTACAAGTGAAGTCTGCATTTGACCTCTATCAGCAAGAATTAGTCACTGCTTTTTCATGTGACTCTACTGTCTGTAAGTGCATGTGCACAGGCCCAGTGGGACAGGGATAGATGAGCCAAATCTCAGTGTGTACTTTTTCTTCTGTCTTTTCCAATTCTGAGAACTATTCTACTGTGGTCTGTATAGCTTTTTTAAAAAGTTGTATTCCTGTTTGTTTCTAGACTTGCATTTGATACCACAATGTTCATGGAACAGTTTTGCAAGAGGCTCACATTACTTTCTACTGTGCACTCTTGAGCATCCCAGCATCTTCCTTATGAAAATCTTAGTATGTGTTGTCCTACTTACCTGTTTTCCTCCTCCTATAATAACACTGCTCCTGTCACATGAGTCTTGCTCTTGATTGCTGAATCACATGAGGAAGTCACTTCCTCCCACAAAACCAGGTAATCTTCTAACATGCTCTGTGCTGCTGTCTGCTGTGAACATTAAATTGATTTAATCGTCTACAAGTTGCTCTACGCACGCCTGCTTAAAGACATACAGTGAAGTACAGTAGATAAACATAACCCTTTGCTGAATAGCGGGAATACTTAAAAATGTGTAAACTCTTGTTTCTGCATTATTTATGTAGAAATTTGATTGCTATATAGAGCCCTTAATGTCAATTTCCGCTTGTGAAATGTATAAAGTTTTCATACCCAAATGTGCGATCAGGCCAATATTTTGCTGTTTTGAAAATGTTGCTTACCATGTGAATAGCACTTAAGCACTATGGGGCCAATTCAATTCACACTTCGGCAGTTTAGTCGGATTTCTCCTGGCGAGGAGAAATCCGACTAAAGTTTCGGCCGCTAGGCTGTTTTCCGGCTCAGCGCGGTGCTAACAGCCTTGCGGCCGGCACTATAGTTGGAGAATGCCGGTTCTCGCGACTTAACCTGGGTGTTTAGTCGCGAGACCCAACATTCTCCGACCTAGGGCCGTATTCAATTAGAAGCGAAAAGCCGTTTTCCGTGAAAAAGTATCGCTGATTGCGGCTTTTCACATGGTCGGAACTTATCTCCAAATTCAATTCCAGACGGTTTTCACCTACGCGGAAAGTCAATGCAATGTAATAGGCAAAAGAGATTCGCCTAAGAATAGCAGGAGAAAAGAAGTGCAATATTTTTATTTTGGGGTGCAAAGGTGGGGAAACCACTCAGAACCCTTGGGACAGCCCACCGAAGGACAATTGTGTCCAAAAATCCCGGGAAAAATTTTGAGAACACCCCAAAAAAGTACTTTTATTTTGGGGGCTAAAAAGTAGGGGGACAAGCATAAAAACTAGCTAAATAGATTTCTTGGGGGTCTGCAAGGAGGGGTCAGGTGTTTTTGGGATTGCAGGTGCATGGATGAGGGTGCGTTTTATCACGTTTTTTAAAACATCACTTTAGAGACTTTATATTATGCTAGCACCCATTTTCAGGTACCCAAAATTTGACAGGATTACTTATATTCACCAAAAAATACCGCTTAATGCCATTCTTCACCACTTGTGCAAAGACGCTGATAAGAAGTTATTGAAACAACTTAAGTACCCCAATCAGTTTTATTAGGGCTATCCGGACACATCTACAATGATCCCCAATGTTAGTGCATATTTTTGAGGGATTCAGGCTGGTTTCCCAATTCTGACAGCACTTTCCGCCTGTTCTCAATTCGCCGCTTGCCGTTTTCGCGTGGTTTGTAGTTGAATACGGCGAATAGCGGGGATGTGCACAATAAGTGTCCACCTCCAAACACGTGATGTAGGCGAAAAGTCGGGCAGGCGGAACTTTTTTGCCAACGCAAAACTAATTGAATAGCTCCAGGAGCTCCCACCCGGCGCTATTAACAGTGCGCTGAATTGAATTGGTCCCTATATAAAACAAACATTACACAAATTGAAACTCTTTGGCTACCTAAAGTACACCTGTAACAAATAACAGCATGTATCATTACAAACATTGATTATACTTATTTTATTACAAAAATATTGTTTTTTTATTTATTTTTTTAAAGAAAAATCCTAAGCATTTGATTGATAAGTTGTAGTTGATATTTCCATTACATTGTAAGATGTGACAGGTTTCAAAGAACATATTAAACACAGCATGATATACTGTATTACAAACTAAAGTGCCAGGTGCAATATTCTGCATCCTGCCTGGTAAAGGGAAACTGGAGCGAGACAAATTTCATGATGCCGAAAATCCTTACAGATTATAATGGTGAAATCTTAGACAGGTTTCACAAAAAGTATTTGAGTTACAGGTAAACAAACAAAGAAATAAATGAAATTTAAACCAAAGAGTATGATTCATACTGAGAACGGGATAGCACTATACATACATCAGATATGTGTAAGTCATCCAGCTCACAAATTAATACAGTTTCAGAAATAAATTGCTCTTATCCAAAGTAAATAGACTGCAGTCAGATCTTCTGTCTTAGCGATTGAGCTGTCACTTACTATAAGAACATTTCACAATGTGGCAGCCTTGGCAATCACAATTGAAACATGCAAAGCAAATATGTTGGCTTTGTTACCATTTACATTTTCAGTGGGATATAAAAATGCTCTTTAATAATTGACATAAATAAGACTTTCATCCAGAGGTATGGGCACGTGAGGAGAACTTAACATACTGCCACATGAAATGGTTCCAAGTTTGAAAGCTTGTTCTTTTCAGTGTTCGTAATGTTCACAATATGGGCTACCTGTAACAATGAGGTTTCATTGATTCCTATTGAATAAGCCAAACAAGTTACTGGACAAAATTCCCAACAAATCAATTATCCCTTTATGTAGTTCATGGCTTTGGTATATTTGGTCAAAAGTGTCATATCAATGGGAGACTGCAGTCATGGTAGTAATGTTATTTAACCTATTTTAACCATGTTGGTATAATAGTGTTAAACATGATGGTAAAGAATCATGTTCCACGTTATAATGCCGACACGGTTAAAATATTTTAAATAACATTACTACCGCATCAGCATCCTGTTGTCAACATTGTGCTGTCAACTTTTGAACTACCTCCCGTTCACTATATCTAAGAATAGATAAATAGTGTACATTTATAAATCTAAGAATAATGGTATTTTTAACTTACATTTATAGTTTTGTTTTTTTTAAAGACAATAAATAAAATACTGTGGAAACCTGTTCACCTATGCTCTTGGCAACTAAAACAATTGAGCAACAACAGGATTGGGAGCTCCATACATTAGCTCTAATCTTATTTTCTCCTGTATGTGTATAATGCTTACTACTATAACTAGTGCTTATATTTTACTTGCCTATAATATTATTTACATCACTTTGTGAAGTTTTTACATACATTTTCATTATCTTATGTAGGTCATCAACATAGTGCTGCACAATCACAGAATATTTATTAATACCAGTTATTTATATAGCGCACACACATTCCGCAGCGCTTTACAGAGAATATTTGGCCATTAACATTAGTCCCTGCCCCAGTGGAGCTTACACTCTATATTCCCTACCACATGCTCATACACACACACTAAGGTTAATTTTTGTTGGGACCCAATTAACTTAAGAGTATATTTCTATACATCAATACCCACCCCAGAGGAGCTTGCACTCTAAATTCCCTACCACAGGCATGCACTGGGTGTAGTATAGTCAGCCAATGTTTTTTGTTTGTTTAAGGAAATCCATGCAAAGCTGAGAACAATCAAACTCCATAGCAGCGTTCTGAAACCAAACCATAAGCCCCAGTGCTGCAAGACTGCAATGGTTACCACTATGCCACACATCACTTTATTTGTAAAGTGTGTTGTTCACATGTTACTACATTTTAGTACTACTCACCAATTAAAAAAGAAAAAGACATGGCATACAGTTTTGCTGTCCAATGACCAAATTGGACAGCAAAACCACTGAATGTATTGAGAAATTAAGTATTCAAATGGCTTATTTAATTGAGAAAACTATTTTGTTGATAGGTTATTCATTATCTAATCACTGCCCATTTTGGGCTCTATTTACTACAATCCGCATATTGAATGCGGATTGTAGTGTGATATTACCGAGTGAATTCGCATTGCGAATTCAGGCAATATCACAGGGATTAACTATAAATCCCTTGCAGGGACAGAGCTTGTGATAAAGCTCTGTCCCTGCGGATCCCATCCGCATCTAGTCGCGGTTTTTTTCGGAAAAAATACAGCGACTTAAGAGCCCGCACATGCGCCGACCCACCATCGCTGCTACCCCCCACCGACGCTAAGCCCCGCCCCCCGCGATCGCGGACCCCCGCGACCCCCCCCCTCCACAACCCTCCCCCTCCCTTCATTACACTTACCTGCATCCTCCTGGCCTCCGGTGATCTTCTCCGGGCTTCCCGATCAGGTGATTTCCCATACTGCACTGGGACCCGATCACCTGATGACCGGGCAGCAGGGCACTATGGTAGACCAGCTGACCGGAGAGGAGCCATCACCGGAGGCCCGATCACCGGTCCCTGGATTCAGGTAAGTAAAAAAAATGTTTCCATTTTTTTTTTATTTTTTTTTTACAGCAGTCAGCTTGCTGTCTGTTTAGACCACACAGCTGATTACTGGGACCGACTCCCGGCTCTGCTCTCCCCGTTAGAGCAGAGTGGGAGCCCGGTAACTGGGGGAGACCCTGGATAACGCCACCTCCAGGTGGCGTTATTATCACAGGGCTTCCCCCGGTATTTTTTTACAATTTATTTTTAGTAACTATGGTCGGATCACATTTCCCATTACAATTATGGGAAATGCGATCTGCTTTACTAAAAATAAGTGATATTAGGGGTTGGAGTAGAATTTTACTAATTCTACTCCAATTGCCCTGTAATAACTACAGGTGAAACTAAAATAATGTGAAAAGGGTGTGAAAACACCCTTTTTCACTTTATTTTAGTAAAAATAATGTTAATAAATAGAGCCCTTAGTCTTTATAAGAGTAAGCTTTCCCAATAGTGTGTAAAATATCTATTTCAGTAGTAGTTGTTATCCCACAGTGAGTGTTGTTCATTCAGTCTTGAGGTGGTTATTACATTTTATTTATAGGGCACCACAAGTATTCCGCAGCACCATACAGAGAGCAAAACAATAAGACAATACAGGGTAATACAGTACGGTACAAATGTCGACACAGTCACTGATGCAATGTGTACAATTGAAATGTACAGCATCAGCTGAAACCTGTAGCTGTCAGCGTTGGTACGAATGACAGGTCTAGTTAGCCTGAAAAAAACAAATGATTGGAGTCTAGGGGCAGAGAGCCCATGGAGGATGTGTAGCAGGTGTACAAGAGTAGTAGGTAATGAGAACAGGAGGGAGGAGGGTACTCCTCATGAAGTGTACATTCTAAAGGAAAGGGGGAGACAAACGGAAGACATAAGGAGTGAACCAGTGTAAGGGAAGTTAAGAGGTAGACTATGTGGTGACATGGTTAAGTGGAGGACATATATGCTTTTATTAACAGGTGGATTTTCAGCACCCGCTTGAATCAATGCAGGGCGGGGGTTAGTCTGATGGATTGACGGAGATCGTTCCAATGATCGGGGGGCAGCTCGGGAGAAATCTTGAATTCTGGAGTGAGATGTGGTAACCAGAGAGGAGGAAAGGCTGACCGGAGAGGGCGGGAGGGAGTGTGCAAGGACATGAGGTTGGAGATATAGGGAGCTGTGGAGATGGAGAGGGCCTTGTACATGATAGTTATGAGTGAAGTGCTTTGCAGAGAGGGGAGGCAGATGTGGAGCAGTAGGAGAGGAAAATAAGTCTAGCTGCAGCGTTAATTACAGATTGGAGAGGAGCAAGATAGGAGCAGGGAAGTCCAGTGAGGAGAAGGTTGCAGTAGTCAAGGCGAGAGATCACCAGTGAGTGGACAATGGTATTGGTGGCATCCTGGGAGAGGAAGGGTCTTATTCGAGCGATGTTGTGGAGCTGGAAATGACAGGATAGTGCAAGAGATTGAATGTGGGGGTGAAGGAGAGGGAAGTGGTCAACAGTGACTCCCAGGCAGTGGAGTTTGGGAACAGAGGAGATAGTGGTGAATTGTTTTTGTTTATCTGTGTGCATCTGCAAGTATATACATGTATGCGCTGCTACATTGTGTCATAATTTTGTTAATAGCAATAATGTACAAGAATTTTTTTTTAAAGCATTGTGTAAGTGCAACAGGAAAAGAATATGAACTGTAAAAGACATAAATAATTTATATAAGGAGGACGCGTGCCCGAACGAAGGTAAACCAAGGCGCCCTAACCCTCCCCACGGCTGGGGAGGGTTAGGTTTAGGTAAGTTAGCGGGGTTAGTTTTGGGGAGGAGATAGGGTAAGGCACCCCTAGGGGGGAGTATTGGGTCAGGCACTACTGGGGGGGGTTAGAGTTAGCTACTAAGGGGGGGAGGGTTAGGTTTAGGCACAAAGGGGGGAAAGTTAGTGCCTAAACCTAACGGGGAGGGTTAGGGTGGGGAGGGTAAGGCTACAAGAAGGGAAGTTTAAGGGGGGAAGGGGGTAGGGGGTAGGGTAAGTATACTGTCCCATGTCTGGATTCCATCCATCGGGATGCCGCTGTCGGCATTGTGACAGGAGGCATCCCGACAGACGGCATTACATACCCATTCCTGTTTGTTTATCACTGTAGTATTATTATTTGTTGTATTAAGAGATTTGTTTTAATTACTTAAGCTTGATAGTTATAAAGTTACACAATCCTCTGCTGTCCTTCATAGTGACTGAACGCTGTTGATTTCTTTTGTCTATTAATCTATTGAAATGTATCAAAGCTAATGTTCACATGAATTTATATTAATTAGTAAATTAACTTTGCATTCTGAGAATATAAAATTAAACCCAATGTACTCATGGGTGAGAACTTTCTCTGCTAGACTACAGATGACTGAATACATTCCCAAGTACATTACTGAAGCTAATTACAAGTTGATGAGGAAACAGTTTGGCTAACTAATTATCCCTGCACAGGATTCTATAGAGCAAAGGGCCACCATCTACCATTTGCCTGAGGTCATTGTGCGCTCAGCAGTGCTGTCAACATTTAATGGATGATCCAGGTTTACTCCTTGGCTTCCTGTCGGATTGTGGTATTTTAAATATGATGCAGCAGCTCGCCAATACTTGTCCTCTGACCTCTTGATGTATGAGCAGCTCCAACCCTGTAGAACCCAGTGCTAAAACCTAGGACATATCTGTCAAGAAGTCACTATTCTTCTACCATAACACGGATATTACAGGAGGAAGCAACATCATCTTCTGAAACAATGTTTTGCCAAGTAATCAGCACAAGTATTTTAAATGACTTGTTCATACTGTGAGTCTGTTCTGCGGCTGTTGGTATGATTGGTTGAAAGACTTTGTTGGATTGTGGTACAAAATTTTAATTTTACCACTAGGTAAAGTAGTTGATGTACTTGAGTTGAGTTTATTTACTACAGTCTTTTGCATCTGTTGTGTAAGAGAGAAGCGGTGGCTCAGTCCTCAGTATTTCACCGGGCCTGATTCAGCAGTCCACTGCTGATCGCAGATTCCTGATTATCGGGAATCTGCACATGCGCAGGACCCATTCTGCGAGTGTGCAGAATTGGTCCTACATAGTCACACGTAGACCCTTGAATGCCTCTTCCTGACTGACAGACAGAGGCATTTAAGGGGCGGGGGCGGCTAGCGTTCCCAGAAAATGTCCGCCCCGTTTTCCGGGAGTGGCCAGCCCAGGATCTGCGCTGTCCACCATCGACCACCAATGGTCGCAATGGTGATCCCAGCCTGTGACCTCCATTGCAGTGCTGGGATCTGCATAATAGCAAGGATCTCAATTGCATAGCTGCCTGCGTGCAGCTTTGCAATTGCAATCTTTGCTGAATCAGGCCCACTGTACAGTATAATGATGACCCAAAGAAACTTAGTTGCGACCCCTGTTTGAATCTGGGTGCCAACATATTGTGACTTCTATAAGTCACAAAGCTTCTCTGTTTCGCAGACATTAAAAACTGGACTATAGAATCAACTTGACAGAGAAACTGTGAATGTATTATTTGCATTTCTGTACTATATAAATGTAAAGAGCAATGGAATATGCTGGTGCTATATAAGTAGCTAAATAAATAATGCTAGTGAGGTAAGAAACCCTAATATGTTTTTATAGGGGTTTATGTATCAAGCAGTGAAAAGTGTGGAGAAGTTGCCAATAGCAACCAATCAGCTTCTACCTATTTTATAGACTGTACTTGATAAATGCTACTTCAAGCTCATAGGTTGCTATAGGCAACTTCTCCACTGGTCCATTTCTCCATGCTTTTCACTGCTTTATACATAAACTCTATAATGTTTAACCAGTGGATTCAGTAGCAACAGGGAGCATTCCTGGAGAGCACACCAGGGTTGGGCATGAAACTTCAATTGGGATGTTTTGGTTTAATCCTTTATAAAGGACAATTTAATCACTGATTTTAACTTTCAGAGTTCCAGATAGATAGGAAAAATAGCTGTACAGATGCAGTGTTACAAAGGACCTTTCAGCTTTCTTTAAAAGTGCATTAGATATATAGAGCTCTTTAGGAAAACAACACAAATGCAGTTTCTCTACACCTTTTTCTACTGGGAGAGAGCATAGCATATTAGTGTGCACTTTTGGAAATAACCTGACTCTACTTCCTAATCAGCACAAGCAAGCAGCGATTCAATGAGGAGCGAGTTGCCTGGCACATTGTTTCAATGCGTGCTGGTGGCCAGTTCCCTTAGAAGACCAGCGGTGAGCGTCACACACTTGGAAATTAGGCCTACCATTGTTCTCACACCTTCCTATTGCGTATTTATTAAGGACAGCCATGGTACCTGTACTACTAACTATCCTCCAATGCTATTGCCATCTTAGGATGGCAATAGCAGATGCATTACGGAGAAAACATGTTTCGTTGTTCAAAAAAAAAAAAAACAATTCTTGTAAAAGATCATAATAAAATAATTTCATTTTTGTTTCTATTTTTTACTTTTAGATTTTTTAATTTTGACGAATCTGCAACTGGAAGCCAGAGATAGGACTCCAGGGGCATACACATGAGAGATTCAGCAATGTGGTAGCTTAATGCTTCTTGCTGCAAGCCAGTATCTCTGAGGAACTGAGCATCGCTCAGATGCCCTGGCAATTTTTATTTTTTTTAATTTACAGTCCTGAAAAATAATTTCTGTTGCCATGAAAAAGCAGGATAGAAAAAATGTGGACATTTTGGGGGCTATTTGATAAATAGACCTGCAAGCAAATTAGCTATTGAAAATTAATACAGTACCATTTGCTGTGTATTACTGAGCCGTATATTCAGTATGTAGAGAATGATTGACAGCTCAGCAGACTTGCTTTTGCAGGAATGAACTTTGTGGATTGATTGGTTGATTCAAGAGATCGCGTCAATGATGTCACAATAATTCATATCATTGCAGTACCTGCTTTCTTTTTACCTGCATCTAATCTCATTGACAACAGAGGGACCTATATCAGATTTGCTGTGGAATGTCAGATTAAAACTGAACTTTGTAGTTGACTTTCATGGTTCGTATCTGAAATTAAAATTTGGTGTTTAGTAATATTTAGAAATCATTGTTTAAGTTTAATTCTGCATACACTGCAAGTACATTATTTTTGCAACATGCGTGAGCCTTTGGTATCTTAATTTGTCCTTGTGGAGATCACATCTTGTGCTGAATTATTTATCATCTGACAAATAGCTTGGTTATAAATAACTGCTTCTCACACAATGATACAAACAAAGCCTGATAAATGCATCATTCTATAAGGGCCTGAACTGAACTAATGGCAATGCTATGTGTTTTCTGTAAAGTCCAGGTGATTGATGCTTTTAAAACATCAGTGAGGATTTTGAAATATCTTTTGACTTTCAATAGGGGTAATTGTCAATGCTGTTGGCAGCATCCCAGTGATAAGATAATCAGATCTAGAAACTCCTCTTTCTTGTTATAAGAATGTCACTTAGGACAAGAGAGAGGGTGAATATGAGGACAGTATAGCCCAACTAGAACTTCAAGTTATATTGATGACTAGATTGCTTTCTGTGGTGGATTATTACACAAGGATTTGACGTGCCTAGACTGCGTTCAGTCTGCTAGAACCATTATGAATGAGTATGAATACATGGGACTGCACCCAGAGATTCAAACATCTTGTTTAGTGTTCAAAATATTTATTTGAGAAAAATATTGCTTTTGCAGGTTTAATA
Organism: Taudactylus pleione; assembly: GCA_031769625.1. Classification (NCBI taxonomy): domain Eukaryota; kingdom Metazoa; phylum Chordata; class Amphibia; order Anura; family Myobatrachidae; genus Taudactylus; species Taudactylus pleione. Next base: position 20,531,728 of record JAUIMM010000115.1, on the reverse strand, counting down.
AAGTTCCAGTGTAGTATGAGCAGTATAAAAACCACAGCAAAATAATTTATTACATACTTACTGCTGAAATAGAATACATATATATATATATAAATATATATATGACCAATATGATGTTCTGTAACAAGAATAAATTGTTTCTTCGCTTTTAAAAGGAGAGTGCATCCTTCCTTATTGGATATATTTTTTGGACTGTATAGGGACCTTGTGTCCTTGGAAGCACCCCGACGAGTAACTATTTATGAATGCGAGTGCAGGGCCCTTCTTGGTGTGTGTACGTGTATGTATATATATATATATATATATATATATATAAAGAAAACAATCCTCCGGCACTCCTCCACACTGTGTCTCCAGACACGTAGTCAATCCTTGCTCCGGTGCCCTCCTTAGGAGGATAGCACCCCCAACGCACACTGCACCAAAAACATAGGCGGCACTCGGAGACTGATAAACAATGTCACCCCCTCGGCAGAGGGACTTTATTAGGTCGACGTTTCGGGGTCTTCCGCCCCTTCCTCAGGACAACAGAATAACACATGAACATACAATCACCTGATTTATACATTTCAACTTACCCCTAAATGGCGCCATGTCCACCCGAGCTCCGTCCAGCGGCTGCCATTTAGGGGTAAGTTGAAATGTATAAATAAGGTGATTGTACGTTCATGTGTTATTCTGTTGTCCTGAGGAAGGGGCGGAAGACCCCGAAACGTCGACCTAATAAAGTCCCTCTGCCGAGGGGGTGACATTGTTTATCAGTCTCCGAGTGCCGCCTATGTTTTTGGTGCAGTGTGTGTGTATGTATGTATGTATGTATGTATATATATATATATATATATATATATATATATATATATATCATAACTTTCATATTTTGGTTTCTATTCACCACCACAATGGCTTTGAAATGAAACAAACAAGATGTGCTTTAACTTCAGATTTAATTTGAGGGTAATTACATCCAAATCAGGTGAACGGTGTAGGAATTACAACGGTTTCTATATGTGCCTCCCACTTTTTAAGGGGCCAAAAGTAATGGGACTATCAACTCAAAAGCTATTTCATGGACAGGTGTGGGCTATTCCCTCGTTATATTATTATCAATTAAGCAGGTAAAAGGTCTGGAGTTGATTCTAGGTGTGACATTTACATTTGGAATCAGTTGCTGTCGACTCTCAATATGAGATCCAAAGAGCTGTCACTATCAGTGAAGCAAGCCATCATTGGGCTGAAAAATCAAAACAAATCCATCAGAGAGATAGCAAAAACATTAGGTTTGGCCAAATCAACTGTTTGGAACATTCTTTAAAAGAAAGAACGCACCGGAGAGCTCAGCAAGACCAAAAGACCCGGAAGACCACGGAAAACAATCGTGGTGGCTGACAGAACAATTATTTCCCTGGTGAAGAAATACCCCTTCACAACAGTTGGCCAAATCAAGAACACTCTCCAGGAGGTAGTTGTATATGTGTCAGTCAACAATCAAGAGAAGACTTCACAAGAGTGAATATAGAGGGTTCACCACAAGATGTATACCATTGGTGAGCCACAAAAACAGGAAGACCAGATTAGAGTTTGCCAAACAACATCTAAAAAGCCATTACAGTTCTAGAACAACATCCTATGGACAGATGAGACAAAGATCAACTTGTACCAGAGTGATGGGAAGAGAAGAGTATGGAGAAGGAAAGGAACTGCTCATGAGCCAAAACATACCACCTCATCAGTGAAGCATGGTGGTGGTATTGTCATGGCGTGGGCATGTATGGCTGCCAATGGAAGTGTTTCCCTTGTATTTATTGATGATGTGACTGCTGACAAAAGCAGCAGAATGAATTCTGAAGTGTTTCGGGCAATATTATATGCTCATATTCAGTCAAATGCTTCAGAACTCATTGGACGGAGCTTCACAGTGCAGATGGATAATGACCTGAAGCATACTGCAAAAGCAGCCAAAGAGTTTGTTGAGGCTAAAAAGTGGAATGTTATGCAATGGCCAAGTCAATCCCCTGACCTGAGGGCCTGATTGAGACCCACTCACGAGCGGCTGTCCGCTCGCAAGTGGGTCGATGTTCTGCACTGAGCATGCGCACGACGGAGGGAGCTCCGTCGTGCGCATGCGCCAGATGCGACGAGCGAAGGACTTTCCTTCGCTCGTTGTGTCTGATCAAAGGGGGCGTGCTGTCGATGTTGATTGACAGCACGCCACCCTTTGGTGGGCGTGCCGGGGGCGTGCCTCCCTGACGGGGGCGTTCCTAAGGGAACGCCTACCATCAGAAGCCGGCCCACTGACATCACTAGTGATGTCAGTGGGAGTGATTTTGGCTCTGATAGAGCCAAAATCACTCCGGGCCTTGCGGTTGAAAACCTCAACCGCAGGCTCCGGCTCGCAGTTTCGATGGTCGCGATGGTCAAGACCATCGCGGCCATCAAACTGCACGCTCGTATAGGCTGTGGGTGGTGACCCACAGCTATACGAGCGTCCAGGAGGATGCTCCATAGTTATGGAGGACGGCCCTCATTCAGAGCGTGCGCTCTGCTCAGAGCGTACGGCTCTGAATGAGGGCCTGAATCCGATTGAGCATGCATTTCACTTGATGAAGACAAAACTGAAGGGAAAATGCCCCAAGAACAAGCAGGAACTGAAGACAGTTGCAGTAGAGGCCTGGTAGAGCATCACCAGGGGTGAAACCCAGTGTCTGGTGATGTCTATGCGTTCCAGACTTCAGGCTGTAATTGCCTGCAAAGGATTTGCAACAAAGTATTAAAAAGTGAAAGTTATATTTAGGATTGTTTAGTTTGTCCCATTACTTTTGGCCCCTTAAAAAGTGGGAGGCACATATAGAAACCGTTGTAATTCCTACACCATTCACCTGATTTGGATGTAATTACCCTCAAATGAAATCTGAAAGTCTGCAGTTAAAGCACATCTTGTTTGTTTCATTTCAAAGCCATTGTGGTGGTGAATAGAGACCAAAATATGAAAATTATGTCAATGTCCCAATATTTATGCACCTGACTGTATATATATATATTTATATTCCGCAGAAGTTGGCACTCTTAAAACAACAGAACAGCAACCGCGGTGCTACACTCCAAAAACAATGGATAACAACACAATGAGTGGCACTCAGACAGGCTTGTAAAAAGACAGCAAGACACGGTACCCCAATAGTCAACGTTTCAGATTTTACTCGTTCGTCCTGATGAAGGAGTAAAATCCGAACGTTGACTAATGGACTACCGTGTCTTGCGGTCTTTTTAAAAGCCCATCTGAGTGCCACTCATTGTGTCTCTCTCTCTCTCTCTCTCTCTGTGTGTGTGTGTGTGTGTGTGTGTGTGTGTGTGTGTGTATATATATATATATATATGTATATATAGTGCCAATTCAACTCCTTAAAATGTTCAAATCATGCCACGTATGTATATGTTGCATATGTCAATGTATTATTTTCAGTATACTTAAAATATACTACTCCGACGAACTGGGGAATTCAAGATCGACGCAACCCACTGAATATATGTACCATCATTGTGTATTTATGCATGTATCATCCTACCAATAGAAGGATATGCAATGAAATAGAAGTTGTGAGGGTCTGATCACTAGAGCATCCAAACACAATAAAACTACATCTGGAGAGGTTGAGAGTTGCACATACACAGACATTGAACCAGTGGCAAGCCTTGCCTAAATTTAAAATCAGGGGCAAACGCATGATTTCTAGAGGGGGGTTTCCAACTGTTTGAATTTAGAATGAGTGTGGACAGTCCATGAATAGGGCATAATTAGCACTTAACCAGCTATAATATACATGATACAAAGTGCAGTGTATGTTATAATTCCAACATATACAGGGCCTGCAATCACAGTAAGCCATTAGATGCAGCATCCTGCCATAGTTGAATGTTTTTATTTCAGATGTTGCCATGATTCTAGAGCAGTGTTGGCTAACCTTGACACTCCAGCTGTTGTGGAACTATATATCCCAGCATGCCCTGCCACAGTTTTAGCATGCCCTAATAGCAAAACTGTAGCAGTGCATGCTGGGTTATGTAGTTCCATAACAGCTGGAGTGTCAAGGGTAGCCAACACTGTTCTAGAGCATTGGAACAAGTCTGGGAGAGCGGTAGAAGAACCTAGCACCACCCCTGGACATACAGTATATGTAAATATTGGTCTCCTTATACACTGGATAGTGTATGTTATACAGTATTAATTATCCCTACAATTGTCTATAGCAGTGCACCAATAACAGTGCATGTTTTCCAGATCTCCTAGTTGGTGCACAGTTGTATTCATTACTTATTGGCACATTTTAAAATATACATGGGTGTACTATTTATTTCATTTGTGATACTGAGGTGATCTTTAAAACATGCAGCTCTAGTAGAATTGTATATACCATTGATATTGTGATCATGGTCTGGGGAGGGGGGTTTCCAAGCAACCGGAAAACACTCTATTTATGACTTTCAAGTATTCTTTAAGGACTGTCAGAGGCCAGCACGTATTTTTTAATGTGATTTCTGACACAAGGATTAGTGGTTCACAACTTAACCACTCCAAGGCTGATCTTTATGTTGTTTTCTGAGTTTTTTTTTTGTTCAAATATATTCTATGCTTGGCCACTGTAAAGTTTATTATAAACCACAGAACACAATGGAACCATGCCTCTAGTGGCCAAATGATTTCTGCCATGTAATAACTTTTGAACAAAGTATCTCTTGGACATGACTATTAGCATGTTTTCACTAATAAAATAGCAAATTAACAATATTTTTAAATAACTGAAAATCTCCTTGTACTGTTGTAAATGGATGTAGTTACCATCCCGGTGGTCATGATGCATGCGCTCAGAATCCCAGTGGTAAATATTAGGGTTAGGGGGGGCAGCTGTCAGGGTTGGGCTGCAGGGGGAGGCTTAGGCTGCAGGAAAGGTGAGTTAGGGGTTAGGACAATTACCTAATTGGATCAGGATTCTGACTGTTGGGATGCTGCTGTCGGTTTTCTGACTGCCTGCATCCTGACCGGCCGAGATCCCATACCCAACCCGTTGTAAATGGCTACTTCACTTCATACATCCTGTATATATGATGCATATGAAAGGTAAAGCAATAATAAATTATTATTTTAATCTTTTTTTTTTCCAAAGCTGGTAGATGTTCATAAGTAATAATTATGCACAGAGGTGATGAAACATGGGGATAGCGTATTGCCCCTGCAATTCTCCAATTTAGCGTTTGCATACATAAATCCAGGTTTGGGGAGGTGCTTCCTTGATGGCCTCCATCCGTCTGATCAACATTCTCTGAAGAACCCAGTATTTTGTTATAACAAACATTGAGTTGAATTAATATTATAAAACATGTCTAAAAAAATAAGTTTCAGATTTTTGGACTCTTGGTGAAAACAGATTTCTTTATCTATTTGTTCTTTTAATTGTGAATGATTGAACCCAAAAGAATTCAAACTTGTAGAGAACATATCACAGGGACGTGAGTGTCTGAACTTGTGAACCCTGTCCAGGAGTTTAGGATTACTGTGAAATAAATTTAATTAAAAGAGCATTTAGATCTGTTTATTTGCTTCTACAATGGCTTAGAAGTATAACAAACTATTAGAATGTTTTGGTTAAATTAATCTCTCGTTAAGCATATCCATGATATGTAAAGAGATTCATAGCATGTTGGTACAGCAATACCCAAGTGGCTGGAGTTTTGGCAGTTCCAATGAATCAATGACTAAATGTCGTACACCAGAAGCAGCATCTTGTATGTGTTAGATGCTGAAGACATTACTATACATATTTTTCATTGTATTAAAGTGAAGTAAGCTGTCAGAACACAGAACAAAGTGAACTCCTGTGTGTTCTTGGCCAGGCAGCTTGGCTATGATATATAAATTATTCCACTCCCTTCTGTACTAATAGTACATGACCAGTCTTTAGCCTCCATAAAATGTTGTGCCAAACTCACTCTTTTTTTACCCTCTTGTAATAGATGTATTTTGTGGCTACGTGGTCTCCGTGTGAGAACCTTTTTTTTTTTTTTTTTTTCTTAGCTTTATTGCCTTTTTTGCAATCAAGAATGAAAGCAAGACAAAAGTGAGAAGACAATGAGAAAAATTAAGGGACACCTTGTATTTTAGATTTTGAATGAGAACATTTTCTACTTCCAAAAAACATATAGGTTCTACTAATAAAGAATGTAATTACCTGTACAGGCTAAACTGTATTTATTTTTATTCAATCAGTGTTTTATTGATTACCAAATTAGGGATCAAACCAGACATAGCACCCCGCAGATGTGATACAGACAAAACATATAAAGGTTATATATATTAAATAGCCTGTTAGGGTCCAACATTAAAACAAATATGGGTTTTAATTGAAATTTTCTATTTGTAATCTGTAAAAGTGAGAAAAGCTAACTATCTGCAAATTGTCCTCTATTATTATTATTACTACTACTACTGTATTATTATTGTAGTATTCCATATTTCCACCAAGCTTTTTGCCGAGCTTTGAGAAAATTGTAGCACAATGTAAAAACAAACACTGAGAGGAGATGTATAGGTCTGCCTGTATGACCTTACACTGTAAACTAAAGGAAAAGATGTGTATGAGAGGTCAGAAGGACATTTACTGAACCAGAGTTATGGGAAATTGTAAATCAGATGCAGGCAGATCATTCCCCAGGGATGGGAGAATGTCCTCAGAGGCAATGAGAAGATATCCATGGTACCAGAGATCACGTGCTTATTATAGGGGGGTAAAGTGAGGTGGAGAGAATGGATTGTGTTGGAAACTAGAGTTCACCTTAATAAGTTCAAAATGGTCACAAACACTTGGCAGGACCATTGTACTAAACTGATTGTTTCAAAATAAAATTAATAGAATATTCATTATTTTTGTCTCACCATGTTATGCCTGACCAAGGACTCAGCATTTTTGGTTATAAAGATTCCAGTTGATTTGGAATCCTTTTGAAGCTTTTTCTAAGTTCATTAGAATTCATACTGCGTTTAAAAAAGAACGTAATTTAATGTCTGCGCACTTTATATAGTATTTTCTGCCTATTCATTTAAAGCAACTGTTGCTGTATTTTTATTTGTATGGAGTATTGAGGATGATAAATGAAGAGTAACACTTGCTTTATAAAGGATAATGAGGTAGTCTGATGAGTTGTTTTTAGGGAAGAAAAAGTTCTTTGTTCATCGTAAAAGTGAAAGTTATTGCCAAAAGCAGCAGTCTTGATGTGGCTGGGATTTCTCATACAAGTAATCCTGCAGCACATATAATATATTCCATCACCATCATTTCCAGAAAATCTGTCTTCAGTCTCTCATTTCTTGGAAGTTCACAGATCTGTACTAGGTGAAATTAGCAGTACTTGAACTGTCATGTAGTTGTTGGTGGACAGGCAGGATTGAGTAACTTAATATTATCAGTACAGGAATTTATAAATTTACTTTTAATAGTGAATACATACAATATTTGAAAAATGCTCAGGATTGCATATACAGTATGTCGTTAAGGGTCTATTTATGTAGAGTAGGTGCGAACTAAAAATCTGTATTTCCGCTTATCACAGCGATACAGATTTATTCGTGTCCCCAAGAGCCCTGATGAATAATTGACACCACTGCTCTACTTCTCGGGCCGCATTAGGCTCAATGTGAAATGTGCGGCCAGCACAGTAGCTTGACCCAGCGGTGGTGAAGCAAAGCTTTTTTGGTTTTGCAATTTCCCATTGCCAAGTATAGGGTAACACTATCTCTAGATTTATGCCGAAAGGACTATAGCGGTGGAAAGCGGTGCTATTACACTAGGTGAGAAAAGCCCTTTCTGTGGTAAAAACAGAAGAGCAAGGCCTTTTCCCACCGTCATATTAATACATCCCTAATCTGCTTTTGTTTTTCCAGGGTATCTGTTATCTGCACTACATATACAGCTCCAGAGTGGCCTAAATAATGCAAGAATTCTTGGGAGTCACTTGATTTGTGCGTTCCAACTATTATTTGGTCTATTAGGTCTTGTACACACAAGCATTAAAAAACAAGGCAAGTTTAAAGTTACTTTGTACTTGCCCATCAAGACTGCACACCAGTATTTGGATGGCTAGAAGTATGGCACCAAATATTAATAAGTTTATCCCTGCCAGCTGGTTTATTCATAAGCATGCACTGGTGAATGTCTGATTTGTCATGATTTTACCCTTCAAAATATAATACATCTTACATGAAACGGTTTAACATTGCCAATTTAAGATTGATAAAGATTGATAAGGTACAAGGTGTTGAGCATCTTACATTTCGCTTTTAATTGTATACAGCAAATTTCAGGTTTGACTTTTTCAATGAATAATGGTTTCCTTATAATTGTAATGTGGAAGTAGATATAGTGTATCCAGGGGGATGTAGTAAAAAAAAAAAAAAAAAAAGTCGACAGACATAATGTCGACATCACAAAGTTGACAATTATGCTGTCGACATTGTTAAAATGTTGACAATGAACATGTTGAAGTCTGCAGATTGTCGACATGTTCACAATGTTAACATGTGAAATGCTGACATTCTGCACTGAGTGTCAGCAGAAGGTTAGGGTTAGGTTGCGGGAGGGGAGGTTCTGGTTAGGCTACGAGAGGGAAGGTTAAGGTTAGGCTGCGGAAGAGGAGGTTAGGGATGGACTACAAGAAGGGGAGGCTAGGGTTAGGCTACGAGAGAGGAGGTTATGGTTAGGCGGCGGGAAACGGGGTTAGGGATAGGCTAGGAGAGGAGGTTATGGTTAGGTGGCGGGAGGGGGAGGTTAGGGTTAGGCTATGGGAGGGGAGGTTAGGGTTAGGCTATGGGAGGGGAGGTTATAGTTAGGCTACGAGAGGGGAGGTTAGGGTTAGTCTACGAGAACATAGGTTAGGTTTAGGCTAGGAGAGGGGAAGTTGGGTTTAGTCCGAGGGAGAGAAGGTTAGGGTTAGGCTTCGAGAGGGAAGGTTAGGCTCTAAAGGGGAGGGTTAGGGTTAGGCATACTCACCGCTGCAAGTGCAGCTGCATCCACCGGAAGTTTTCATCAATGACCAGCTGACCAGGAAAACATCTCTGTAGCCGCCGTAGTTGCCATACCAGGTAAGCCATCGCTAGACCACCAGGGATATTTTTTTTAAATTCTAATCATGACGACATTTTGTCTGTGTCAACATAATGAATGTTGACCTAGTCTGTCAACATTGCAAGCTTGTTGACGTTATGACCAGGTCAACATTATGAATGTCGTCAAAATATACCACACCCTTTCCAGAAGCTAAAATTACTGATCAGTTCATGTCTTTCTTGCTTAGCTCCAATCTGTAAATTGCGGGTTGTACTTGTCAGCATCTTTAGTGAAAGGATTCCATATTCAGCAGAGTAATAAAACTTTAATTAGATTTTTTTCAATTATCTGTTTAATGTAAATGTTCACTGGCCCAACCAAGTACTGACCAAACTTCTATTTATAAATTAATAGGTATACACTTCTCAAAGGAACTGATGAATTGCACGAGCCTGGTGGAATGGAGAGAGTTAGAGGGGATAATTTATGATTCTAGAAAATAGTAGAGTGCAGCATATTTTTAATGCACAGTCACTCCTATGGTAAAATGTCTCGCATTAGTGGGGTTCATGGACTAAAGAGCATAGTTAATGGCCATCTGTACAGGCTTTGTATTTAATCATGGCAGTTTTCTTTTTACTGTGACAACTTAAGTTGCATACACACTAGACAATGTGCTCTTGATGCGATATTGTGAGCGATTTCCCTTGAACTCTCCCAGGCAGCTCCCCGGGACTCCAGGACACGATATGGTGGTTAAAAGTGTCCAATCTCACCAACGATCTATCGTGCTCCTTAACGATTTCTAGTGCGTCGTGTCCGATATTGGCAGATCTTGCCTGCTGTAGTCAAGATCTGAAGATGTGATGTACGACCCATGGGTACGCGCATCGTTATCGTGGGTGGACGTTCACGTTTTGGACATATTTTACACAATTTGTCGTTCTGATGCATCAAAATTGGACAAATCGTGCAAAATATTGTCTGGTGTGTGCGCACCTTTAACGTTATCTAGCTGTCATATGACTTGGAAAATAAAAAAATATCAGAGTGGTCTATTATATTTTTCTATCTATCTATTTAAGCCATCTTCACCGCTTCATACACAATCTCCCTTTTTTCAAAAGTGGGCAAGTATGCATCACATTATATTTCTTAGAAAAACACTTAAGCATTTTGTAAGTGGCTATTGGAAATGTGTGATGTGGAAAACTTTTATGGGGCAAAGGCCAGTCTGGTGTACAGACAAGAAGAAGCAAGACAGAACCCTGAGGGAGGGAAAAGAGCAATTTTATACAGCTAGATAAAGTTGTCACACAACCGAAAAACTATCAATTATACTGCATGTTGCTTAAAGGCAGACAGCAAGTTTTAGCTGCTGATTGACATTTAAGAGCCTGTGTTTCACAGTGTACTATGCATCAATTACTAGGAATTCTGTGTTTATCAGACTGAAATGTTAATGTGGATTTATCACACAACCTGTTCAGTAAAGTGAAAGCTCTCCTGAATAATGACTACCTTAAAAAAACTTGTGCTTATTTTTGTCTATAGCAACTTCTCGTTTTTGCCATTTTAAATCATTTAAACAACACAATGTAAGGAACGGAATCGGTAACCCTCCCGGGGGGATGTCTAACCCTAACCCCCCTTCCCCTAGCCTAACTCTCCCTGTGGGGGTGTCTAACCCTAAGTCCCCCCTGGGGTCCTTAAACCTAACCACCCCCTTTCCACGGCTACTTGGATACTTACCCCCGGTGTTGGACGATAGGTCCGGCACCCTCTCGGGGTCCCGGCATCGGGATTAACATAGGCGTCGGTATTTCGACGCCTATGTTGGATCCCTTGCCGGGATTACACTGTCGGGATTGTGACCACTGCATCCCGTAAGGAACATAAAATTGGTAAATGCAAGGGTGCTTACAGTACACTTATGGCTGCCATGAAGCTATTGCCATAGACATATTGTGTTCTATACACAGAAAGTACAGTATATTTTTGTTAATGTGTGATATAGGGGGTCTGTTTACTACAATCCTTCCAAATAGATTTTTTTTTATTATAATTGCTGCTCGTTGCAGCAATAGAAATTTTTTTTTTACTGCAATTTGTAGAAAAAAAGTAAAAGAAAAGATGTAAAATACATTATGAAAAAACAATGCTTTATTTCAACCACTTCACTGTGGAGGACGAGTGGTGTTTGTCCCCTAATATACCTTTAAAACTACAGAAGACACATTCCACTAAACACAGCGAAGTAGTCCCTCCAGAAAAAAAAAAGAAACCTCTTATCTTTCCCTTAAATGAGCCCTATATCCGCCATATGGGCAAAAACACCTGTGGGGGGTAGCGTTGCTTGAAAGGTAAGCCCAGGTGATCAACTGTGATCACCAATATTGCTCCGGATTACAGAAAATGTTCTTTTGTAGAATGAGCACAAAGACTAAAAAAAGGTCATGTTGTTGGAGTGATGAGTACGAACATAAAAAAATGGCCTCGGCACAGTAGTGAAAAATCCCTCAGCCGCAAAAAGGTTAATAGTAGAGCATTTCTTCCTATAGGAACCCCAGCTGACTCCATCCTGAGATAGCGTCAACTATTGAAGGTTAGCTTTGTGTTGCAGAGGTCATGATAAATAGGTTTCCCTTGCAGGATGCCTCTGGAGAAGGCTATATCATGCATTCACCAGGAGGAGGGCTTTAATAAATAGGCAAAAGTCCTAAATCTTACAAAAACATATCGCTTTTGCAGGATTTAGGGCTTTATGCCTTTGATAAATCGACCCCATAATGACAGAATTTTGAACGTCTGTTGTTACATGTATAATGGTGTTATCAGATTTGTTTGTTTACTGACTTGAAATGTGTCAACGTTAATTTTAGAGTTGTTTTCTGAGTAAACAAAGCTGTAGTCATGCAGTGACAGGGGAGTTTAACCTTCCCTACAAAAATCCAAATCATTTAATGACGTTTTAGTCACATGTTACATTTCTATGCATCATTGTCTGTGCACCGGTTTTTGCCGAAGAACACATACACACATATAGTTGTTCTTCAGATTTCCATATGACCTAAAAGAACACATTTGTGCACTTAAATTAATTTTTACAATGCAGACATTTTTTTATATGTGGTTAAAATAATCTGTATGGAAAAATATTTTAATATTGTGCACATTATATTTTTTCTTGTATCGATAATCTGTGTGTCAAGTGTAAAATGTCATTATTACCGATATATTAAAATACATATTCTTTTACAACTTAGCCTTTATTATGCCACATGGGATGGGCACGGGATGCCGGTCAGAATCCCGACACAGGCATCACTAATCCTTATCCTCCCTCCCCGCATCCTAACCCTGCCCCTATTGCCGCACCCTAATCCTCCCCTCAACCCGCTACTTACCTTCGGGATTTCGGCTTTCGAAATGTTGACTGCATCCCATGCCGGGATGGGTAGATTCTCACAGGTAACGGGATTCTGACGCCGGCATTCTGACTGCCGGAATCCCCGCAGTCTGAATATTGACCGCATCCCATGCCACATATAGGCATATTGCAATACATTATACTATATTCCCCTGCATTATTTGCATTGTTGGGAGCATATTAAGGATTTACTCTATTGCATGTTTTCCATTGCTTCCACAATCAGCTTATCTGTGTATCCTTATTGCTTCTTGAAAAACATTATAGTTGCCGCGGGTCAGTTTCTGGATCACCTCAAAGGCAGGATCCTGGCTTATACTGGATAAGAAGGCAAGGGAAAAAGTGTTTGGGCTCAACTAAAACAAAAACAAAATATATATAAATTATTATTTTTAAAGATTCAAGGAAGATATAGGCCCTCATTCAGAGGCGGTCGCAAGAAGCGATCACTCCCTCTGAATGAGGGCGGGCGCTTTTTTTTTTTTTTTTTTTTTAGTGCAGCCTCCTGGTCGCAAGCTAAGCTGTGGGTTACCACCCACAACTTAGCTAGCGATCAGGGTGATGGTCGCGATGGTCAAGACCATCGGATCTTGCGACGAGACCCTAAGGTTGGGTCTTGTCAACCGCAAGCCCCAGGGAGCTTCTTGCTCTGTTTGAGCAGGAAGCTCCCCACTGACATCACTGAAGCGGGGGCAGACTCCGGAGCCTCCTCTCAGGCTGCTTGGAGAGATGCCTCTGGCAGTGGAAGCCTAAAACCAGCAAAATCATCCCCAGAAAGCAGCAGGGCTGGCAACAGAAATCTTTGTCCCTGATGCACTAATTTTTCTTGGGGCCCCACCATCCCTCCCCACTTGGTACAGGCCAGTTGGCTTGAGTATTTTTTTTACCTATATGGTGGTTTCTCTGCAATGGGGAACCTCCGATGTCAGTGCGGCCGCCCACAAACGGCATGCGTTCCGTAAGGAACGCAACCGTTTGTTCAGCCACCACGCCCCCCCTGGCCCGCCTACCAAACGGGGCGAGCTGTCGATCAACATAGACAGCCGTCCCTTTGGTAGCGAGCCTCGGAGCGAGAGAGTTTTTCTCTCGCTCTGGGGCTTGCGCACGCACAGTGTGGCCGCTGCGCGTGCGCAGGGCTAACCATCGACCCGGTTGCGAGCGCATTGGTGCTTGCGACCGGGTCTGAATGAGACCCATAGTGCTTAGCTTCCTTTTTAAATATACACCCTTAATACTGATTATTAACTCTTTACCGACCTATAGTAAAAAACTTGCATACATTAACATATTGGTTGTTTGATATTCAATGAAATAGTTTTTATTTTTTTTGTACAAAATCAGAACTTTGTCAATATAGCTAATCAAGTATTTGTAAATAATCTTCATAACGTGTTTGTTTTTAGTTCTTGTAAGTGTCCATCAACTCACTGCATGTAATCATTTCAATACGGTATTGTCGTCTGAGTATTTTCTTCCCAGGCTACAGCATTGTCCTTAAAAATATATATCATCAGTATGAAAGATAGAGGGAGATTGGAATACTGTAAACTCTGAGAATCTAGTTGAGATAAGGTAAACCCAGGCTAGTTTTACAGAAGAAGGGGAAAAAAAAAAAAATTATTCTTGGTAGAAAAAAAATGTTTAGGTTTTACCCCAGGCAACAGTTTGACCTATATATGACTTTTTCATCTAGCATTGTGGTATGTGGAGCGGAGAACTGAAAGAAACTGAACTGAAACGTTTGTCAGATTATCATCTCCAGCATGCTCTGAAGGCCACGCCAGCCTCCTCGCAAAGCTAGGCTGTTATGTAAAATTGATGGCTTTGTGACTTTTTATTTTGCATAACAAAAGAAATATAATTTCTCATGTAGTTCAGAAAAAAAACATACCTCAGGAATGTATTTCTTCCACACCCATAACTACAAAATGAGCTTGTGGAAAATTAAATGTTTTTTGTTTTTTTTTGTGTGTGTGTGAGCGAAATGTAGATGTGGTCACCATTCTATTCACGGTTATTATAATAACCAAAGATTTTGTAAGTAAAAAGTTACAAACCTGAGGGCGAAGACTACATTTGAAGGTCAAAAGCAAAAATTTTGATTGCATAAGGGAAATCCCACCGACTATCAGGAGAGGTGGCAAGGCAGAAGAGGGCAGTGTCCTTTTGGACCATTCCTATTTCTGTTACAGAACAGGGCCTGCACGGCCAACTCAGAGGTGCAGTGCACAACATCTGTGTAGCTTTCATTGTTTCATGTAAACTGCAGTGCAAAATCATAACCATGGTGACTATCTTGTGAATGATACAGCAGCAGCTACCTAGCTACATCTACATCTCTTCTTATATATAGTACCATATAGTTTTAAACTTGTAACTGTGGTAACATTGCTAACCTACTTTGCTATCCATGCATTTTCTCTGATAAGTTGGTCCTAACACTAAGGAGTGAAGATAAGTTAGTGCTTCTATTTTTTTTGTACTAGTAAGTTTGCATATATTTATGTCAGTCTTCTATACCTGACCACCAAACAGTATAAGAGTAATAGATATATACAAAAGTGGCCAAAATGATATCTGGGGATTGGTACTTGGGTCCCTTACAGCTAATGGTGTCAGAAGGTAAATGCATAGACAAGACAATAGAGATGATCTGCGGGCATCTGACAGATGCATTATGTTAATGTGTTTGATAATAGTCCAATAGATTTCAACTGGGTATAGATGTAATTTTGTAACCACACACTGATGTATCTCGTTGTTGTGAGGCCAGCATTAGAAATAAAGGCTATTAATCCAAGAGGAGAAAAATTAGTAGTGCAAGGATTGTCCTGTGTAGACATCATGTTGGTAAATCCAATCTACATGATTAATTGTAGGTCAGCCCAAGAATAAAGGATGGGCTGACATGAAGTTACAAATGTTCTGGAGATTTTACAAATTAATATATAACCTTATTGCATCACAAAAACTCAATATTGTATTAAAGCATAGGTTTTTATATTCATGTAACTGACCCCTCACGATTTTACATTCCTCTGTTTTAAATACAAGCCAAATAAAACATTCAGCTGTAGTAAACATTATAAGAACTGTAAAAGAAATGTGCTGTACAAAATGTATTGTTTTACTATATATTTTTGGTTGAATTAGAATACGCATGTATTTGAGGAAACATATTTTAGCCTGTCTGTCTTCATTTTTGTGAATTTACTTAGATTTATCAAACTCCTTTGGCAAATAACATTGCATGTTTTGGCATCTCTGAGAGACAACAAATACATTACGTGTAATAATAACCTGAAGAGAAATACATTGTATTTCCTGTGCCAAGAGTACACACCGCTTTGCCCACGATTGATTGGCAGAGGACTTTTCAGAGAGACTCCCACTGCTACAGAAAAGTGGAGCAAATATCCATATATAAAATGACGATTACTTTTGTCAGCATTTTTTTGTAAATGTGAAATTTTGTAGTAAAACCTAGTAAAGGTTGGTAGCACAGCCCCCCTACTCAGTGCGCTGGGCAGATGTTTTTCCTGGGGTTCCTCCCAGCCATGGCAACTGCAGGATTACACTCCTTATGGGGCCTGGAATTACCCTCCCGTGTCCCCCTTACAATTTGTATGCTTTACTCTAGTCCAGTGGTTCCCAAACTGTGTGCCGAGGCGCACACTTGCAGGGGTGCCTCTGGTTGGTGGTCCAGCACCAAATCAAATTATTTATGGTCAATGAAATGTAAATATGTGGACAAACAGAAGCACAAACCTGTCCAACACCACATAACTGATCCTGAGGATGACAGAAAAGTGCAATTTACTTCACTTTACTACATTTTTTTCTGAATTTCTCAATAACAAACGTTTGGCTTACGGGTGTCGTGAAAACAATGCTGATACTCCGGTGGCGCCATGATTCAAAAAAGTTTGGGAACCCTTTGCTAGACCCATTGTCACATTTTCTGCTAAACATTATTATTTTATTAGTGGCAGAAGGAAGAGTTTAAAATTAACTTTTGAAATGTAATACTAACTGTACAGTGTGGAATCATCATATTACACAGCTTTATTTAAGGTGGGTTTCACTTGACTCTGAGCCTTTATCTTATGCTCTTCCTAGTACCCTAAACCCTAATCTTGAAGCATGTGAGAATAGAACAACCTGTGGGCAGACAAATTAGCTTCAGTATTCCTAGAAGCATATAGTATTGAGATGTCTTTAGAAGACAGCGATTTGTCTCAGCGCTTTATTAAGCCTTCGGAGGGGACCAGGGCACTTCGGAGGGGACCAGGGCACTTAAGACAAGAGGGCCCTCCCTCTCTTGTCAGCACCTCCACCGCAGCAGTGCCTGCTGTTTGTGAGACTCTACCCGCATCTCCATGAGGCAGCAGCAGCAGTGCAGGTCCTACCTGAAGCGGAGGCAGACTCCGGAGCCTCCTCTCAGGCTGCTTGGAGAGATGCCTCTGGCAGTGGAAGCCTAAAACCAGCAAAATCATCCCCAGAAAGCAGCAGGGCTGGCAACAGAAATCTTTGTCCCTGATACACTAATTTTTCTTGCGGCCCCACCATCCCTCCCCACTTGGTACAGGCCAGTTGGCTTGAGTATTTTTTCTTACCTATATGGTGGTTTCTCTGCAATGGGGAACATCTGATGCATTTGATCATCACTGGGCAGATTATAAGATATAGATATATAAACAGGTTGAGTCTCCCATATCCAAAATGCTTGGGACCAGGGGTATTTTGGATAACGGAATATTCCGTGTTTTGGAATATATGCATTTAATAATGAGATCTTGGGAATAGGACCCAAATATACGCACAGAATGCATTTATGTGTTATATACATCTTATATACACAGCCTGCAGGACATTTTATACAATATTTTCAATAATTTTGTGGCTCAAGTAAAGTTTGTGTACAGAAATGAAATTCAATTATGTTTCACATACACCTTATACACACAGCCTGAAGGTAATTTTAATTTATACATTATATTTTTAAGAATTTGTGCCTTAGACAAAGTTTGTGTACATTGAACCATCAAAATGCTAAAGTTTCATTATCTCAGTCATGCCAAAAAAAATCCGTATTTCGGAATATGTGGATATGGGAGACTCAACGTGTGTGTGTGTGTGTGTGTGTGTGTATGTGTGTATATGTATATATATATATATATATATATATATATATATATATATATGTGTGTATATGTCATTATTTAGACATCTTATGCCATTAAATTTTAGGATATAGCCTTATTCATTCCTTATAGCTTTTAAGCCTGTTCAATTAGCAATGTATATATTAATTATCTTAATAGAATAGTAGATTGTACTATATTTATATACTTTGGATTTAGCTGGATGTACTTTATTACATGCCTTTGTTGGCATTATTATATGTAGCTATAGGGTTAGTGTATTATATCTGGTTTTATTCTTTGTTTATTTTCTAGCTCTGTATAGCACTTTATGTATTGCCATGGTGATGGGTATGCACTATGTGACGCATCAGGCGTGATTACGTCATTCTGAGACGCCTCTGGCGGGGAATTCTGTCCCGCTTCCGCAGTACGGTGTGCTTTTTAAGGTGAGAATGTATTTTAGTCCTGATTAAAGAGACGAGGAGATTATTAAAGGCACTGAAACAGTGACTACATTTGCCGTGAGACCGTGAGTTATTGTATATATTCTTTCTCTCTCTCTCTCTCTCTCTCTCTCTCTCTCTCTCTCTCTCTCTCTCTCGTTATTTAGTATTAAAAAGTAAGCTATTAGACCACATACGGACAATGCGACAAATCTTAGATAAAAAATGAATTGGTCTGTTTGTTTGTCCGGTTATGCATTTGGATACCCCTGCACCGATTGGGATGAACCCAATGTGAGGTGGTCCAGTTAGATCCTGGACAGGTTTTAGGGGGTTAAGGTCCCATTTTGACCTCCCAATGGTGTACGCTGGTTAGAACTTTGACCCAGAGACCTGTCCTGAGCCTTCCACTGGATGGATTTGGAAGAAAACTTCACAGAGTGGTAACATTGGATCCCAGAAGATATACTAGGGAGTTGAGGTTCCTGTCAGACTTCCTGTTGGTGTACACTGGGCAGAACTTTGACCCAGAGAACCTTTTCTGGGCCATCCAATGGATGAATTTGGATTAAAACTTCACAGATGGGTAGCAATTGGTCTGGGGTGCCTAATGGAGTGGTTAGGGTCCTGGTCTGTCCTCTTGGCGGAGTGTGCCGTGCTGTACTTTGACCCAGGCAGGCTGTTCGGACCCGGGGAGCCCGTTCTTAGCCGTCCACTGGATGGATTTGGATGAAAACTTCACAGAGGGGGGGGGCAATTGGCCTGGGAATCACATAATAAAACGTTATAACTTAAACCCGGGCAACACCGGGTACTTCAGCTAGTATTCACTATTCATGTAGACAGTTGCATGGTCCGGAAAACATTTGTTTACTTAGGATTGTAACCAATGTCATCATCATACAAGAGAAGTTTTTTTTCTTTGTAAATGGTGTCTTAATGAAGATTATTGTGCCCAGCCTTTTTCTTCTAATGTTGTATGTTGTGGAAAATCTCCAGCCCCTTTCCAACTGTGGGGGTCATTCAGACCCGGTCGTTAGCGCCGATGCGCTCAGACTGGGTCGATGGCCCCCCACAGAGCATGCGCACGACGGCGCCGGCTCTGTCGTGCGCATGCGTGAGACCCGCTACGACCGTCGGCGCCAGTCGTAGCGGGTCTCGATCCAAAGGGGGCGAGCTGTCGATGTTGATTGACAGCTCGCCCTGTTTGGAAGGCTGGCCGGGGGGGTGGTAGCCCAAACGGGGGCATTCCCATGGAAACGCCTACCGTTTGGGGGCGGCCCCACTGACATTACTAGTGATGTCAGTGGAGAGCTTCCGGCTCAGACAGAGCCAAAAGCTCTTCGGGGCTTACGACAAGGGAGACCCCTACCCTAGGTCTCGTCGTAAGCCCCGATGGTCTTGACCAGCGCGACCATCACCTTAGGCGGTCGTAAGGCTGTGGGTGTTAACCCACAGCCTTACCACCGCAAAGGAGGACGTCTTGAAAATCCAAGAGGTCCTCCCCTCATTCAGACCGACCGCATGCTCTGTGCGACCGACTCTGAATGAGGTCCAGTGTCCATCCCACTACATCTCTCTTTAGCCTCAGCTCCCCTCTCCACAGTTACTCTCCAGCAGCCTCAGCCCCGCTGTGTCTCTCCATAGCCTTAGCTCACCCCCTGTGTGTCTGCAGCAACCTCAGATTCAAAAAAACTTTATTGAGCCACGTGATCCCAGCCTCAGGCCTCCATTCCTGTGCAGGCACGAGGCCCGGCCCAATCACTAAACTGGCCTGTGTCATGGGAAGGGGGACAGCAGCAGCCAGAGCTGGGTTGAAGCAGCTCTAGCCATGGAGGCCCCTGATAGAGGGAGGCCAGGAGGTACTTGCCCCCCACCTCCCACTCTTAATCCGGCACTGACCTATCTATTTATTGGATTATGTTAGTGAGGGCAGTATTGTGACATGAAGAAGGAGGGAAACAAAGTCAGTGGTCAATCCTATTCCATGCGAAGAGTGCGAGTTGCCGTTGCAACAGTGTTAAAACGCAGTAAACTAACTGGCACCTCACACATTTCACAGCCCGCTACAACTCGAATTTGCTTAATTTTGCTCTGAGCCCTATGGTGCTGCGAGCTCTTTTAAGTGGATCCGGGCTGCTGACTCGCACCCACTAGAATATCACCTGGAATAGGATTGACCCCACAATGGTTGCTACAAAAAGTTTGCATCATCTTACAGAGTGCATATACAGATATAGTGCATACATAACAGGATATAAAGTGCATAACATTATAGTACAAACAAATCAGAATATAGCAGAATATAAGCCAAAATGAACATGTTAGACAATTAAACAATTATGCATATAAAGTCACCATAACCACAGAATCAGTGCTGGCTGAAACATGTAGCAGACAGGATTATGGCCACTGTAAGCAAGTGGGAGAGATGATGACATAGGTAAGGAAAGGAAGAGTACCTGAAGAGAGCCCTGCTTGTGAGAGTTATACTCTGCTTTATGTGAAAGGAATCGGTATGTAATACCGCCGGCCGCATGGCCGGAAGTTCGATTCATGGCAGCGTCAGGCCGACAGAGGAACAGATCCCGGCAGCGGCAGCCCGACAGCGCTGGAAATCCCAATCGTCCCCAGATAAGTATGAACTAACCTACCCCTCTAACCCTCCCTTAGGGGTGCCTAATCCCCCCTCTAAGTGCCTAAACCTAACCACCCCTTCCCCGCCGCCTAAACCTTAGTCCCCCGGGGGGGTGCCTAACCCTAACCTCCCCCTGGGGGGGTGCCTAACCCTCCCTAGCCTAACCCTAACCTCCCGGGGGGTTGCCTAACCCTAAGTCCCCCCCAGGGAGCCCTAAACCTAACCCTACATCTAGACGCCGGTCATTTCACCCTCGCCGGGATATGACAGTCGGGAAGCCGGCTGTCGGTATAATGTCAGCCGGCTTCCCGATTGCATCCCATGTAAAATTAAGTTTATATATCCAATTTATTGTTACTTAGGGTTCGGAGGAAGTGAATAACAATACCTCTTCCAACTTATTTCTGTGCTGTTTTATTTTTTTTCTATGAAGCTTCATATGCCAACTTGTTACTTATCCACTGACACAAAGAAATTCCAATGTAAAAGCATTACATTGGAATTGGTTCCAGTGACCCCATACCACATGCAGTCAGGAGTGACTGTTTCTATGTGCTCTATTTACTTGCATTAACTGCAAGTGAACACATAGCGATCAATGTAGTTCTCCTCTATTGAAAATTGTGGGTAATGTGAAACATGATTGCATTTTACGTGTAGCTTTGCTACTGCCATTGGATAGCCATTACGTGGTACTGTATTTGAGACGATATGTTTAATTTATTTTTTAAGTTGTATGTTATGTCTAATGGTGCGTACACACGGTCAGATAAGCTGTCAGATTTGTACGATAAAACTCCTATCTTTATCGTCAAAATCTGACAGCTTCTGTCCCCTGCAAACAACCAAACGATGGTCGATGTGCGGCCACGTATGGCCATTATCAACCATCGTCCATAGTCCGTGCAAGCAGACATACCTGGTCGATATCGACCAGGTTAGCCTGTTTACTTATAGTCGTAGGTGCCAAACATGCATGTGTTGGATGTTCGATAATGATCATCCAACACATGCAGGGCGATCATGTAACGATCGTTATCTGATCTTTCGCGGTATGACTGTGTGTATGTACCATAAGGAAGCTGCATCTACTATGGTTGGGACTCCTCCACAATCATTATACAAATAGGTGAATGTTGGTGTTATGGCATTCACAGGTTTTTGGTATTGTTTTAAGCCTAAAACAATTCATGGTTACATACAAGCATGCATTCATGGTTATATACAAGCATTCTCTAACATCATATTACATTGTTACATAATACATGTGTACTGTATATGTATTTTATGTTGTTAGTGTCACCAGAAACAGATCATGTGAAGAATGGGTTCTTCCAAAAACACAACAGATCCTGGCATTAATATATAACTATCACCCCTCTCCTGAGGCACATGTAACAGGTCAAAGTAACAATATCAAATTTGTGTTAGGTTATATTTGCATAACTAACACAGTTCATTAATAACTCCATGGCATGCTTACTTCCTTTCCTTTCACAGGTCTCATTCTTGGAGATTTCAACATTGCAGTCAATAAAACTAATTCCTGTGTCACATGCCAACTCTGCTCAGTGGGGCAACTCTCATAAACAGACTACTTTTAGGACACGTTAATACTGTGCTTCCTGAATGGCATAGCTTTTAGAAAGGAAAACTTTTTTGTTCATTTATATTTCATATGGTAATTTCTTGATTAAAGTTAGGGCACACTTTTGCTAGGAGATGTACTATTAAAATGGCACTGGTGGATTGAGCCCTTGCTATGTAATGCTTAGGTTAAGCAACCTTTGTTTTCACTGCTATAGTAACCATAACCTTATCTCCTCTTCATACAGCCTAAAAGAACTGAATTATATTGATATCTACAGTCACA
Organism: Taudactylus pleione; assembly: GCA_031769625.1. Lineage (NCBI taxonomy): Eukaryota > Metazoa > Chordata > Amphibia > Anura > Myobatrachidae > Taudactylus > Taudactylus pleione. Next base: position 20,509,105 of record JAUIMM010000115.1, on the reverse strand, counting down.
TAATCACTTCAAGCAGTTTATACAGTATACTAATTGATTTATTTTGCAAACTCCATACTTTCTTTCTAAGGAGCAATTCAATTAAACAGGAGGTGAGGCCCCACTTTAATCTTGCGTAATGTGCTTCTACACACATCTCTGCAACTTATTGTACAGAAAACAAAGTGCAAACAAAAATAACACATGTATTGCCATAAATATGCCAAGGAAACATCAAATGAGACTACTCTTGATTCTCGTGCTTATTGAATCCACCCCTCTAGAGACTGATTTTACCAAAAATACACTAGACTATTTTTTGTTCTGTTTTAAGATTTGACTAGGATCAGAGAACCTTTTAAAATCAGTTTTTGTATCCTAAACACCTAAATACTGTATTCCCTGTTTTAAAATTGGCAGTGGTGGACCTACCTGTAGCCAATGAGGTCATCAGAATTTGAACAGTAAAATAGAGATTTTCAGCTGTTGAGTGTACTGATTTTGTGGGAGGCAGTGACCAATCTACTCATGTGAGTATGGGGAGGCAAGGCTGCTTGTGACAGAGGCAGGCTCATGATTTAAGAAGGGGAATGGAAACAAACAGCCACATAGTGTGAATTTGACGGTGGAAGGCGCTGGGTCTCACATAAGCATAGAACAATTTAGGCCAGTATAGGATATGTAAGGGTCCATCGGACAAAGAAGAGGCTACTTAATAGAGAACCACTGGAAGGTGCATATCCAGTACACAGAGGGGATGTGGAGGTTGTGACTAGCACTTAACTAGTCCGCCTTACAAACGTCAACTACCCCCTCTGTGGTTGGGACACTGCCTCCGGGGATTTTTGGTGGGCCAGTCTGACATTTTGGGAGGCTCCTGTCAAACTGAGGAATTACTATTTTTTTAAAAAGAGGGGGAGGATGTCACAGTAAAAACAGAGTTAAAAGGGGATGCCAAAAACGACAATAGCAATAAAAGGTAATTGCCAAGCTGCTTTGTACGTTTGTATAGAGTTCCATGATTTATGTTTGTTTTAAAATGCAGCACACATACAAATGTGTTCACGTGAGTGCTGCTCCTGCTATATGGAGAAACCTATAGTATACCCACCTTGTTTTCCTACAACAATTGCATTTCAGTTAAATAATGTAGGAATTAATAATGTTGGCAAATGGCGCTATGGATGGATGTAGAATTTCCCACCTCCAAGTCATTTGAATGACCAAAAAAGTATAGTTGTCATTAGCTGCAAAGTTTACAAACATGTTGTGTAAAAAATCTGCACAAAAAAATATACATTTATATTGCAGCAATCACCACAATAAAACGGCAAACACCTTAGAGGGGTCCTGTAAATGTTCCCAGCTGTGAAAGTGTTATGGTGCATACACATAGTCAGATTTGATAAACGATTGAACGATTTTTACAACGATTTGAACAATTTCATGAACGATTGAACGATTTCTGACAGTATTAAAATTAATGAAATCGTTAAAATCTGACTGCAAACACACCAGCGGGCATGCGCATCGTTCATCGATGCATGCCCCACATGTCAAAGATATGAACGATTTTTACAATCGTTATCGTTCATATCTGAAAGAAAATCTGACCGTGTGTATGCAGCATTAGGGGAAAATGTATTCACATTCTAAAGAGTTGCCGATAGCAACCAAACGGCTTCTAGCTAGCATTTTTCAAGTACAAGCTATGAAATGATAGGTAGATGCTGATCGGTTGCTTTCGGCAACTTCTCTACTCTTTAGAAGTTGTGATCAGTTTCTCCATTTGTAATATTTGTTGCTGCTTATGCAACAATGAAAGTTGGGCATGTACTTTTCTCAGGCAAATAATGAACATCTAATTGAAATATAGTATTTATCATATTATCATCAACATACCTGAGAACCAACCTCAATTAGGAGCATGCAACATAGTTAAGGCACCTCCAATTACAAAACCTAAGCGGGTGGTAAAGATCTTACTCTTAATTGGTGACATTACTGTGGTCAGTGGGAAGAAAGTTCTGGGAATAGGGCGTGGGAATTAAATTGCGCTGTTCCAATTTAAGAAATTGTTTTGTCTCTCACAGTTCTTAGCTACAGTTTTACAGTAACAATCGCATGTTGTAGCTCCCTATCTGGCCATCATGCAATTTATAGACTCATAGGGATGCACTGGTTACACACCATGCACCTTGCTGTTCTAAGAATTATGCGTAATTTTTGTGACTGGAAGTCAACATGTAATCCTGGTTTTAGTTTTATGTACAGATTGTAAACTTGTGAGCAGGTTCCACTTACCTCATTGTTTGATTCCCAAGTCAAGTTTTGCTACTTGGAAAACACTATGTAAAATTGTGATATATAAATAAACATTTATTTATTTATATATTTTTGAAAAACTTAGGACACTAAGGGAATATTTATCAAGCTTTTAATCATAAAATTATGCAGAAACCACAGCTTCTGCATAATTGTATGTGTTATTGCTACGTAGAGATGTGCGCCGACCCCCGTGTTATGGTTTTGGGGTCATCTTCGTGTTTTGGATTCGGATTAAAATCGATTAAAAAAAAGTTAAAATGTCCGAATCCAAAACCCAAGTTTGTTTTTTAAATGCGTGTTCCGGGACTGTGTTCGAACCACGTCACAAAAGTGAATTCGAACCTTGACCCGGTTCTACTTGGAACCCCTAAATTTTGGGTGTGTTTGGATTTCAGAAATCCGGACCCACACATCTCTCCTGCTACGCAACAACAGCCTAATGCATTAGATATCGCAGAAATCTCCTGCAAAAGGCTATCACTGAAGATCACAACCATTACTGTCAATGGGAGCTGCGATCTGACCCCTCTGTACCAAGCTCCAAAAAGAGTATATATTTTTTTGTAGCTTAGTCCCAAAGGCTTCTGTCATTCTGAGATGGCGGTAGCTGCTTTATGCCTATGGAGGCATTTTCGAAAGAGTAAGACCTTGCGATCTCTATCCAGCTAAAAGGATTTTCACATACTGACATGGTGCACATGTGTAGTGTCAGTCACTGTAGAGTCTTTTGAAAACTAGAGACTCCTACAATGTGTTGGGAAGTATTTCACAGGGGCAACGCTTAATCGAAAGCGCTATCCCTTTAGAAATTGTTAGTACATAGCTGTAAAAAAAAAAAAAATAATAATTCCTGTGGTTTGTGTCACTTCTGTGACTTTTATTACAAAGGCCTCTTACTTTAAAAATTAAATTTTTATAATAAGTACGAATGCAGTGGGCAAGTTGAGCCAAATTTTTATTTATATTTTTAGAAAGAGGGGTTGAGACATATTTAACATATGTTCTATATTTTAATATGTATTAGAGGTGTTGCTAATTCTATTCCCATTTGACCTTCCAATTATGCTTTCATGGAAAAGCAAAGAGTAAATTGATGAGTCCAGTCCACAAATTGCTTCAATTTAGACTCCTCACCAGTAACATACCTCATACAACTTACAGGGAAGGGACAAAAACCTATCTATTTGGTTCTATATTTTTAAATGTTTACGTCAAATTCTTCTAAAAGTGAAGCCAGCAGAATTGCAGTTACATAAAACCTCTCCTTACGGTGGCAAATATATACGTTTTAACATGTTCATTTAGTATAGTGATTTATAATGTTACAAAGTTTCTATTTTGGGATTAGCTAGAATCTGGAGCCTATTATCATGAAAAAGTGACAGTGTCACCGGTGGAACATAAGGCTCCAATCAGTGTCTTTAATAAGCTGCAGTAGGCTGATGTGAAATGTACCCCGGAGTGACTGACTTTTAAACTGTTTGTATATGTCAGCCTAGGGATGGTATGCATCACCTTAAATTAAATACAAAAGTTCTTTTGTTTTGCTGGGTGTCAGCTGGGGGAGGTAGATGCTGGAAATCCTGTTGCTCCCGCACAAGTCATTTTGCAGGCTATAGCTTTATACAGTTGGCAGCCAGTGTACTTACTCATATTGAGTAGAGATGTGTTTGATAGGAGAGGCATTTTGTCAGATAGGCCTCTTGCTGTCAGTCATATGCTTCCCGCTCTGCAATTACAGTATGGACAGTATGTGTAATATGCTGAGCTATGGCTGTATGACCTCATCCACTGACATATTTCATCTCCGATAGATAAACACCCCATATTTGTATGCCATCATTGCGTCATTTATTTGTTTTCACCACATGCAGGCAATTTTTGTCATAAAAAAACTAGATATATCATGTGGACATGAAGTGCATAGCTATATTTTTTATATTGCTTTGTTGTTTGCATGTTCTGCTTTGCGGAGACCTGGCACAGGCCGCAAACCACAATAGTAAATATGTCTTCTCAAAACGCAAAACATTCCTTTTCATACATTTTCATTCTATTCAGTTTTCCATAAATAATTGTAACATTTCCTTTATATAGATATGTATGCCACGTGTACACTAGTAAACATAACCTGGCCGTTGCCCACTATGAGATGTATATGGATGACTATGTAAGTTTACATCAGTAATATGAAAGAAATGGTGATCTACAATGTAATTATAAAATTCAGAGTGTGCTAATTTCCTTGTCAGAGAGCAGAGTAGATAAGGAAGTGGAAGAATAATGGATGATTCCAGCCAGCTGGTTAATCTACATCAACATCCCCTCCCCCAACTAACAGAATTTTGTTAATACCATGCCAAAGACACCCCCTACCAGGGATGCATCAATTCCACTGTCTTCATTAAGAAAAAAAGCTCTGTGTAAGTTTATAACATGGGTCCTAATTGCAAGAGCCATGCTTGTGTGACCTGCTGGCTCCTCCGCTTCACTCAGTGGCAAACGCAGGATATCTAGAGAGGGGTTAACAAATGCCTGATTTCAGAGTGAGTGTGTCCAGTCCATGAAGAGAGCAGAATTAGTACTTATCCAGCTTTAATATGTTACATACAAAGTATATTGTGTTGCATAATTCCAGCATATATACAGGACCAGCGATCACTGTAAGCCATTAGATGCGGCAGTAGGTCCATCCTGTCTGAGCTTAATGTTTTTCTTCAGATGTGGGCATCATTCCTGAGCATTGGAGCAAGTCTGGGGGAGTGCCAGTAGAACCTAGCACTGCCCTGGACACATATATGTACATATTGGTCTCCTTATGTACTGGATAGTGTATTATTATACAGTATTAATAATTAACCCTATTGATGGTCTATAGCAGTGCACCCCTAACAGTGCATGTTTTCCACATGTCCTAGTTGGTGCACAGGTATATTTATTACTAGCTGACACATTTTAAAAGATCCACAGGTGGTGCTAATCATTTAATTTGTGATACTGAGAAGAACATGCAGCGCTAGTAACATTCTATTATATTACTATTTCTATTGTGGTCATGGTGTGTGCTGGGGAGGGGGGTTTCCAGGCAGACGGAAACCCCCCCTGCGTTTGCCTATGTCACCCTGTTGTCAATGTGAGAAGAGAATTTGGTGCAGTTGTACCAGGAGCGAGTTCTCCTGGATTTACGGGGGTCTCTTACAAGGGATCCCTACAGCTCTGCAAGTTGGAGGAAAGTGGTGTTGTGGACTTGGTAAGCTTGTCACTTACGTTAAGGGAATAGCAGTGAATCGATCCTGTCCTGAGAAGCTCCCTAATTAGATGATGCTTTTTAAGAAAGAGGAAAAAAAATAAATAAATTCTTCCTTTTTCCTGTAATAAATACATGGAGAGTTAATGCTTATTTTTTGGTCCCTGAAATTCTGTAATAATTTTTATGTAAGGGACTGATTTAGAGATGGACGCCGTTTCGATGGTTAGGCAGATTTCCGATGATATTTGATCTGTGCAGGAGCTGCATTGTGCATGTGCAGATCTGGTCCTACGACGTCAGTCGCTGTGCTCCAAAAGTCGCAGCATAATTGACATGCTGGTGGCATTTGGGATCGGTGATGGTGAGCGTTCCACAATACGGGGCAGTGTCAGCCCCATTTTCCTTGCGTGCCGAAGCCAGTGACTGCGTCCTCGGATGCAGTTTCACTGGCCCTGGCAGAGTGGATTTGCTGGACATTCTGAGTAACCTGAGGGCTAATCAGATGTCCGATGGCCACTCTATTTTCAGGCAGTAAATCCAATGCTGTGTCTTTGGACCACAGCCAGTGGATCTGAGGAAGCCAGCAGTCCTTTTACTAAAGACACCACTTGCTGCATTAGCATATATGCACAGATTCTCTGCGTCCGAAGTCGCAGCACCAAATCACTGTGTCCAAGGGCATATTATATAATGGGTGCAAGGTGTGCGGTGCAGGCAGGGCCCTGGGTACAGGGGGGCCCCCACACACCCTGCACCCAATTAAATATATTTACCTCTCCGTTGGCCCGGTGCTGGCTGCAGAAATCACAGGGAAAATGGCCACGTGCCCATTTTCACGGTGATTCACACATGCACAGTAGAGATGTCTGGGAACGCGGCGCGGGCGCCATGTTCCTGGAGACCTACGCATTTGCAGTAGACTCTGGCACATCGGCGGTGCAGTAGACTTTGGCAGAGAGTGGGCCCGATTGGAGCCTGCACACAGACCCCCTTCTCTCTTAGAGCGCCTCTGACTGCATCCATCTCTGAATCAGGCCCTAAGTCCGTACAACTACTTAATCAACTAAAACAATGTGTCATTAACATATTAGGAGTGTACCCATTGTAAATGTATCAGTATGCAGCAATGGCTGTGTGCTGCTGTGAGATAGCCCAGCAAGTATACAGTACACTGCACTTGTAATAAATGTTCCTTGGAATCTTCTCTATTTAGGCATTAAACATTGTAAATATGAGTGAGCTTAAGTTTGTGATTATTATTTTGCCATCACAGGCAATGTAATAAATGCTGCATAGAAGAAAAATCCCCAGTCACTTGCATATATTATTAGTGGCAACACTGATGAAATAAATGTGAACATTCATACTGTACAGTGTTAGCAACAGCACCTCCTAGATGGTCAGAAGGATGAAGGCATAGCATGCACTACTTAGTAACAGACATTGCTGTCGGCTTCAGCAATTGCAGTATGTATAGATCATTCAGGTGTAACAAAGATCTTTAATGTTTGTATCATTGAAAGAGTTAATAGAGTATTTTAAAACAAAAATGATATCGGCTTGCATAGCTGTTTGTGTGATCTCATCTCCATGCTTCTTTAGCACTTATAATGCTGCATTGTTGTATTGAAACAGAATGTGCACAAACAGCAGCTAAATGTAATTTCTATACAATGGTGGCAACCGTACACGTCAGCCTTACTAAACAAGTTGTACTGAATGTATTAATTCTATTTCACACAGGTGTGTTTCACTCCATATTCTTCCTGTTTGATAGGACCCTCACATCAGTACTCTGGTATTTAGAGTCCAAGGATGGAACTGCGCATTGTTGAGCTACTTGGCAAAATTTGTGGAGGGCTTCCATGATTCTTCTCCAGCACTTCGGGTCTCCAGTTCTGCTGTGCAAAGTGCAAAGTTGGGACCTTCTCTGAGCAGCCAGGAAAGGCTTCTACTTTAAAGTTTTCTAAACACAACTGGGGTTCTGCCGGGGGTAATGGAACCGCTGATCATGGGGTGGCAGCCTGGAGATGGAATCCACCCACACCTCCAAGCTTTTTAGCAGCCACATCCCCTGCACCTTCTATAGTTCCACTACTATGGGAGACTCTGTTCCTTCCATTACCTAACTCTCAGCCTGTGACTCCCAGCTTATATCTATTCCTCTCTTCCCATCATGACGCTGCCCATGGTACATATAGCCCTGTCCTCATGAACATTATTACTTAAATGAACAGATCGCTGCCGCGGCAAAACTAGCTTACTCATGTCCTGAAATACTGTCAGCTGCTGTGCACGTTTTTATCATTGGAATTGCCAGACATTGTTCCATCCCTGCAAATAAAATAAAATGTTAAGATTGTAGTCACACACCTTAAAATAATACATCATTTTGGTAACAAAGCAACCTGCAATATAGGGGTGATGCAGCTGCGTCTGTTGGTGGATTCATGGCTGCGATAATATGCAGAACACATCCGCTTTCACTGACACGCCTGCAAAACTCCTATAACACGCCTGTGACTGACTTTTTTGCATTTAGGTCACCTCCAAGTCACAACCCAGGAACACCCATCACTTTGCCGCCCCATTTATTATATAGTCTATCCCAAACGCAACAGCGTACTCTGTGAATAATGCATGCGTTGTAGGGGTTTTCATAACTTTTCGCAGTTGCAAATCTCTCTACTACGTAAAAGTCAGCATTGCATTCGAATATCGGGCCCTATGTGTCCATTTTCCCTCCATCAAATCTCTTATCCTATAGAATTGAAACCACTAAATAAAATACACACATACAGTACATTACTTTACATTGGTTAGGAATTCACAGCTTTGTTTTGATGTACAGAGAAGTTTTAAGCTGGGTACACACTAAACGACTGTGTACCCAGCAATGCGACCCACAACCCCAGCGCCGACAGGCCGACAAATCGGGCGGTCCATACACACTGGTCGATCCGGTGCCCAATATGCTGGCTTTTTTTTTTTTGCAATTAATGTTTATTGACAGAGTATTTATAACAAAGCAATAGCATGATGAGAGGGACATAGAAATATGCTATGTTCGTGTTTTAATTCTCATATCAGCAGGACTGCAGCTTGTGGTATTCCTCTCAGGACTCTTGTACGTGTTATAAACAAGTGAACAGAAACAGAATGTGGGAGGAAGGGTAAGAAAGGGGGGAAATTTAGATAGGGAAGGGAAAAGGAAAGACTCAGGGGTCCAAGGCTTGAACAAAAGTAGAAATATATGTATGCCAGTAATGAAGGTAATCCTTGATAGAAGTCATGGAGGAGGACAGCTAATAGCATTAGTCAGACCTGTTGCACAGTGTGGTGAATCTCTGTCTCCTTGTGTTCTAACCCTCTGGCCAGAGTTGCAAAATATTTATTAGGTGGGGTTAAAATCCGTTTATCCATGCTCATCTAAAAATCTAGTCCAGAAATCCGTTTATCCATGCTCATCTAAAAATCTAGTCCAGAAATCCGTTTATCCATGCTCATCTAAAAATCTAGTCCAGAAATCCGTTTATCCATGCTCATCTAAAAATCTAGTCCAGAAATCCGTTTACCCATGCTCATCTAAAAATCTAGTCCAGAAATCCGTTTATCCATGCTCATCTAAAAATCTAGTCCAGAAAACCAATCTCTGAGAGTGGGAGGAAAGGGTATCGCCAGTGAACCAGTATTGCTGTCTTTGCTGAACTGTGTAGATAACACAGTAAAGACTTTTTATATTGCACTACTGGCATAATGATTAGCTTTAGTAGCCAAAACCTTGTACAGTATGGGACCTTGGTCTGCATTATCTCTTTAGAGGTGGCATTTACTTCTTTCCAAAAGAACAAATGTCCCACCAGATGTTGGGAGCCATCCCTACCGAAACACCACATCTCCAGCAAATGTTTGAAACTCCAGGATATATTTTGGCTAGAAGGATGGGACTCCAGTGCTACATGGTCAGAGTCTTATATTGAGATTCAATAACACACACTCATTAAGTAGACATGAGTAGTGCAGTTAAGTTCTCTGACTAGATTCCCTAGGTCCTGCTCTCAGTCTCTGGTAAATTGCATTGATGGGAAAAAGAGGTTCGCTATTAATAATGTAATAAGTTATATGACAGTATGTGTGAGGGGCAGATGATACCTGAGTACCTTACCTAAAATTAAGTGATGTCTTTCCCTGCAGCCTTACAGATTTTCTCTTTGCTTAGAAAATGTTACAGCTGTAGGTATTGCCAGAGCTTCACTTTAGGTAAGTTCCACTTAGCCCATATATCTGTACCAAAGGCACTCACCAGCTGATTTTCAATGGAGACCATTATTTGTGCCCAAAGCGTAAATGCACTATTGGGGATACCCAGGGGAAAGGTTGGATTCCATAACAGTGGTACCAAAGGACAGATTGCTTTCGTAATATGCACCAGAGTGCCAGTGTAGGACCTTTTTGGGTGGTGTAAGGTATAAAGTTTGGTAAGTGCAGAAAGAGAGGATACCACTATGACCGCCCACTGTTTCTCCCTGCTCTTATCCCCTCCAGAATCCTTCCTAGCATGATGACTCCATACGGGTCAAGGGTGAGAGTTGGCTCCTGCAAGCTGTTCTCACAACAAACTTGCCCTGTAAAATTCATTTGAAACCCAATTCCAAACTCTTAGTTTTAAGAGGAAATTCACGTTTTTGTGTGCACCCCAGGTGACAAGTTAAGGAAAATCTTTATTTTAAGGTAAAAATGTTGGGGCACAGTGCAGAACATCTGGTGCACCCCTCTCAATGAATAATTACACTCTTGGAGGGGTTTAAATAGCATAATTTGAGTAATAAAGACATGTCAGTTTTTAGAGGAATTTCTCTGAAAAGCTTAATAATGATTTCCTTATGGATACTAGCAAACTTCTATATGGTCCAGCTACCTTAGTTGTCCCTGTTTTGGGGTCCAGGATTGCTTCTAATGCACTTCTCAAAGGTTGCCTTTTCAGAAAATTCATGCACCCTCGCCACTCCTGCGAATTGCTGTTTCTAATTGGATCTCAAATTTCTCAGGTGCGATGGCTTTTCCAAAGTTGGAGATGAAATGAGGGAGCTGGATGCTTGCGTCTATATAAAATATTATGTTAAAACGTTTTTATTTCATTGAACACCATATGTTCGCTGGCACTGAACACATGTAAACAAAGCATGCAATCTACACAAGATGACACCACAGTGCAAAGCTCCCTACAGAATGTACAAATGCTACTGGATCAGTCAGGGACTAGTGGGTTGCATTTCCATAATTCTTTTCATGCTATTACCACTGCTAAAATACTATGTGGTGATGCAAGGGGTAGAATTACAAATGTAATTGCATGCAGGGAAAATATTGCCTGCATTTGCTTGTGGCGCACACATGTTTGGCAGCTTATTGAAGTAGGATACACCCCGTTCCCAACCCTGAATCGTTGACTCATTTATTTTAAATTTGCTACCCCTTCCTCTAAAGTACAAGAGCTTTTAGCTAAGGTGTAAAATTGTACCTTGTAGCTGGAATTACTTCTAACGCAAAATTAGGCTCACTCTGAGGCATATTTACTAAATGTTGGGTTTTAGACACGATAATTTATTTATTTTGTCCGCTTTTTTGGCAATAAGAAATTATAGATTGCCCAGATGTACTATTAATCACATGCAAGCAAAAGCAATCATTTCACTTCTCCTTCAGGAGCCAAGGTCGTTCTGTGCTCCACGCATTTGCAGTGCCCATTACCATCAGGGCCGGTGCTTGGGTGTTCGGCGCCCCCATGCAAACTAAAAAATTAGCACCCTCTGATTTTTTCTTTTATGAAGGGACAGTGTGCGCCAAAAAGGGGTATGGTCTCACAAGGAAGGGGCATGGTCACACAATACTACCCCCAATTCAAATTACGCCACATGTTTCGACACATAGGGCCAAATGTAATAGGGTGAGAGTTTAGAAAATGTGAGAGTTTAGCAGTAAACTCTCACATTGGTTGAGTTTTATCTTCAAAATGGGAAAACATCTGAATAAGATTTTAAATCGCGAGAGTTTTTTAAGTCTAAAAAAACATGCAAGTTCACTCTGTTACTTTATTTTTGGACTCTATTACATTGGAAAAGTTTAAAAAGTGTCAGAAACTCTCACTTTTCTAAACTCTCACCCTATTACATTTGACCCATAGTCTCCCTTATTCACATTACGTTACACAGTAGTGCCCCTTATTCACGTTACGCCACAGTTGTGCCCCTTATATACATAATGCAAAACAGTAGAAGTGCCCCTTACACACATAATGCCACACAGTAGTGCCCCTTACACGCATAATGCCACACAGTGCCCCTTATACACCTAATGACACACAGACATACAGCACTGTACTTACCTGAAGCCCGCTCCTGTGCAAGTTGCCGTCCGACAGCACCTCGCCATCAGCACTACAAACTGCCTAGCTGGCTTTCTTTTGGTCTTAATGCCTTAGGCCATTCACATCAGTCCCTGCCCCAGTGGAGCTTACAATCTACATTCCCTATCGCATGCATAAACACACTAGGGTTAATTTTGTTGGGAACCAATTAACTTACCAGTAAATTTTTGGAGTGTGGGAGGAAACCAGAGTGCCTGGAGGAAACCCACGCAAGCACAGGGAGAATATACAAACTCCAACAGTTAGGGCTGTACTGGGAATCAAATCAACAACCTCAGCGCTGTGAGGCAGTAATGCTAACCATTACACCATCTGTGTTGCACTGAATTCATCCTAAATGTAAGGATAGAATAACATGTAATTTTTCCTGTGGTTTTTTTTTTTTTTACCATGGATTTTTTTTTTTTTTATTAAAAAAAATGTTAGTTACAAATGATAAAAACACTTAAATGTATTTGGTTGCATATTCTTGTAATTTACTAACTTGGGAAACACACATTGCTGTTGTATACAATTAGCATATATGTGTCACTGTAGTAAATTGGTGTCACTTTAGCAGTCCAGTTGTTTTAGATAAAAGGAACTCCATATGTTAACATGCAAGTACAACAGATGTCCTTGAACATATATTTTACCTTACAACACATTCTATAGACTATTAAAACATTGCTTACATCTGTACAATGGAAAATGCTGTGTCAGGCATTACTCCAGAATATCCTGGTAATGCCTTATTAGGTATAGATCTGGTGTCTAAAAAAGTAATGACATTGATAGCAACAATGGCAAGCTAATGAAACCAATGGGCGACGATGCAGTCTCTGTGGATGGGGATAATGTTATATAGAAATATACCCCTCCTGCCCAAAAATAAATGCTGTAACATGGAGTGAAGATGATGATTAAGTAGCTAATATTTGACCTTGCACCCTAGCGTTTCCAGGATATTTTGCCCTGTAACTTGACGGAACCACCAGAGCCTTTCATTGTTAGAAACAAGGAAGCAAATGTAAAGTTATTTAGATTGGCGCCACACGTGCACTCACCTGTACATGGAGAAGAATGATACTGTAACCATACCACCTTCCATCACTGTTCAGTAGTCTATTGACTGTACTCTTTTCACGATAGCACTCATAACCGTGTATTGATGAGCGGTTCATGCAGTGCAGCCCAAATGTTATATCCTGCTTTGTGGAGTTCTTGTAAATTTCTCTCTTATGAAACTTGCTGCTGGTGCTACAGGTAAATATTTGCTTTCAGTTGATCTGCTGTCCTCAACTGTTCTATTTCTCCTTCAAATGAATGCACATATTTATAATAATTTTGGAGTACGTGCTTCCAACCCTTCTCTTGAGTTATATACTAACATCACTTAATACACTTGCTTTCTAAGGCTCCTGTCAAACACACCCCAACAATCACCCATCTCTAACTGTGACTGGAGTCTCTTCTTGCAGCCATATTAGCCCTAATTATTGTCAGAAGCCATTTTTTTCAATACAGTTAGTGTCCTTTATTTTCCCTAGTAAAAAATTTTTTTGTAAACTACCGGTATGTGTGGTTATCCACCAACCACAATATGGTACTTCATAGGATCCATATGGGCAATATTGTGTCTGGTTATATACAGACAATGAGCCGTATTCAATTCGGAGCGAAAAGCCATTCTCGCGTGGTGGTTTGCGAAAATTTCCCCTAGTTTTTTTTCTCCATATTCAATTCCATTCCGATTTTGCCTATGCAAAAAGTCAAGGCACTGAAATAGGCGATACTTTTTCTCCACAGAATAGCAGGTGAAAAAAAGTGTAAAATCTATGTTTTGGGGTGCAGAAGTACACCCCCTCCCCCCCAAATGGACAGTTCACCCCAAAAAATAATCCAGGGACACCTCAAAAAATGCCTTTGAAATTTGGGACGAAAAAGACAAAAGTGGGGGGACAACTTCAAAAACTAGCGAAATAAGCTTCTGGGGGTGCTCGAAGGAGGCGCAAAGTGTCTTTGGGATTGCAGGTGCTTGTATGATGGAGGAATTTCACTTTTCTAAAACTTCACTTTAGTTAAAATATGCTAGCACCCATTTTCAAGCACCCCAAATTTGACAGGACTACTTATTTTCTCCCAAAAATACTGCTTTATGCCATTCTTCACCACTTTTGCAAGGACTCTAATAACAAGGATTTTAAACAACTTCAGTACCCCAATTAGTTTTTTTAGGGCTATTGGAACACTTCTACATTGATCCCCAATGTTAGTGTATATTTTTGGGAGGTTCAGTCTGATTTCCCAAGTCTGACAGTACTTTACGCCTGTTCTGCGTGCGCTGCTTGCCGTTTTCGCCCGTTTTGGAATTGAATACGGCGGAAAGCGGGGACGCACATAAGTTTTGCATCCAAAACACACAATGTAGGCGAAAAGTCGGGCAGGCAGAACTTTTTTGCGGATGCAAAACTAATTGAATATGGCCCAATAACTGCTAAGGGTGCACGTCTTGCTCTCCCACCCATATATGAAAAACCTCTATTTTACGTGCGCAGGGTAATACTGTATGGGGATCACCAGACAACAATAGCTACTAGTGGGCCACTTAATTTGACTGTCCTCTTTCAAATTTGTTTTCGTACAATGTTGTGCCCTCTCTCCATATACGGAAACATACATTTTCCATAGCGCACAGTAACATTGCTGTTGGTCATATTTGAAATAGAGGACCCCCCTCTTTCTAAAATGGTTGGCCCTGGTTTTATGATTGCCAGGTTGGGGGAGCCCTGCCCCCATTCCTGGACCTCATGATTTCTCTGTAGTGCAGGGATTTTGACTGGTGATCACACTGATCACCAGGCAAAAAACTCTGTGGGCACATGCATTGAAAGAGAGGACTCCTCTTTCAAACGTGTGCCCCATCTCTCCAGGTGCCAGGGATGGGGAGACAGAGGGACTTATAGTCCCTCACCCCTTCTCTGGCAATACTTTTTTGTGTTTACCCACCAACATCACTCAAGAACCAGGTGTGAGAGATATTTTGTGTATGATATAGTAGTCGGTGCCTGCAGTTAGGCTGGAAGCATTCTTTAGCTGCATGAGCCCTGAATGATCTAGAACTGCCAAAACAAGCAGAGAGCTCACAACACGGACTATAAAAAAGGCAACAGCAAAATCAGTTTGTTGTGGTCTTAGCCAGCAGCATGGTAGAAGCAGTGACCTTTTGAGAGCAGTGACAGCAGCATCATGGCCTAGCGAGTGGTGGTGTTATTGTTGTGGTCTGAAAATGTCCAGTCGATTACTCCAGGATGAAGCTAGAAGGGTCAGTCTAGAAGATTGTGTGCGCTACAGTCATTAGCCACAGAGGAGCAGAACCCTTTGGTCTGTAGAAATGATCAGACAACTAGTGAAGACTGAAGTTGTAGCACACTTCACATTCATCCCTGACTTCATCACTTATGCTGGGTACAAACTTACCCGACTTAGCGACCGACAGGCCCTCATGCCTACCGAGCGGCCAATTTGATAAACTATACACACTTGCCAATCGGCCACTCGATATGTCTGGCCAGACATCACTACTGGGTAGGCATTTAAATTTGCTCGCTCAGTTGTGATATCAGTGTTGGTGGTCCCTGCAGCCACTGTACAGTATGTGCAGTCGACGAGTGTGTACCCAGCTTTAAGTGTCAGCTGATAGTGCAAGCTGCAACTGAGTCACATAAGAGACTTTATACTGTGCTAGTCAGTTGCAAGTACAAACGGTTTAAATTGTATGCCTCTTCAGAGTCTGTAGTTAATGCACAATACTCAGTCGCAAGTACTAGCCAGTGTAACAAGTTAATAGTGTATTTTGCTTCCTGAGTCACATATAGACTTTAAGGGGGTAATTCATCAGGGGCCAATAATTAAGTTTCCGACTCACCGCAAATTACATAGTAACGGAGCAGTTCAGTATTGCGCAGGCGAGAGGACAGCTGCTCCAAAAAGCAGCTATCCCCACAATCCCTAACATAACTATCGAAGTGGCAGTGTTACTTACACCTTCCTATCTGTTCCACTACGCATGTGTGAGTTCTCACATGTGCGCGGCTGCGGTCTCTGAAGATGGCGTTGGTTCTCGCAAACTAAAAACTGTACTTTTTCTGTGCTTTATGAATACTAGGCGGCCTAATCGGGCCTCTAATAATGAATGGGCATATTTAAAAAAAAACATGCAGAAATCTTAGTTTAACGTGCCCATTAGTGATGATAAATAGGCCCCTAAGTGTTATGCAGTTATCTGCAGTCAGTGAAAGAGGTTCATAGTGCATGCCCAGCTGAAGGCTACCAGAGATCTGAAAAGAAGTGCAAACCAGTCCATTAAGAAAGTGATACAAAATCTTATAGGGTGGCCGCCTCTGATATATACATTAATAGTAGCGTATTGTATGCTTTTAATCATTTCTGTCAGTCAGTGTTCAGTGGCCAAAATATGCTAGTGATAATTTTATTGAGTTTTAAGTTGTCGTTTTCTTACAATTATGTTTGTTATGCTTGGGATAGTTCTAGTCTTCTATTGACTCTTTCGTATCTTAGATCATTACATATTAGGATGGATTTGTATCTCTTGGGAGTCAACCTTTGCCTGCACTGGGCTTTATGCCATATCATAAGCTGTAATGTGTCTAAAGAAGATGTTTGTGAATTAGAAAGTGCTAAGAGGAACAGATAGGTTAATCGTTTAAGAAACAACATTTTTAGGAATGGCAGTGATAATCATGCATATACCCAATCATATAGCCGACCTGCAGCATAGGCAATCTGTTTATTAATGTGGTAGTAAATCTACTTGCATAGGTTGTTCTGCTAGCAAGAGAGTTGATGTTAAGAAATGACTGTCACCATCAATATATCTGTTATAAAAGACTCTAATTCTTTCAGCATGTTCATATGGTTTCATAAAGCCCCTGATGCTGGGTAAATCCCCCTGGTGTTGTAAGACAAGATTGCTGCTAGAAAATGTTTAGGTTTAGCCCGTTTCTTCTCACCACTGGAACCATAAGGGACTATGGGAAACAGTGTTTATACTAAGCTTAAATTGATTGGGCAAGTTTAATGCAAGCAGGTCAAAGGTACAACTGCTTAGCTAGTCTCATCAACCACTCGGGTTTCAGCTTCAGTTTATAAGTAGAGGCCAGGGAAAGATAACATCTGGCTGGGAGAGCATGTGCAGCAATTTCATCTGTGATTGAATGGCTATTAATGGTGGGGAGGAGCGAACTGAGAGCAGCTTCATTTCTGAGTTATGTCTCTTCGCAGATCAGATGAATAGCCAAACTTTGATCACATACAGTATGACTATCTTTTAGCAGCATTTGATGGAAAGCCTTTCTCCAACGCAACCCTGAAGGAGATGTCCTTGCTGAATGAAGAAGAGCAGACAAGTAGTAGTGGCAAAGTCAAGTGCATGTCCTAATGGGTCCTTTTTTCAGGCTGTATTAGACCGTCTGTATTACTTAAAATTTAAACCACATGTTAATGGCAGTTTGTAAAACTACTGTATTTCATAGTATAGAATACATCTTTCAGTGTATGGAATACATGGCACAACACACAGTTGGTATTATGAGCTATGCCAATTTTATCCCACTGGGTTGATCTTCCAATTGTTCCCAAATAGTTGGTAACATGTTTCAACTGAATGTCTTGTATGTTAGTAAAGGTGAACCTTTGTGAATATGGGCATGGACTGCATCACGCCTGTCCTTAAAGTAAACTGGATGTAGTTGGCATCCCGGCTCCAGAATCCCGATTGTGAGTATTAGGGTTAGGGGTATGGTTAGGCAGGGGGAGGGTTGGGGTTAGGCGGCAGGGAAGGTGGGTTAGGGGTAGGATACTTACCTAATTCTGTCGGGATTCTGAACTATCAGGATGCCGCTGTCTGTATTCTGACCGCTGGCAACCCGACTGCCGGGATCCTGTAATATACATAATAAACTTGTAGGCATAAAACATAATAAAATGATCTTTGAAATCAGCACAAATTCACTTTTTGAAAAAATGTTGAGGCCTGAATTGGAACAGAGCTTGTGTTCCTGGTAACCAATAATACAGTACATGACTAGAATGTGAACATCTGACCATCACACCCACACCTGCTTGTTCAACGCTTGATCTCATTCCAGCACCATAGGCATTAATATGTATTTTAGAATGTAAGCTCTTATGAGCAGGGCCCTCTACCCTCTTGTGCTTCTCCCTACTTTAGTTTCATCTACTTCTTACTCACCACTAGGGCACCTAACCGTTGGTTGCTTATGCTCTGTTGCTTATCTGGGTGTTATGATCGCTAATGTAGCAATATATATTATCCATGTCCTGGTCCTGTAGTGTATTGTTCTGTAAGTCGCTTGTCTACAACTTGTTTATGTACTTTGTAAGGCGCTGCAGAACATTTGTGCCGCCATATAAATAAATGATAATAATAATAATTGTGTGCCCTCACCACCAGCACCTTTGCACAGCCACATAAACAGTAGTAAGGTCAGACACTGATGTTGAGCAATAAGGCCCTGCTTGCAATTCAACCCAAAACTATTCAAATGGGTTGAGGTCAAGGCTTTGTGCAGGGATGTCATGTTCTTTTGCAGTAATCTCATGGGGGGACGGGCATTTTTTTTTCTTGAACCTCGCTTTCTGCATGGGTGGCATTGTCATGCTGAAACAGGAAAGGCATTCCTCAAATTGTAGCTGAAACATTGTAAGCATAGAATGATCGGCAATGTCATTGTACGCTGTTACATAAAGAATTTCCTTCACTGTAGCTAAAGGGTCCTGGCCAAACCATGAAAATCAGCCCAAGACCATTATTCCTCTCCATCAAATTTTATAGTTGTCAGTATGTATTCATCAGACTGCCAGAAAATGAAGCATAATTAGTCACTCTAGAGAACGTTTCCAAAGCGTTCAATGACAGTGTGCTTTGCACAGTTCCCACTGATGTTTGGCATTGTGATATGTGGCTTGGGTGCAGCTACCCGGCCATGGAAATCTAATACATAATGTTAATAACAAACCGTTCTTGTTCCAATGTAGTTTCCAGAGGAAGTTTGCAACTCAGTAGTGAGTATTGCAAATGAGGATAGTGCTTCTACATCGGTGGTCCCTTCCCGTTAGCTTATGTGAACTACTTGCTTAGCAAATGAGCTGTTGATGCTCCTAGATGTTTCCACTTAACAATAGCAGCACTTAGTTTATTGGGGTAGTCCTAGCAGAACAGAAATTTGACAAATTCATTTGTCAGAGAGGCGACATCCTATAACCGTTCTAGGTTGTAAGTCACTGAGCTCTCCAGTACGGGTTGGGTATGGTATCCCGGCGGTCAGAATAAAAACAGCGGCATCCCGACAGTCAGAATCCCGACGCAGACAGGTAAGTACCCTAGACCTATCCTCTTATTCTCCTCCTAACCCTCCCCCCTGCAGCCTAACACTCCCCCCCCCTCCCCTGCAGCCTAAGCCGAATACTTAGTCGGGATGTCAGGTATCGGGATTCTGGAGCCGGGATGCAGGCTACATCCCCTCTAGTACCACCCATTCTACTACTAATGTTTACCCATAGAAATTATGGCTGTATGCTTGATTTTATGCACTTGTCAGCAATGGGTGTGGCTGAAATTGGCAAACACCAAACTTAAAAAAGATGTCCACTCTTAGCCATGTAGTATTTTTTTATTTATATATATAATGTACTAGGGAGAAGGCAAATAAAGCTGTACTTTTCTATACCCAAATGTTCCATAAAACCAAAAGCAGCAGTACTGTACTTGACAAAGTTTGCTGAGAATATACCAGTACTTTTGAAACTAATCAGCTTTGGTACCTTGGAAGTAAAGGCGGATCTTTTGTAAGTTGACAATTCTATAAGTCAACAAGGCATTTATAAGGTCACATCCATTCCAAGACCAGCATTTCCTCAACTAAATAAACGTTATAGGATTATAGGTTTATATGCTGTCAGTAAAACAGATTTCAATACTCACAGTACCTCCATGCTTCTCCATCTGGGCTTTTACTATATTGTAGAGCTCCACAGCATCAGACAGTAAGTAAAAACAGTACATATATACTCATAAAGGGTAGGCAAAATAAATGCAGACATGAAAACAAATGACAAGGAGAGCCATATGAGAGAGGTGCGAGTGAGGTTCAGAGTGGAGGTTTTGACAGTTGTCTGGTTCATTGAAGGTTAGGTAGATGAGCTTTCAGATAGCATTTGAAGACTGTGGTTAGATTCTGATGGGGTGTGGTAGAGAATTACATTAGGGGTTTTGACACTGGAGAAGCTTGTAGGCTGGAAATGAGACGTGGTTACAAGAGGCAAAGCAAGGCTCTGGGAAGTGGAAAAATGATTATCTGTTTTGCACATGTTCATCTTTAGGTAGAGCTGGTACATTACCTGAAGAAAACAGAGAGACAGTTGGTCACATAAGATAGTTCAGAAGGGGAAAGCTAGATAGTGGCTCATCCCCATAGAGGTGGTCCTGGATGTAAACCAAATGAGCAGATTGGTTCCCCAAGAGAAATGTTTTACACTAAGAAATGTAGTGTGTCATGAACAAAGGTTAGATCCCAACAGGTAGTGGCAGTGAAGGGGGAGGATTCGTCAGGGATAGACACACTAAAAGAGCAGTTAGGTAAGAAGTGAACAAGAAAAGAACTGTCACAAAGTCCAAAAGGTGGAGGGTGTGCTGAAGAAGAGGGTGATCAGTAATATCGAAAGCAGCAGAAAGAAGCATAGGAAAATTACCTTTATACTGTACTGTATGGAGTACATTGATCATTTTTGTCTGTGTACTCAGAGTGAAATGTTGGGGGCAAAAGTCTGATTGCAAGATTTAAGAATGTACTATGTAGTGACAGGAGAGAAAATAAGATTATATACAAGTTGCTGACATAGGGGGTCATTCAGACCCACTCGCGAGCGGCAGTACGCTCGCAAGTGGGTCGATGGTCCCCACTGCGCATGCGCACGACGGAGGGAGCTCCATCGTGCGCATGCATGAGACCCGGTGAGCGAAGGACTTTCCATCGCTCCGGGTCTCGCACCAAAGGGGGCGTGCTGTCGATGTTGATTGACAGCACGCCCCCTTTGGTGGGCGTGCCTGCCAGACGGAGGAGTTCCCATGGGAACGCCTACCGTCTGAAGCCGGCCCCACTGACATCACTAGTGATGTCAGTGGGAGTGATTTTGGCTCTGATAGAGCCAAAATCACTCCTGGCCTTGCGGCTGGGCAACACAACCGCAGGGTTTCCCTCGCAATTCCGATGGTCGCGATGGTCAAGACCATCGCGACCATCTTTTTGCACGCTCGTATATGCTGTGGGTGGTGACCCACAGCTATACGAGTGTCCAGGAGGACGCTCCATATTAATGGAGGAGGGCCCTGATTCAGAGCGAGCGCTCTGGTCAGAGCGTCCGGCTCTGAATCAGGGCCATAGTTTGGAGGCAAAGGGGAGGAGAGAAATATGACCGTAGTTAGAGTGGCTGAGTGGAGAGATGAGTGTTTGCTTAAAGGAGGATAACAGTGTGCCGTGAAGTGACAGGTGAAGGAGATTAGCTAGAAGTGGGTATATAGAGAGTGAGCAGAAAAGCAGGGAGGGAGCAGGATCCATGGGTGCTGGTTGTAGAGTGAGATGAGTGCAGAGACTTTGGGGTATATGTAATAACTTCCGTTTTGCTGGACCCTGCATGATTTCAGCAATATCGCCGCCAAATTTAAAGCTCCAATTTGTTTTAAGGCAAGACCAAGTTGGTTCTCTTTTTTTTATTTTCATTTTTTTTTTTTTTTTTTTACATTTGACAAGGTGCATCTAGAAATGTGCTTCTCTGCCAAACATCCAAAATATGTCCCATTGTAGAGGATAATGCCCAATCTCTGCCATCTTAGAGTAGGTGTGTTTGTGGCATGAAAATGGCTAAAAAATGTTTTTCACAAAACATGGAGGTGTTAAGTCACTTAATTTCAACAATCTATCTCATCAACTGTAATTTCACTGCTCTGCAAACTAGGCACGTCAGTGTACCCATTTTATTCATAACAAGGAATGCCCTCACCATGCTCAGCTTCTCCTACTAGGCAGTACATCCAGAAATCTGCACCTCGCACCACAATTTCATACATGGATCTACGGCTCACTAGAAGACATTGGGGTTTGCGCATTCAGTTCCACTTATATAAATAACTATACAATAAACTAAATTATGGTACCTGTGTGTGTATATGTATGTATGATATATATATATATAAAATTTATATACACTCTATCTGATTGTGACTGTCACACTCAGCACAGCAGAATCAAGTCAACGTTTCAAAAATGGTTTTATAAAACCACCATTTTTATCAGGAAATGCCGGTTTTATGAGGCATTGAAACATTGATTTGATTCTGCATAAATACAGTGTATTATGCACACTCTTGAAAAAATTGCTTTATTCTGAGAAAGAGATGACTGAACAAGTGTCTTTATCACCAAATGCATTTTTAATGAAGTATGCCTCAACTTGTAATGAAAATTGTTAGTGTTATTAACATTTACTTATGTTGCGCCAACATATCCTGTTGAGCTTTACAATTGGGAACAAAGCAGTAATAAAGCAATACTGGGTAATAACAGACAAAGAGGTACAATAAGATGGCCCTGCTCGTAAGTTTCCAAACTATGCAATTACCGCTTGCATTTACCATTCTATATAGGTGCCCAGACACAGCTTACAAAAAAGCCCTGTCCCAGCAAATGGTTAGCAGCAAAGTGATAGCTACTGCTAGCAATTTGCTTCTGGGTTCAAAACCCGATACCAGGGGTGTTTTTAGAAGTTAGTGGGCCTTTCATCTTTCAATGTATTTTTTTGTATTACACGTATCAAGTAGTTAATTATGATTACCAAAGTTAAAAATATATATTTTTCTGTGGAATCAGATGATGGGATGGGTACTTCATGAGTGAATAGCATTAGTAGTAGATGGGTACTTTTTACTATCCATTATCATTGTAGTTCAATTTGAAATATCTCCAAACCTTTATGACCAAAAGTGTAGTGTAGAATAGATAAAGGCCTAAGGCTGAGCCTTGAGTGTGAAGTTGCAGGTCCTGTCTGGTCACTGTCCTGTTAAGGCTGAGACCAGCAGAAAATGGCCACCACCCATCAGGCAGGTAACAAAGCTGAAAGCTCCAGTCCTAGGTGGGATGATGAAGACAGGAGGAGTTTTCAGTGAAGGAGAAGCCTCGGGATCATGAGCTTGTGGCTTATCCAAATCACGTCTGACTGTGTGCACTCTAAGCCTCCCATTCAGGAGAAAGTGAGGAATGATTCAAATTAGCAATAAACTTTTAGTTACTTCATAGTAATATCTATATAATCGACAGAGCGTGTCTGTCTATTTGTCCTTTATGCACGGCCAGAGTTTTTGACCTAGCCAAATTTGGCAGGGTGGTGTAGTTTGACCAGGATTAGCTTTTTGCCTAGGTTTGAACTTAGTCAGGGCCACACACTGTCACACAATCCATAAAAATGGGGAAACTCTTAAATTACACAGATTCCAGGGCTGGCTCCAGCAGCAAATGTCAGTCTGACAAAAACCTGTGTGAAAGTTAAAAAGTATAATTTCAACCTAACAGTCTGAGCATGTGTCAAACTTTGACTCATGCAAGTTCATGTTTAATCCAGAGTTAGTCCTTTTTAAAGTGACCATATATATTAGTCAGCCCTGTGTTTGCATGCAAGGGTGTAACTAGAGAAAACACATACATTTGCCCCCACACAGAAACCATTCAGGTTATGCTACACAGTAGTACCCCTTATACACATTATGCCACGCAGTAGTTGTGTCCCTTATACATTATGCCATGCAGTAGTGGTGCCCCTTATACATTATGCCACACAATAATGCTCCTTACACATTATACCACACAGTAATGCCCTCTACAGATTATGCCACATAGTAGTGCCCCATATAACACATTATTCCAAAAAATAGTACTGTCCCTTTACACATTATGCCCTCCCTGTCTCCCTCCAGCAGCCTCTTGCCTCCTCCTGTGTCCCATCAGCAGCCAGCAGGTGTGGATTTGGAGGCGGTCCATCAGCTAATTACAGCTGGTGCACCAGCAGGCAGCGGCAGACATGGACAGGCAATGCCAGAGCAATTTGAATCTGACGCCAGTCACAAGCCAATCGGAGACCTGTTTGCCTTAGGACTGGCGGTGCTGTCTCTCCATGCAGGGCCGACGAGAGCCACGCCGGGCCAAGGTGGCAGGGGGCGTGGCCTAATCACGGGAGGTGTGACCAAGCCCCCTCCGAAAAAAAAAAAAATTAGGAGCCCCTCAGCCCGGCGCTCAGCCAATGGGGGGCGCAATCAGCGTGATCGCTCCCCCCATAGGCATAGGAGACTGCTCCAGCTGCTGCTTTAGCAGCCACGAGCAGTCTCCCAGTGCAGCCCAGCACACAGCAGCATGTGCTGGGCTGCTGTGACTTAAGAGGGAGGTGGACTGGTGCCCCTGCAGCAAGCCCAGGCTCGGGTAATTTGAACCCGCCCCCCCCCCCCTCTCAGCGCCCCTGTCTCCATGTCTACTTTCCAATGCATCAGCTGTAATCAGCTGGCAGGTCAGCATCAAATCAGCATTGCAACTTGTGTGCTTGACTGGGTGCAGCGGCCCACAGAGGCAGTTCGGGCACCATTGCAGCCACACCCCTTGCATCCATGGTAGTTACGCCACTGTTTGCATGCATGTCCTTTTCAGGATCAACGGAATGGGGTTATAGGCGAGGACATGGTAAACAAAAAAAGGCTGCAGGTTTATCCCAGCTAGTAATAAATATAACCCCATCACTCTAACCCAGGCCGTGATGTAGTCCGCATCCCGGTCTAATTACCGGCATCGGAATACTGACCGCTGGCATCCCGAAGGTAAGTATTGTGGGGTTAGGGGAGGTTTAGGATTAGGGGTTAGGTACTAGGGGGGGAGGTTAGGGTTAAGCACCGGGGAGGGTTAGGGTAAGGAGAGGGGGAGGGTTAGCATACCGAACAACAAGTGTCGGTATGCTAGCCCTTTCGGGATTCTGACAGCTGGGATCCCGAGCGCCGGCATCCCATACCCAAACCCCCAGGCCAGCTCGCATCGGGTCCATGCTCTCTGTAGTACTTATCAGACAGTGTGTGAACCATATTACCTATACATACTGTAAAACACAAATAAGACAACTATATTGTTTATTAACTACATTTTAATCAGTGTTTATAATATATAAAACTCATGGACATAATAAAGTTAATATCATGAGGTATTATATTATTTTAGTTAAGACTGGTCATTGTTACAGTGGCTATATTGCTATGGCTGGTGGCTAGCAGTGCTTGTGTTCCTCACTAATGCAATAGCCTGTCAAACTACTCTTTGTCCAATGTACAGTTGTATTGTCAGGCTGTCACACATACGGTAAAAACAGCGATAGTAGTATTAATACATGTGTTGTCATCTGCATCATTAAAAGTTCTAGCAGTTGGCAGAGATGTAAACAGAGTGAGTGACAGGTTAAAGGAGATGGGATGGAGCGAACAGTCTGTGAGGAATAGAAAGAGTGACTCACTGTCTGTGGTGGGGGCAGAGCAAAACGCCGCACTGCTGCAGTAAGACACTTCCTTTACCCATATGAAATACCACTTCGAGGAACTGTCAGATAAATGCTTGCATCCATTGTTAATACGCCTATGCCCGGCACACATACTTGTATGAGCAGTTGTTGGCCACTGCATGTGTCAGTGGGGGCTGGCGGAAAGGCATCTGGAGACTCCCTTTATGAAAAAATATGCAAAAGAGTAGCCCATAGGTTTTTGCAGGGATTTCACGCAATATAACTATAATAAATGTGTCAAAGTATTTATAGATGTTCTCAATGAATCCTACCATCAATGGAGGTTATCGAATCTTACCACTGGCGGTGACCCATTAATATTAGTGCAAAGCTCTATCACCTTTTTACCCTTTAATAAATAGACCCCTGAATCCTTACACCAACTTTAGATGATCAGCATGTGCTACCTTAAGCTTTTGTCAGTGAGAGTGAGGGGCGGTTGGGTCTAATCCAGTAATAAGACTCCAGTCAAAGAACTGGACCTTTTTATAGTCTTATGAGTATATAAAATCTGGATTATAACATTTTTCTGCTGTACAAATGATGGAAAAACTAATTCAGATCATAATATAGCCAACGTACAGTATTCCACCATAACTCATTAAAAAAATGTGTTTTTGATTTTTAGTCTTGGAATATAACAAGAAGATGCAGATATTTTTGGTTACCATCGCTACAGTATGTAAATATTCCCCAGTGGAACTAATTATTTCCCATAATTATAGAAATGTTTAAATTACTGGTTTATAGTTTATAAAGAAAATATATGCATGACGAACGCTAAATACTCGATTTCAACGCAGGTTGCATTGTACTACTAAAACTGGACAAGTGCCACAAACCTTTTCTTTATGTAGCATGAGTATAAAGTATTTTTTATTATTATTTTTTTTTTGTAATGTGTAAGTAGACCAGCACTTTGTGGTCTGTCTGATTATTTCATTGCTAGTCACATATAACTTCTGGTATCTAAAGTATCCAAGGTCTTGGGTCAGCTGGAATTCTGGCAGACTGTCAGGCACTTTGGTCCTGGGTGGAAAGGGATGAAGTTAAGCTATGTCAGTAAGAAAAGGGAGTAGCTGAACCATAATTAACTACTCCCGTGAAATGTAATGGGAGCCTATAACTCAGCCCATTCTGTTTTTGTCATTAAATCACAAATGACACTAAGATCCTGAAATTAATTGGAAACATTACTTGTAATATTATGATAAACCATAACTCAGCTCCTTCATTCCATTAATCCAATTAGGCCATTACACAAATAATTTTCTTGTAGTGAAAGGATGGGTGGAGATTTGGGAAGGACCTCTTTCAGCTTAAGTCATATACCATTTACACATTACAGCATTACGTATCAAAGTTATGGATATATTTTATTGTATTATTATTTCTTATAAAATACTAATTTATAACTGCACAATGTTAAATAGTAAAAAAAAGTGTTATATAATAATAATGTTTATTTATATAGCACTTTTCTCCAAAAGGGCTCAAAGCGCTTTAGATGTGCAGAGCTAAAAACATATGACATAGAAGGCTGCCAGATGTAGTATGATAAGTTGACTTTCAGAAATTCGTCGGGTTCTGTATGTCGACATGGACTTTAGGTCAACAACCAACAACCAAAATGTTGACATCAGAATATTGACATAGTTTTTGCTTATTTTAGCCTACCCCTAACCCCAAAGCTATCCTTTACCCTAGAAATTAGCAAAAAATTATGTTGACATTCTGGTGTTGGCATGTTACATGTCAACATTATGAGCACGTCGGCAATTTTTGAATGATGACATATTGGTTGTCAGTCTAAGGTCCAGATCGACATTCAGAACCTGTCGTCATTTTGACTGGATCCCAAGGCTCTTGGATGCACTACAATAGTAATACTGTAGTGCGTGAATACGAAATAGGGAATACAGGAAACAACCCACAGAATCATCAGTTCCATGCAGTGTTCAACCTATGAAAGTATCAGGCAAAGCAGCCATCTTGTACACACTACACAGGTTACAATGGGTAAAACAAGATGCTTGGAGATGTGATACACAGTGGAGAAATACTGAATACAGAGAGACACATGAAAGACCAATACAGAAAGCAACATACTAAAGGCAAGATAAACACTACATAGACCTACTAGAATCACAGAAGGTGAAGCAGCCAATAGCTTAGGAACAGACAACTGGTTCTAGCTACTATTCCTGTTGGAGGCAAAGGCTTTGGATCTATCCAGGGCCTAGTTAGAACTGGAGGACCAAATGTCAGGCTTAAATGGAACAGTGGTCTTGTTACTGACAAGGTATGTTTGTGTGAGATGGATATTCTTAAGGGGCAAAGCAAGTAGGCCTGGTGAGCGGCTAGGGGATTACACAAAGGACAGGGGAGGAAGGTGATATGGGACAAAAATGCTCAGTGCATGGAGATGGAGTCCAGGGGTTTAGAACAGGAAGGTCCAGGGTCTGTACAGGATGTCCAGTGGTCAAAGCAGCACTTACGTCAGAGGGTTAAGGGGTCGTTGCAGAGGTCCGAAGCAGTAGGCCAAAGTTACTGCACTGAACAGAGTGGAAGATAAAAAGCTGGGCCAGCATGCAAGAAATCGAACATTGAAATCCAAGAGTCACCAAAAAGGCATTGGGTTGTAGGTGAGGTAGCACTGGGAGGAGGAAGTTACTAATATATATATATATGTATATATGTGTGTGTGTGTATGTATGTATGTGTGTGTATATATATATATATATATATATATATATATATATATATATATATATATATATATAGTTCTCCTCCAATTTGCCGGCACTCAATTCAAATCAACAACCTGCTCCGGTGCACAGAAGAATAAGCCAATAGAAAGAAGAAACTGGCACACGGAGTCGACAAATAATGTCAAAGGCAATGTAATAAATCCAACGTTTTCGGGGTCACAGCCCCGTCCTCAGGACAATTACATACAGACACAACATAGACGACACTTACCCCACTCTAATATACCCCCCGTCTGACCGCCATCCATCTCTCTCGGCGTCAGCCCCTCCCACCGGAACCGGCAACTGTTGAGCTTCCGGAATCCACTCCAGACATCACCATAGGAACAAGCAGCTTGCGTTCCTCCGGCCTGCCTCCTTGACTCCAGCATGCTCATTCTATGCCTCTCACCAGTGGGATAGCTGTATATTACACCTGGACACAGGGACACTGTGGATGCACGGAATAACACAATATGAAACAAAAACAAGAATGAATATAAAAATAACAAATATGAACATAAAAATAACAAATGTAAAATAACATATACAGACTAACCATCGCAGCAACCACCCCTTGCTACAAAACAACACCATGTAAACCAAATAAATCAAATGAAAAAATACAGAAAAAATACAGAAAAAATGCATCGAGAAATCATATACGTTACATAAACAACAAAATACCTCATAACTATTAATTTAGTGAAATAACTACTCCATTCATATAAGACTATTCCAATTGATTTTATCATTTAATCCCCCAGGTTTTGTGGTGCCCAATCTGGTGATCCATCTTGCTTCTTTAAATAGCAAAGCTTTAGCTCGATCACCCCCTCTCAAGGATACAGGGGCATGATCAATAATGAAATATGTCAAAGAATCCAGTGTATGGCCAACCTCACCAAAGTGTCTAGCCACCGGTTGGTCAATATCCCTGCCATTCAATACCAGACGGATAGCTGACCGATGCACTGCCATCCGTTCTCTAAACTGTCGTGTGGTCTGACCAACATAATGTATTCCACACGGGCACACAATAATGTAGACTACATAAGTTGTCAGACAAGAAAGAACAAATCTGATGTTGTACGTGGTATTTTAAGTGTGGGTGTTTAAAAGTCTTGCACGGTACCAAAAATTTACATGTCGTGCAACCACTACACTTGTAGCACCCCGGTGCTTTAACATATGTATTAGGTGGCATTGTCAGACCAACATCAGTGATATCCGAATGGACCAATCTATCCTTAAGATTACGGCCTCTCCGGAAGGCTGCTAAAGGACGTTTGTTGTGAAACATAGGTAAATCCTTATCCGTGTTGACGATGGGCCATAGTGCTTTAGTGGCCCTCCTGATGATCGGGTTAGCCACTGTATACTCACTGGTCCATGATATAACACTAGTATCGTCCCTATTGGCAGGATTCAAAAGCACAGTTCTCTGAAGTTGAAGAATCTCTTGTTTTTGTTTCTTGAGCAGATCTATGTCATAACCTCTACACACAAATCTATCAATTAAAGCATCCAATTCCGATTCAATCTTGCCAGGATCACTGGTGATGCGTGCCACCCGCATCATCTGTGATCGCGGCAAACCCTTCTTCAAAGAAGGGGGATGATGACTGTTGGCCATTAGAAAGGTATTTCTATCTGTCTTTTTCCGAAACACCCCTGTTTCAACAAATCCATCTTTCACAGTCACATTTACATCTAGAAAATCAATACTGCTATGACTATATGTATATGTGAATTTGATGGGTGAATTAGACCCATTAATTTCTTGCATGAGATGTATGAAATTATCAACCCCCCCCAGCCAAATCAAAAACACATCATCTATGTATCTCGTAAATAACAAGATGTGTTTGCTGGTCTCGGGGTTGCTAAAAAACATACGAGCTTCCTGCTCAAACATAAATACATTAGCATACGAGGGTGCCACGGAAGAACCCATGGCACACCCCCGTAGCTGTAGATAGAACGCCCCATCAAATAAAAAATAATTCCGATGTAACGTTAGCTCAAGCAGTGTCAAAAAAAGATCATGGTCAAATACAGTAGGTGATAAATTATCTTTCAAGAATCCTTTCATTGCCAACATTCCCCCCTCATGCGGAATGGAGGTGTACAAACTACACACATCCAGACAGCATAACAGTGCCTCCTCGGGCAAACGGCCAATATCCATCAGCTTCTTCAAGAACATTGTAGTATCTCTCAAAAATGTCTCTTGAAGATATAGCAATGGCTGTAACACACAGTCAAGAAGTTGGGACACCGGCTGTAGTAAAGAACCACGGGCCGAAATAATTGGCCTCCCTGGTGGTCTAATGGGGTCCTTGTGAATTTTCGGCAAGGTGTAAATCACTGGAACTTTGGGGTGCTGGATACACAAAGATTTAAAGACCTTGGCATCAATAATATTTTCCTCTTTAGCCTTCATCAGAATAGTAATCAATTCCTTTTGGTATTCCACTGTGGAATTATAATGGAGTTTAGAGTAGACATTGTGGTCCGACAATTGGTGATAAATTTAATTTTTGTAATCCTCGATCCCTTGGATCACAATAGCGCCGCCCTTATCGGCCGGTCTAATAATGATGTCTTTATAATCCTCTAAATTCTGTAAAGCCTGGAACTCAGGTTTAGACAGATTCGGTTGAATCTTACAGGGGGTGGATATATATCTGGTCACAGAATCGTCAAGTAGTCTACTGAAAGTCTTCAGCGAGGGATTGGTAGACACTGGATCAAAATTAGATCTCGAGGTTTTCCGTAAGAAAGTTTCTTGGACCGACAACTCGCGTGAAGGATTTTCTTCACGGTAAAATTCCTTCAACCATAGCTTTCTGGAAAACCTGTGAAGGTTCAATTTCCAGGTAAAATCATCATGTTTGTTCGTGGGTACAAAGCCAAGTCCTCTGTTTAGTACCCTAAGTTCAATAGGAGTGAGAGTACGGTCTGAGAGATTGAAAATCAGTGTTTCTTTTTCTGGGTCACCTTTCTGGATCCTCTTCCTCTGCCCCCTCTGGCGGGTGGGAGATCGTCTCTGGAAGGTAGGGTGGGTGTAGATACCCCCTCTAAAGGGACCATAGACCTAGATAGTGTCCTCCGCTTCCGACACTCTAAAGTCACTGTCACTACTCGACTTGTATTGTTTGTATTGCACCCCCTGCTGTTCCCTCCTCTGCCATGGTCGCCTTCTCCTTGTCCCTGCTGCATTAGACTGGGGCATCTCATCCCCAGACAACCATTTGTACACTCGGTTATCCTCATAATCAGAGTTCATTGCCAGTTTTTTTCTACGTTTAAATTTCAATAGCTCTTTGCGATATTGATCACACTGAGACTCTAATTTGGACATCCAGTCAAAATTGGTATCCTCTTCAATGAGTTTAATGTGTGCCTTCTCAAAGGAGGCAATCTTTGTTCTGACCGATGCAAGTTCTTTATTTGCTTCATCAATCACCAAAATCATGAGATCAAAGGCACATTTATTGAGGATAGCAATCCATTTCCGAACAAATTCTGGATTATTCCGTCCAATTGTCGGGACGTTATGCACTCTAAAACCTCTTGGTATTTTGTGCTCCCTGTAGTAATCCGAAAGTGATATACTGTGGAGCAAAAAATCAATTTCTCGACGTTTCAGTTTTAAAAATTGAAAATACAGATCTTCCACATTCATTGTAGGGTCAGACAAAGATACCGTCTCCTTCGAGAGGATTTTATCAATTTCTGTTTGTGAGAAACTAAAAGTCTCCCCCAGCGGTGTTATTAACACATTCTGACATCCCGCAAACTCATTTCCTAGTGTGGAACACTGTGACGGATCCATCTGTCTGTATATGAGATCTCCAAGTAACACAGACGTTGAGATCAAAGCAGTATATAAGCAAAAAAGTCCAGCATAAATGATATATCTATAGGTGCCTTGCAACAGGTGCTAATCAGCACAAATGCATAGTTCTCCTCCAATTTGCCGGCACTCAATTCAAATCAACAACCTGCTCCGGTGCACAGAAGAATAAGCCAATAGAAAGAAGAAACTGGCACACGGAGTCGACAAATAATGTCAAAGGCAATGTAATAAATCTAACGTTTTCGGGGTCACAGCCCCGTCCTCAGGACAATTACATACAGACACAACATAAGTGTCGTCTATGTTGTGTCTGTATGTAATTGTCCTGAGGACGGGGCTGTGACCCCGAAAACGTTAGATTTATTACATTGCCTTTGACATTATTTGTCGACTCCGTGTGCCAGTTTCTTATATATATATATGTATATATGTGTGTGTGTGATATATATATATATATATATATATATATATATGTAATGTGTGTGTATGTATATGTGTGTGTATATATATATATATATAATATATATATATATATAATGCCTTATGCATACATTTAGAAACTGGAATACATAAGGGTTATAAAGACAAGTCCACAAAACTTTGCCTTAAAGAAATAAAAGTGGAGAGACTTTGCATCTGGAGTTGGTGTAAATTGATGAAAAAAAATAGTATTTTCAGTATGCAGAGCTGTATACATCTTAAGGGGGTGGCCGTCCAGGGTTGATTGGCACTGCATGGCCTCCTCCCATTACCTTGGTGGTATTGGTCCTGGCTGTCTGTAGAGGCGTCCCTGCACCCAGAGGACTCCAGCCGCTTATGCTCACTGCCTGTGCCTGATGACTCCGTCAATGCTGCTCGAGTGTGTGCTGATTTGTTGAGGCAGCTGCCCAAGGAACAGGACAATCAGAGGCCAGATATGTTACAGTAACTACTGGGGAAGGCACATTACATTCTATACTGTGGGGAGGGTGTCATTATATACCCACTGTCAGTATCCATGTGCGTATGCATGGTGCTGAGCATGCACAGTATGCGATTGCTTCTACGGCTGTGTGCAGTTTGCAGATATCCTCAGGATCCTTTCAATTTGGAATTGCGTCAAATTCAGAATCCGGCTCTAAGTCACTAAGTCAGTATTTTAGGTGCTCCTTTATCCTTGGTGGTTAGTTTCAAAACACAACACTCCACCTTTCTGGGTCCTCACTCTGCTTTTATTGGGACTTCATTGAGAGTGCTCAGAAGAGAGCAGCAGGGATTTTGGAAAGTGTAACCCAGCATTGTTCCGGCCCTACAGTTCCCGCCATGTTCACCAAATCACCTTTATCTGCCTCTTGAAAAAGATGCCTAGTGCAATGAAACGCGTTGAGGAACAGACAGGAGTCATTGCATTATACTGGGTGCTTTATAGACTAATCTTCTTTCCATGCACATTTAATAGCTTACTGAACAACCCAACACCTAAAGCTGGGACGCACAACCTCAGGAAGCTACACCTACGTCATTTTAAGACTGCTGGGAGTTATTAGAAACTGGCGCATAGAGCTGCAACACAGAGCGTTAGTTCCAAGCTTTCTTCTCTCGTACGTACTCAGTCAGGACGAGTGGTGAGTGGATGGAATTGTGCATTTAATTGTTCCTGCAGTGAACAGAACTAAGCCTATTACCTGCAGGGGTACCTGCTGTGGAACTTTACCCTTCATGTCCTAAACAAATATCTATATTTGGATGCCAATGACATTTCAACTTCAAACTGCATCGTGTCCTGCTTCATAGTGAGATCCGGAGTTTACAAGACACCCATGAAAGTTGGAGGTGAGTATCTCCAGTGTTCAATCTTTCCCATTTTGAAGATTCTAACGTGTATCTGCAACCTTATTTGCTTGCTGTACATGCATTGCCATCATTATACTTAGAGACTGAGTCCTGTTCTATCAATAAGGGCCTTATATGTTTTTATGTAACACTTTTGATTACATGCTGCTACTTTTAATTTAATAAAAAATATATATACTCTATTTGAGTTTTAGGGCCTGATTCAGAGATGGATACAATTGCACAGCACAAACGCGTGTGCAATTCCGTCCATTTAAAATGCAAATGCAGAAGGAGGTGTCGCACACCTCCTTGCTGCATTTGCGTGATCCCAGCGCTGCGACCCAGGTCGCAGCCTGGGCTCACCATTGAAACGCGATCATCGGTCGCGATTGATTTCGATGGTCCATGGGCCAGGCTGCGGGAGCTAAAGCTTCCGACAGCCTGGCCAGGTCCAGGCAGCTTGCGAGGCCAGGAAGTCTGCGTGCACTCACACAGAACCTGCCCTCGTCCCTCTCGGAAAATGGGGGCGGCACGCTCCCTTTTCCGGGAATGCTGCCAGGGAACGATTCCCTGCTCTGCCTCCCAAATGCTGCAGACTGTCAATCAGGCTGCGGCTGGGAGACACTGCGAGTGGGCTCGCAGTCGGAGGGCTGCACATGCGCATTACACCTGCTGCGTATGCGCAGTCCTCCAAACATCGGAGATGTGCGCTAACCATCGGGTTAGCGTACATCTCTGAATCAGGCCCTTAGTCGGCATCCCGATGGTCAGGATGCGGTCGGTCACAATACCGGAAGCGGCATCCCAACTGTCACTTTCCTCCACAATCTGCTCGGAATTTATTAGGGTTTGGGGGAGAGTTAGCGTTGGACACTAGGGAGAGAGTTAGGTTGCGGGAGGGGTGGGTTTAGGGGCAGGGGCTTTTAAAGAGAGGAAGGAGCCTATGTGCAGCCTCCGTTTGGGTGCCCTCCTCTCTGTCAGCGCAGTAGATTCTGGCTTCATACCACAATATACTGCGCATGCGCGGGTCTCCAGGAAAATGGCGCTTGTGCCTTTTTCCCAGGGACATCTTTTCTGTACATGCACGAGTCACCTGGAAAATGGCCGCCACCATTTTCCCTGTGATTTTTTTGCTGCTCTGCAGTGCTGGTCTGGCGTTGCAGAGCAGGACACCGGAAACTGCGGAAGGGTAAGTATTACTAACTATGCGTGCAGGGTGTGAGGTGTGTGTTCTGAATTCCAGGATCCCGTACCCAACCCCTCTATTTCTGTCTCACAGCACCACTTTGTTATTGATTGTATGTTCACCTAATGGTAGCTTTAATAGTCTAATTATTCAAAAGCAAAATGTTAGTTTAGTGATTATTTTTTTTTTGTATTTATTAAAATTACATTGTGCTTAAGACATTATTAAAAAAGCGGTTTGCTTCTTATTTCTATAAATCCCTGCATCTTGAGTATGTGTGAGAAACTCCATATTAAGATGCTGAATGTTATAATGGCGCCTAGTATGATAAAGTCACTGTGTTAGTGCATGATTGCATTATAATTTCAGTTTTTGTTTGTGGATTACTTTGCTGCTGCTGAGAATGCACTATAACAATCATATAAGTGTGTATTATCTGGAATTCTTGGCATGTCTGCTTCTATGGATAGGGTTTTTTTTCCAGAATTTGCAGTGCAATGTCCAAAATGTACTAAAACACATTTAAGAGCTACATGTTTTTCCTTTCCTTTTCTCTGGCAAATCACTCCTTATTGTAACTACAATTACATAATAAACCTGCTGACCAGGTTGGAGTGTATGAGAAAATCACAGAATAGCAGCAAATTTATTCCTTTCTGTTTTTTTACCTTTTGGGTTTTCAGAATGCAAATAATTTCCTTGTAATGATTTTTGTTAAAGTGGGATCACAGTGCTGTCACACAGACCATTTTATGCATGTATTTTAAGCTGTAATGTGTAAAGTGCTGCACTTTTCCAGCTGCGACAGAAATGCTACATTAGCCATGCCTTATTCTCAAGCTGGAAAAGCGATCTCGTGATGCCATGTCCCGACTCATAATACAATATCTTTGCAAGGTTTTTTTTTTTTGCTTTTTACTTACTGTACCAGACTTCCCATAGTTATGCAGTTGTCTTTTGTAGAGCCAATTAATTCTCTGCTGTAAGCAGCTTGTCCAGGATATCAATGCAGATTTGGATCAGTATGGGAAATGTGTCCTTGTCTAACACCAATCTCTTTTCTGCTGTGTTTCTAGACGTGTCCAACAGAAAGTCATATGCTCACAACTTTATTGGATCAATATGTTACTGCTTCTTCCAGTTTCCTTGATAAGTGTCTGCCTATGATGTTTTTAAAAGTCCCTTGTGCTTAATTGTTATTGGCCTCTATGTATCTTTCTCATGAGAAATGGTATAATGGGGAAAACTTGCTAAATCAATGAGAATGATACATAGTATATACAAAATAGTTTAAATATACTTGTGAGGCATATTAATAAAAAATTATGAAATAAATAATTCAAGGTTTATTTTATACATTCTGCAGGTGTTCCTGAATATTTGGATCAGGGGTGGCCAACCAGTCAGAGGCAAAGAGCCAAAAAATATATGTAGTCAATTTAAAGAGCTGATATCATGTGCGCGCCGAAGGCATGCTCGCATAAAATGGGGCATGGCCTAGCTGTCACAAGGCCATGCCCCATTTTTGTGCGCACACCTTTGGTATAACATTTGCAGGAGCATGACCTTGTGTCACCCCCCCCCCGTAGTAGTGCCCCTTATGCAATGCCCCCTGTAGTAGTGCCCCTTATGCAATGCCCCCTTTAATAGTGCCCATTGTGCAGTGCTTCCTGTAGTTGTGCCCTATATGCAGTGCATCCTGTAGTTGTGCCCCCTATGCAGTACCCCCAGTACTTACCTGACTTCACATTGGGCTTCACGTCTGGGCTGCCGCTAACTGCTGGATCGCAAGCTCCTCACATCGTGGGTGACGTCATGACGTAACCTGTGCACTGCATCACTGGGAAATCTGGCCTCTTCTTTAACCTCTGATCGCTTCAGAGGCCAGTGTTCACAGTTACAGTGGCATAGCAATGGCCCCCACGCCACTGCTGGATCTGCGGTGGCCGTTGCGAGCCCAGCACAAAAAAGAAAGAGCCACATGCGGCTAGAGATGCGCGTAGACCACCCCTGATATAGATGATTAGAATTCCAATAACTCTACGGGGCCTTTTCATCTATTACCTTATCTATTGGACGGATGTTTTGTGTAGGTTTCTTACTTTTTATCCCTAATCTTCCTATATGTTTGGGAGAATTGGATGAAAGGGGTCAGCTGTGTCACACCATATCCATCACTTAATGGACAGAGGGCCTGATTCGGAGATATTTATGCAGTTGGGCGATGTTTTGCTACTGCACACACGCAAACCAGTGTGTGCAGTGCCGTTCTCAATTGCTTACTAACTCGCAATCGCTTGAAGGGGTTTGCGATCCCTGGGCATATAATGGGGGAGACTGAGAGGTGATTGCAAAAAGCGGCCGCTTCATGCTGTGTTCCCAATCG
Organism: Taudactylus pleione; assembly: GCA_031769625.1. Classification (NCBI taxonomy): domain Eukaryota; kingdom Metazoa; phylum Chordata; class Amphibia; order Anura; family Myobatrachidae; genus Taudactylus; species Taudactylus pleione. The sequence continues at coordinate 20,471,460 of JAUIMM010000115.1, read as the reverse complement.
CAAATACAATGCTTCAGAGGCCATGTTTAGTTGGATTAGAGGAGAGTAGCTACAGTAGACCGTAGGCTACCGCAGATGTTGATGGTGTGACCGATGGTGCATCGATTTTGGTGTGTTTACAGTCTCCATCGCAAATGCACAGACGACACCCACTTCGTCGCAATTTGGAGCACAAAAGGAAGGCTGAAATTAGCATTTGCATATTCCCACAACCACTATTGTGAGAGCAGCTGAGACAGAGGCTGCATTGCCAACCATGTCTGCATCGGGCCCAGAGCAACCTATTCCTTATGGCCTATGTAAGTCTAGCTCTTTTACTAAATAGCTGTGTGTGTATATTCTGTGGTTCTCCAACTGTTAGAAGCCTTGCTGTAATTTTCTCTGAAACAGTCATGGCTTACCCACTACTGTTAGGCTGAAACTCTTTACTGTTCTACTGTCTGCAGACAGTAACTAGCTATCTTAATGGGTTTATTGGCTCCTTCCTCTGATAAGAAGTTGTCTGATATGTGCTATTCAAGAAAGTAACAAAAGAGATAAACAAAACAAAAACACTTCCGGTTCCTTAAGCAGAAATCTCTGCTGTTATCAAACATTATACATGTGATAATATTTAATTGTTTTTAAATATTTATAAAAAAAAATGTAACCTATGACATTATTCATATGATCTAAAGAGCCTGCCTCTACATGTCTGGTAGGGACATATGCAGGGACACTGAGAGGGTCGAGGGAAGATGTTACAAAGTGCATAAATTCTGGCCTGTCCAGGGGCCCAGGATGACATAAAGGTGCACTTTCCCGGGTCGGCTGGAGGGGCCCTGGACGGCTAGAGGGGCCTGGGTTAAGACTGCTGCTGTTCAGCCGGCAGTCTCTCTACCCAACCCAGCACAGGCTGCTGTGTGCTGGGCTGCGGAGGGTCCAGGGAAGCTGCTGATACTGAATGAGTGGATTTATGGCGATTGAGCAGCTGCAGTCTACACTCTTTCCCAGCTAATGTTACAGGCACTCTGATTGCCCCATAGCCCCCATTTCCTGGATCTGCCACCTGGCCGAGGGGGGGACTATATATCTTCAGTGGGCCCTGGAGTAATTACGCCCATCATGTGTTCAACTCTGCATCAAACCTAATATGACCTGTGTAAGCCATAAAGACACTCATCTTGTATAACATATGTGACCATAAAGCCATACCATACATTCTATGTGACCTGCTCCAGGCATAAATCCACCTTATACTTAATTTTGGATTAAACAAATGGTAACATAGTAACTTATACTGTTGCTTGCATTTTGTGAGTCTTTATGGGAAAATTAAGCATTATGAGTTCATGATCTTTAGCGAAAAAAGGAGAATGACTTGTAAAATTTGGGACAGATTGAAATCCTAAACAGTGGTGGATTTATGGTATTAATAATTACCTACATAAGGTGGCTTTGCCTGGTATATTGATTATTTGCGTAAACTGCTTCTGGGTCGTCAACCCTGTAGGGCTACTCTGAAAATCATCCCTAAAATTTACAGTGTTTGGGTGAGATTTATTAGCCGCTGGGTTTTTAAAGCTGTCACTCATTGTCGGCTTTAACAAATGGATTTAAACTGGCAAGAGAAGTAAATGCTACACAAGCCTGATTTAGCATTTATTTCTCAATGAACGGTGGCTTTGACAAAGCACTGGATAGTAAATCTTCCTAGTATTAACTATATGACAACAACAGTACCATGATTCCATAAGGCCATGATTCAGAGATGGACGCAATGCCAATGTTTTTGCAAATGGCTGATTTGTATTTGGCATGTGCTGGTCTTGCAATGGTGGTCGCAGTGAAGATTTAATCGCAAAGTGATTGGCAGGCAGGGTCCGTCTGTGGGTGGCAAAAGGGGGTGGCGACTCAAACAGGCATGTCACAACCGTTTTTGGGGAGTGTCTCAGCCTGCGACTGTGATCCTGTACGCATTTGTGAAGCCTCCGGCGCCTCAGTTCCAACACCATTTCTGAGCAACCATAGGTTTGCTTAGAGCTTAAATAATCAACTGATTTGCGTCCGATGCTGCGTCTTTGCATGTAAGCGGTTGAATTTGCGAAGCTGCCAATAGGCATCTCAATACAAGTCTCAGGGGCTGCAACATTTGCATATTTTTGCACAGCAGAGACCCAGTCACGATGGTAATGTACACTGTAACTGTGTGAAAATGCACCCTGGGCCTGCCCTGCCCCCTAGCTAGATATTTTACTGTCCAGGGAGAGATCGGACACCAGAAAACAAAAAAATCATCCATAACAGTATAAATGGAAGTCAAAATCTTTAAACTTAGGGCCGTATTCAATTAGCGGCTATATGTGCAAAATCCCTATTTTTGTGCAAAAATGTGGAGATTTGTTACAGAACCCTTTGGACAGCTTCCATAATGATACTTTAGCGAAAATTTGTTTTGTAAATTGCGTACTTTGGCGAAAAACCGCTGAAATTTCGGTTAAATTTTTTTCTCGGGAACATTGCATTTAATGTATTGGGGCTGGTATTTTGGAGGGACATAAAGATGTGTCAAGTGTTTTAAACATCGCACGTGGCTGGCACAGGTGTTTTTTTTTAGTGGTTTTAAAAAACCACCTGCGCCAGCCACGTGCGATGTTTAAAACACTTGGCGCATCTTTATGGCCTTCCGAAATACCAGACCCAATACGTTAAATGCTTTTTTCACGGGAAAAAGTTTTGACCAAAATTTCAGCGGCTGTTTTTTCGCCAAAGTACGCAACTTACAATTTTTTTTTTTTCGCTAAAGTATCATTAGGGGGCTGTCCAAAGGGTTCTGTAAGAAATCCCCACATTTTTACCCAAAAATAGGGATTTTGCTAATTTTTTCACCTGCCCTAGGCTGGAGAATTTTTCTACAGTTTTTCGGCGAAAAACTGCAGTTTTTCGCTGTCGTTGGTGAAATCAGCCGCAAATTGGCTGATTGCGGTCTATATATATCGGACGGCCGATTCGCATCTAGGGGCATATTCAATTAGATGCAAAGTTTTCGCGTCGTTTGCGAATCGGCCGCGATTTTGCCAACGTGGGGGCTGTTCAAAATAGGGACACTGCGTGCCAAAGGTGTGTGCCAAAAATCTAGGGGCGTGGCTTCATGGGGAAGGGGCATGGCCACTGAATAGTACCAACACAGTAGTGTCGTTAGTCACATTATACCACACAGTAGTGCCCCTTATACACATTATACCACACAGTAGTGCCCCTTATACACATTATACCACACAGTAGTGCCCCTTATACACATTATACCACACAGTAGTGCCCCTTATACACATTATACCACACAGTAGTGCCCCTTATACACGTTACGCCACACTGTAGTGCCTCTTATACATGTTACACCACACTGTAGTGCCCCTTATACATGTTACACCACACAATAGTGACCCTTATACACATTGTGCCTCACTGTAGTGCCCCTTATACACATTATACCACACAGTAGTGCCCCTTATACACGTTACACCACATGTTATGCAACACTGTAGTGCCCCTTATACACATTATGCCACACTGTAGTGCCCCTTATACACATTATACCACACTGTACTGCCCCTTATACACATTGTGCCACACTGTAGTGCCCCTTATACACATTATACTACACAGTAGTGCCCCTTATACATGTTACACCACACTATAGTGCCCCTTATACACGTTACACCACATGTTATGCAACACTGTAGTGCCCCTTATGCACATTATGCCACACTGTAGTGCCCCTTATACACGTTGCACTTCACATTAGTACTTCTTATACAAGTTACAACACACAGTAGTGCCCCTTATACACGTTACACCACAGTGCAGCTGCTTATACACGTTATGCCACAGTAGAGCCACATATACTTTACACCACAGTACAGCTGCTTATACACATTATGGCATGATAGAGCCACATATAACATAGTAGAGCCCAGCAGCAGCCACGGAAAGGATCCTGACTGTGTGCGGCAGACGTCCAGTCCATGTAGACACTGCAGGTGGCGGGTAGACGGGGTGGAGTGCACGGGGCAGGCAGCTGCAGCTCTGCCCGCTGTTATAAATATTAGCAGCAGTGCTCCCGGCAGAGAAGGAGCCAGGTGCAACACTACTATTCTACATTGCAGCAGGCAGTCAGTGGCTCTTGCGGGTAGAGGCGAACGCACCGGCTGCATCACCCTAGTTACGGCTGTGGTGGCTGATTCTGAATTGAATTTATCTCACTGCACGGATGCAAATAGTGAGTTTTAGCATAGAACGCATACGCAGATGTGAATTTACAATTTTTTTTGTCCGTGGGTGCAATTCAATTGTTTTAACGCCCCCGATCTCCCATCTAAAGTGGCGAGAGATCGTGGGGCGCTATTCAGTTGATGTCGATTGTGCCAAAAGAGGTCGGGTTTAGCCACATAAAATGGCTACACCTGACCAAAGTGCTGGCACGATCGTGAAAAGTGCTGTTTGGGCGCCCAAACAGGTCACTATTTGCACATTTCAGCTCGCCACCCCCGGTTGGGGGGGGTGCGAACTGAAATGCTGGCGCCGGCAGCTGTTCACGCCCAAGAGCAACAATTGAATAGTTTTGTTGGGTGCGAGGAGGGGCCAAAACAATTGAATTGTGCCAAGTACGTACTATTCTGAGTCAGATGGGTCTTTGCCACATCTGTCTTTCTATGAAATGTGCGTTTCAGGGAGGTAACTTGATGGCAACAATGCAGTCACATGGAGCTGTTCTATATTATGAGACTGTCATGGGAGAGTAGCTTGAGTTCTGGGCTATTCTGAGTCATGCATGTGAAGAAGGGAAGAAGGATGGATCTCTTCCTCTTACACTTAGAATGGGAAGTGCTGATACTAATGATGGCAGTTGTGGCTGTGGATGGAAGAACAGGTAGGAGCGGCTTCATGCTTGAAGCCTGTCGGATCCCCGCATTCATACAAGGCAAACTGCTGCTATGACCTATATACCAGGGGGTAAATTTACTAAGTTTAGAGTTTGCAAACTCTGGAGAGTTTGGAAATTTTTACCCACTCTCAAATTTACTATTGTCAAACTCGGGATAGAGATCTCCTTTGCTATGGGAAATTACTGGAGAGTTAGCAAACTCTCTTCAATTCACCATTGGCAAAACTTGGGAACCTTTCACTGGTGAAGATAGGGTTCTGGAATTTACCTAGCAGAGAGTTTCGAAACTCTCATGAGATGGGCAAACTCTCCTGTAAAAACTTGTGAAAAAAATACACCTGCCTGTGATCTGAGTGTTTGGCAGCAACATACACAGATCGCTGTGATCCATGTATGTTTGTGCCTGTAAATATACAAAATAAATGTAAATATCAGAAAAAAATGAAATAGGGTCCCCCCCCCTTCCCCTACCTAAAGCTTAACCAGCCCCAGGTTTGCCAGCTTGTCCTGGTTTCTAAGATCACGGGGAACAAAATGTGTATGGTTCCCCCCCGTAATTTAGAAACCAACACCAGGCTGCAGGGGCAGTCCTGATTTTAAATATAGGGGGGAAAAATTGCTTAATGTCCCCCCTATATTTAAAACCAGCACCAGACCCAAAACGCCGGGCTGTAATGACACAGCCCGGAGACCCTTTCACTGGGGCTCCGGGTCCAAAGCATTAGCAGCCCAAGCCGGGGATCTCAGGGGAGGTGGGGTCCCTCCAAAAAAAATGTCCGTCCCCCCCCCCCCCCCCTCTCCCTTAACCCCAGGCTTGGTCTGAAGCCTGGGGCTCTTCCCCGCACCCCTGGAGTGTTGGGTATGGGGGTAATATAGTGGGGATATTTAAGTAAACTATTGTATGTTACAGTGGGACTACAGGTGCCAGCATGCCTGCCCTTTGGCACTTGTGGAACTACAAGTGCCAGTAGATGGTTACACCTGTATCCCCACTGTAAAATAGTTAAATAAACACAAAACAAACACACCGTGCAAAGTATAACTTTATTACACACACCTACCCATTCACACATACTTACCTATTCCAGATGTTTCTGTCCCCTTGTCCAGTAGAATCCGTGTTGACTGGCCCTGCAAAAAATATTTCATACTCACCTATATCCTGGCACTGGTCTCCGCAGTAATCCATGGCCTTTGTAAAACAAAAAACGAACTTACCGCACCACGCACCGGGTATCAGTATGTGTGTTGCCACACATACCGATACCTCCCGAATGTTAGCTGACGGGACTGCACAGGCTTTGCAAGTCCTGCCAGCCAATCAGCGGCCGCGCTGACTGTAGAGCGGTCGCTGATTGGCTCCTTCTACTGACAGTCCCACGTGTACTTAAATATCCCCACTTTATTACCCCCGTACCCAACGCTCCAGGGGTGCGGGGAAGAGCCCCAGGCTGCAGACCAAGCCTGGGGTTAAGGGAGAGGGGGGACCCCTTTTTTGGGGGGTCCCCACCTCCCCTGAGATCCCCAGCTTGGCTTGACCGGCTTGGGCTGCTAATGCTTTGGACCCGGAGCCCCGGTGAAATGGTCTCTGGGCTGTGGCATTACAGCCCGGCTGTTTTGGGTCTGGTGCTGGTTTTAAATATAATTTTTTTTTTTCCCCTATATTTAAAATCAGGACTGTCCCTGCAGCCTGGTGTTGGTTTCTAAATTATGGGGGAACCCTACACATTTTGTTCCCCGTAATCTTAGAAACCAGGACAGGCTGGCAAGCCTGGGGCTGGTTAAGCTTTAAGGGGGCCCTATGTCATTTTTTTTTAACCTCTTTTAACCCGTTTTTTTACAGGTACAGCACAAGCAGCTTACACACATCTCATTGATATGTGCAGGCTGCTTGCTCGGGAGAGTTTTGCAGAGAGAAGACACTGCAATCTCACCTCCTGCAAAATCAGCTACTCGGGGGAGAAATCTCCTGCAAACCCTGCAACTCTGCAGAGAAATCTCGTTCTGCTTCACCATCGGCCAGCTCACTCTCAGCTAAACTTCCTTCTTTGTAAATTTGAGAGTCTTGGGAGCTTCAAATCACCCGAGTTTAGGTGAAGCTAATCGAGTTGAAAAAGAAGCAAACTCTCCCAGACTCGATTCTTAGTAAATTTACTCCCAGGAGTGGTTCACCATCAAATTCCCATTTGAAGGAAAAGCACAATTATATTATAGGTAACAGGAAACTCAGCGGCAGTTCAGCAAATAAATCAGAGCACTGAAAGGGTTAATATGCTGACTTAGGATCAGCCTGCAGAATTATGTCACAAAAGCACAATGAATTTCAGACAAGCCTGGGGGTCCCATCTGAGCAGCAGGAGTGGTGTGCTGTTGGGAAACGAGAATGCATGCTGCAAACCTCTGCATGTATTCAGGCACTAAGTCCTGGCACAGGTAACATTGGTGCAATGGCAGGCAGCCGTAGTGGTGCCCCCAGGGCCTTGGGAGGCATTTCCACCCACACCACCCTAGTTACGGCACTGAGCAAGTGTGCACCCAGTGGAGAATGTTTATCAGTTCTATTGCTCCTTGTCCTCAGTTATTTTATTTAATGAGTTTATAACATTCCAACATATTGTACAAGTTATTATATTCACGTCTGGTTGTATTTGAATGTTTATATTTTTACTATGGTATCAAAACAAATTGGTTCTTTACTTGGAACAGACAACGAGAATATCAACTTATTTGATAATAATTACTCAACACTAATCAGACACTCCCTTTTAATAAGGATTATATTAAGCTCTCTGACATTGCTTTGCTGGCAATTTGTTTGGGAGTCATACTTTGGCAAGAGACTAGTGTAAGTGCTTTGGTATCGAGTAATATTACCCATGTGACCTCGCGTCTTATATTATCACTTGTGAAGCTATATGTAATGTTTGTTGTGTAGATTATACACTGTAAGGAGATGGAAGATAGAACAAGTTAAGTTGCACTTAACCTAGAATGCAAAGTTATTTAAAAGATTTACTATTATCCTTTACAAATAAAAAGATCAATTGGTTTATTAGAACCATAGTTGCGCCAATATTGTGGAAAACCTCTCTGGGAGGTCCTGGAGGGGAACATCCCATAGGCAGCTTCTGGGGGCATACAGTAAAGGTGCCATCATGGTCCCACACCCACATTTTGCCGTAGGGAACAGGCTTATGATGACACAAGTAACAGCGAATTACAAAATTTCAATGCAAAAGTGTATGGGGTGCTGGAGGGTTGCCTAGATTTTGGAGTTTATTGTACATTCTGGGAGAGTAGGTAAGTAATATTTCTGGTAATGCTGTCTTCATAGAGGAAGTTATTTTCTATGACACACCAGACTTCCTGCCTTTTCTATAAAATACACTGCACCAGAAATGGCTGCTACAGAGATGGATTGGGGAGAGTGGGGGGGGGGGCACAGGGGATAAGTGAGAGGGGTCCCCCAAGTTTTTACCTACTGCAGGAGTGTACTACGAGCTGTAGAAATTGAAGACTGCACTGTGTACAGTCAGTGCCTGCAGCATGGGAGAGAGGAGAAGGGGACCTGTTTCAGACAGTGTACTATAGCAGGGGTCAGGGAACTTATTTACCTTTTTACCCCAAAATATATTTAGATACACCGACGTTACTCCCTTGATTTGAATGGAAGGAAATCCTATAGTAGTGCCCCCATTAATGCCCCTGTAGTAGTGCCCCCATATAATGCCCCTGTAGTAGTGCCCCCATATAATGCCCCTGTAGTAGTGCCCCCATAGTTATGCCCCTGTAGTAGTGCCCCCATAGTTATGCCCCTGTAGTAGTGCCCCCATAGTTATGCCCCTGTAGTAGTGCCCCCATAGTTATGCCCCTGTAGTAGTGCCCCCATAGTTATGCCCCTGTAGTAGTGCCCTCATAGTTATGGCCCTGTAGCAGTGCCCCCATAGTTATACCCCTGAAGCAGTGCCCTCATAGTTATGCCCCTGTAGTAGTGCCCTCACAGTTATGTCCCAGTAGCAGTGGCCCCATAGTTATGTCCCTGTAGCAGTGGCCCCATAGTTATGTCCCTGTAGCAGTGGCCCCATAGTTATGTCCCTGTAGCAGTGGCCCCATAGTTATGCCCCTGTAGCAGTGGCCCCATAGTTATGCCCCTGTAGCAGTGGCCCCATAGTTATGCCCCTGTAGCAGTGGCCCCATAGTTATGCCCCTGTAGCAGTGGCCCCATAGTTATGCCCCTGTAGCAGTGCCCCCATAGTTATGCCCCTGTAGCAGTGCCCCCATAGTTATGCCCCTGTAGCAGTGTCCCTGTAGTGCCGCTTGTACTAAAAAAACACTTGCCTTAATCCCTGCTCCTGCATCCGCCGCCGTCCTGTCCGCCCCGGCTGCTCCTCGGAACTATGGGAGAGACGTCATGACGTCTCTCCCATAGTGCGCATGGAGAGAGCCAGAAGCTGGAGTTCAGAAGAGAACTCCAGCCTCCGGCTACCGTGGCGCTGCAGGGTAGGAGCCGGGCGCCCGCTGGTAATAACTTCTCAGCGGTCATCCAGTTTAGAGCCTCCCTGCGGCACTGGGCTGGAGGTCATTGACGCCGGGTGCGCCGGCGCCAGTGACCTCCATTCCTGGGGGTAATGGACTGACAGTCGGGCATGCAGTGATTCATATCCGTCCATTACCCCCAGGAATTTTAGTTTTACCCCAAATGGGGTAATTTACCCCTGTTCCCTGACCACTTTAATATAGTGTAAGGTAAGAGGAAGGGGGAGACAACATATTGTCTGTTTTTATATATGTGTATAAGTGTTTGACTGGATGTACTGTTGGTGTGTGACTATATGTATATACTGTATGTATGTGACTGAATGTATATGTGCTGGACTATATATAGTATGTGTAATGTGTTGACTGTATATACGTATGTGTGTGACTGTATGTATACATGCATACCTCCAACCATCGTGATTATGGTGGGACAGACCTGTTTTTTGTGTACTGTTCCACCAATGGCCTGGAGGGAAAGGTAGGTAGCGAGGGCAGCCCAGCAGCTAGAGAAGCAGTGTTCACTCCCCTCCCCATGCATTAAAATAAATGGGGAGCGTGATGTGGGGGCATGCCCCCATTTTATGTGCATGACCAAGGCTTGCACACAAGGACCTGTTCCCCATGTCCCAAATGTTGCCCTTTGGGGCACCTCAGTCTTAAGTGCCCCGGACCCGCCAAAACCTTAATCCAGCTTTGGGCTGATAGCAGCTTGTACTTACATGCACAATATGTGTAAAAAGAATGTTAAATGTATAATATAAAGTTCTTTTTAAGTATATGGACTTACAAATGTGTTTCTGAATGTTACTCAAAGCCTGTTCATATTGAACAACTTATATTTTGGGTTTACCTGTTCTCTAAACAACGCAGGCTCAAAACAGCTGCAGTAAAAAAGTGTGACAGATGTAAAATAATGAAGCTCAGCATATTTTCTTGTATAGTAGCATTTTACAGGTGATATTAGTGCCATACTACCCAGTACATTTAGCTGCAATTTACTCTGGCAAGATGCTTCACTGAAAGAACATTAACATCTAATGGTTCTCACTGAGGGGGAGATTTATCAAGCCATGGAGAGAGATTAATTGGAGAAAGCAACCAATCCGCTTCTGTCATTTAGCTAGCACAGTCTTTGACAGTTAAAAGCACTAAATGACTTTGTGTCACATTAGTATAAATCTGTAAACAATACATTTTTATGGGTCAGCCATTGGTTCTGTTGCCAAATACAGTAGGTGTTGAATATAAATTTGCACACTTGAGGCATGGCCTGAAGTGTCCCTATTTTCAGATCCAGAGAGCTAGGCGGGGACGTGTCTGTACCCTTTGACTGGCTCTAGTCTAAACTCTTACCAAAACAGAAATACTTCATAGAAGGTACAGGAATGATTTCTTTACATCTCTGAATATGAAAATATATGTGCCCTGTAAATCATCTTTACAATGGAATAGTTTGCTTGAGTAACTGCTATTATGTGTAAATGAGTATCGGTAAATGCTTAAATAATAGGAAACAGACCACCGCCCACTGGTCTATTTGTCAATGTTGTCTGTGTTGTGCTTTTTAGTATTTGTCAATTATTTGTTTTAGTAAAAAAAATGGACTGTACATTTTTAGCCTCATTTGCAATTGTGCCAGAAATGTGCCATTCACATGGAAAACTTCAAAAGAAGCAATGGGATGAGGAAATTAGCTCTGAGGCTTTCTATCCAAGTTAATATGTATATTGCTTTTGTACAATTAAATGAATTTACTGTACAATGTATGTATAATGAAGGACATGTTCAGTCACATAAACATGTATACAGTATTACTTTTTGTTTGCAGGGCTCTCTGTTCTGATGGTTCCAGGGAAAGTTTAAGTATCAAATAGTAGCAAACTGACATTTTTATGCAAATGGCGGATGTCTTATGGGGATACCATGTGTTTAAACCATCTCAGATTTAAACCGCACAACTACCACAACTGGAACAGCCTCTGCTTCATCTCCAGGGCTATTTGTTGTACAACGTTGTATTTGTGTCAGGAAACATTTAAATGCATAAAGATTTCTTAACTTTAAATAGTTTTACCTTTCATTTGTAGTTATAAATAATTGCTTAGATCATAAGCAACTGTACCACAGATCTATGTATTCAGACTTATATGGGAGGAAACATGATTTCATGTAGTTCACTGACAAGTTTTTGTTAATATGAAGTACTCAAGTTCCACTGTGTGTGTGTGTGTGTGTGTGTGTGTGTATGTATATGTGTGTGTGTGTGTGTATATATATATATATATATATATATATATATATATATATATATATATTTAGCGCAAGTGACTCTTACAGGGTCTATGTATACAATATAGGTTGTATTTTATAAAAGAATTTCTAATGTATATTGTATAAAGGGCCTGAATCAGAGTTGTATGCGAATGCCATCATTGATCCTATCCTGTACGAAGCTGCTGTGCAAAAATATGCCAATGTTGCAGGCGCCTTCTGCTCCACGGGAGGTTTCTGTCCTCCCTGAGCTCGCCCTAGGACACCTGCGTTACGGTTTGACAGGTGTACCGCCTGTATTGAGATGTCCACCTGCGGCATTGTAAATCCAAGTATCTGCGTACAAAGGTGCAGCATCGGTCGCAGATCATTTGATTATCGCAGTATGAGTAACCCTATGGCTTCTCGGAATGGCCGCAGTATCTGAGACGCTAAAGACACCCCTGCGTTTTTTGCTGCCACTCCCTGTTTCCTCCCACAAACACTCCCTGGCTGTCTATTACACTGCAAGTTTAAAGTCATTGCGAGCGACTATGGCATTGTACCTTGACGCACACTTCCAGACAGGGGCCCCGGACAGGGAATGCAGACGGGCCCCCTCCTCTCTCCCTGGCGGTCGGCAGCAGACTGACGCGTCTTACCTCCGACCGTAGCATCAGTAGATTCTGGGCACTAGTCTGTGCCCAGAGTCTACTGCGCATGCGTGGCCGCCATTTTCCCGGTGATTTCCTCACTGCGCATGCGTGGCAGCCATTTTCTGGCTTTTTGTGCAGGGCTGGGACACCTGAGAGGTAAGTATTAAATTATATGGGTGTGGGGTGCGGGCTCCCCCTGGACCAAGGGGCCAGTGTGCACAGCACACCCTGCACCCATTATAGATTTGCCCCTGATTCCAGACTCCCTTTCCTATTTAGTACTTCCTTGTCCTGTTACAAGCACCTCCAAACCTGAGCATTGCTTCCATTATATCACCAACAAATTCTTCATTACTTGGAGGCCTTGGACCTCTTAATATAAGGCCGTTCCACCACTTCATGACTAGGTTCATTCTTTTTACTCCATTCAACAGAGACAGGCAGTGACTTTCTTCTCCCTATCCTTTTCTTTTTTTTGATTCCCACTTTTCTTCTGTACTTCCTTATCCACCCAAGAGGCACAACAGACTATTCCCATTTTGTTCAGTGTATGAACGCTGTTTTAAAAATGTAACGAAACAAGATATTTAAGTAATAATAATAAAAAGTTATAGTGTCTGTATTGGAAAGTTGGAAGAGCCCTGTGTATTTAGTATAGGGATGTAAGGGTTTTGCTAAATTTAAATAAAAAGCCTAAATAGGTAACTTTGCAATATTGGAAAGAGGTACCCTTAAGTACAGAGTATTCCAAACTACACCATTACAGTGCAGGTTTTAAGGATATCCATGTTTGAGCACAGTTGACTTAATTTGTACCTCACTCATTTTGATTTAACCATCTGGACTCCAGCATGGATATTCTTAAAACCTGAACTGTCATGGTGAAGTCTGTCTTGGTAGAATAGTCAAAAATATAAATAAAATTTGCATCTGTAAACTTTTATCGTATTTGTCATTTCTCATATATTAATAGATATATAACAGTCATAATATTTGGGATGGGGTGGGGGGGAGTCATTTTAACTATGGATTGCATCTTCAGTTGCTGTGTGATTGAGCAGCGCAACCTATGGAGCTGCCTACAGCTCAGAAGTTCCCAAACGCAGTCCATCCAGACACCCCAACAGTTAAGGTTTTAGAGATACCCATGGTTGAGCACAGGTGGTTAAATTAAATTGACTGAGGTACTAATTAAGTCACCTGTGGTCAAGCAAGCATATCCTTAAAACCTGGACTGTTAGGGTGCCTTGAGGACCGAGTTTGGGAACCTCTGCTATTACTAAATATATCTATTTGAGGTGTCAGTACAACTACAGGTCTTATGTTATTCTGAGGAAGTGCTGTTTATACTGTCTCCTAGCATACTTGATTTGCATAGTGTGAGAGTTTGTACCTTAGAACTGCCTTTAGGAACTAGTAATCCTACTTATTAGGTAAGCAAATACACATTTATACAGGGCTATGTGAAAAGGAGGAAGAAGTGTGTGATTTAGGGAGGTGCTCTAAGTGCTTTTTGGATTATCACTTTTTTTCTTGTTGTTTTATTAATCATGTTTTCCTAACCTGTGTGACAGGTGTGATGTCAAGATGAGTAGCAGTGTATAAGTCTGGTAACTGCCAGCCATTGCCTACGTGCAGAAGCAGACGCTGCCACAATCAGCTTCAGCCTTTGATTAGATTTTTTTTTTTATGTTGGTGAAAAACATGAGTATAATTATTTGAAAGTGCCAAAGGCACAGCCTTGTGCCAGGAAAACTGTAACATAGCAACTTATATGTATGCATTTATTTATCTCATTTTGTACATACTGGAGTTGCAACCTCTTGATCCTTTTCCTAGGTGGTAGTGCAGCTGTAATTTCCATAGTTATAGTTTTAAAAGCTGTGTTTAAACTGTTCAGTAACTTGATATATTCACTTGGGTACTTGTGTACTTTACGGACTCATTGGAGGGAGAACCCAAGTGTCCTTCACTCATTATTATTATCAATCATGGTAATGTCTAATTCCCCTTCACGGAGAGGACCCTGACATCAGCCAGTGTCCAGCATCATTCCCAGTGTCCAGCGTCACTCCCTACCATCCAAGTGGGCATAGAGGGGAAATATAACCTTGTAGCGAGCCGAGCCCGAAGCATGACGAGCGCAGCATGCCCGCGAGGGGACAACTTTCTTCTTTAGGTGGGGACAACTTTCGGTACTTGTGTACGTAAAGTACACAAGTACCATTTAAAACATTCATTTGGTTCTCTCTGCAATGAGTCCGTAAAGTACACAACTACCTGCACTTGATGGTGCTGACACATCAATGCACTGTACTATAACATGCATTAGAATTTTAGCGGAAAAGAGTTAGTGGCATAGGGGTCAATGTTCCCAATTACCGCTTTATTTTCAGTGTGCTGTTCATGTGATCAGTGTTCTCAAAGTTCACTGCTTGTACAGACGTAACACATTCAGTACCTCCCAACTGTTCTGTGGTGGGAAAGCTGGCGGGTATGTCCCATTCACTACTGCTCTGTATAATAGTACCAGTGGCAGGTGCATCTGTCAGTGAACTGGGTGATTGGAAGGGAGTAGGCTAACGAGCGCTAGTCATGCTCTTTGACGGGTGCCCCCATCAATATGCAACCTTGCCACATTGCGGTGTAGCCACACAATAGTCCTGATTCATTGACTTGAAATGTTGAAAGCTATGCACAAACAAAACTGCCAGGAAATCTATCAGGCCCCTGTACTAGAAGGTGTAGGGGCGTGGCTATACCACTTTGGGAATACGCAGCACCTCTTACATGCTGCGCCACACACTGAAGGGGGTGAGGTCATGTCATCTTGGTGACGTGGCTCCAACCCTGTTATACTTGCCTCAGTTTTCTCCTGAAAAAAAGGACATAATGACACATTTGGGGAAAGGCCTCAACCAATTGGGGCACAGTTGGGTAGTTGAAAGTGTGGTCTAGCAGATCGGTGTGTGGCCTAAAGTGTCATGTTTTTCCCACGTGGTATGACACAAGTGTATTTTGTAAGACATTAAAGGGCAGCATACATAGCTCAGGTATTTTATTTTCTTATTGCACAGCCAGGCCCCTTAGGCTTATTTGTCTTTTAGTTATTGCATTCCCAATGGCACTAGAATTACACCCTTTGATTATTATGTTATCTGTTATTTGGCAGTGCAGTAAAGATTTACAACAGTAACACAGATCAATGCAGATCCTCTCACTTAAGCATACATTTTGTAATGTTTCTTTGGTTGAGTAAAGTGTTGCATACTGTTTGGGTTTTCTGTTTTTCCATTTTTTTTATACTCTCAAACTGTAAAATAATTCACATGACAGGTGGAAATGTAAACTTGTATCTCCTACAATGAAAAGCATAATTTGGTAATACATAGGAGTCAATTCAGTTAGGGGCAAGTGGGGTGATTTGCCGGTGCAAAGGTACCTCATCTCGCCCCCTTCTTGTCCCCATCTCACCTCAGGAATTTTGTACGTAACCCTACATGGCTGCAAACAAAAATCCAGCAAGTCCAGAGCTACCAACTTGCCCCTACTTGAACCCACCCCATAGTAGGGGAGTATGCAAAGACATCCTTTATGTTGAATAGTGGTGTCTTTGTATATGAAGAACATGTCTTTTTCAAAATTTTTCCGGAAGCATTTAAAATAACTGGAAGTCATGGAAGAACGGACATTTGACCAACAATATAAGGACAATTTGGTAGACGATATTTACCAGTTATTGCCCAGAAAATGTCATTGTTAATTTTTACCTACTGAGAGAGCTCTGCCTCCTCTTTCTGCTATTGGGTGGGAATAACTGCATTATGCTAATTTTTAATGGTCTTGTTTTAGCAAATACCGGCCACTGATTTAAAGCTCCTATTGGAGCATGCTAGAAGTTATAGTTCAGCAACCACTGTTCAAGTACTAGTAAGCTACAGATACATGCACACACATGCACAGACACCCACCTGACACGTTTCCAATCATGACTTTTTATGTTTTCTAATTTAAGGTGTTTCCTTGCACGGTTCACATAGAGGACAGATTGCCTTTGGATGTTCTGATTGGTGTAGCAGAGTATGTGAACTATCATAGAGGCGTTGTGTCTTTAATATAAGCATGTAAATTACCATTATTTAAGATGTCAGCTGAAGGCAAATAACCAGACAGCTTGTGTCTTATTGTGCCATTAGCACTAGCTCTGACAGGTCTTTCTCCTGCAAACATGTATCAAAATGCTAATAAAGTCAAAATTGCAAAAATCTGTTTTGTTTTGGGGGCTTTTTCCACACCTTCCACAGAACGAAAATCTAAAACAGGCAAAACATACAAATGGGCACAAATGTAACCAAAGTAATTTCATAAGAATACATATCTTATTTCTCATAATCAGCAACATATTGGAAGTGTGTCTGGATGTATCCAATCCCCCCAATTCAGATATTGCTTTCAAGTATGTATCAAATCCACCAATAAGGTTTGGATTAATGAGAATCTTGGTAGTATAGCCAATGCTTTTTCAGATAAGTGCAAAACGATTTGGACCCCTCGGTTCAGTCCCTCTCAATGCAGGTCTTAAAAATATATACAGCTAGTAGGAATTTGACAGGCCTTTTGGTATTCTTGCTTAATGTATGCAGGTATGTGTGTTATAAGTTACATTAGTATGCCTACCTAAATATTTTCTTTAAAAATCATAATGGCCTTTAAAACGTCTAATTCTTATAAATGTCCATAGTTTTTGCCACCATATTCAAGCTGCCCATACGTGATGCAAGTTGGACAACTTGTTAGTTAATTTCTGTTCAATGTTGTCTAAAATATTCAAAGTGGCTGGACCCAAAATTTCTGACAGTCTAGATCAACATCTGATCAAACAGATATTGTAGGTCTTGTGGAAAATCATACACTAAAGATGGGTACACACTATATGATGTATTGTACGATATATCGTTCTGACAAGTACAGCTCGTATAGTGTGTATGTCCGATCCGTCGTTAACGACTGTCACTCAGGGCCGGATTTCCCATAAGGCAACCCAGGCGCTCGCCTAGGGCCCAGTGGGTCCCAAGGGGCCCGTGGACGGGCCCCTTTGCCCTAAAAAATCTGTCCGGTTCAAACTCTCCTGGAGAAGCAGTGCGCAAGTACTACATGACGTCATGATGTCACACGGACCCGCCCACTTCCCCAGAGTCCCGCTGCAGCGCCGCCACTGCTGCACTGTCTGTCACAGACTCTGTATAGGACGGAGGGAAGGAGGGTCTTCGTCCACTGCCCGCCGCTCAGCCCCGTAAACTCCAGCCAGCTTCATTGCTGCCTCAGCACAGCAGCCTCTACCAGACTTGCCCGGGCCGCCGTCAGGGGGAGAGTGGCAGGACTGGAGTCCCAGGTCCCACAATCCAACCCGCTGATCATCCGTCCGCTCGCTAACCATCCGCCTGCATACCATTGTGACCTGCTGCCCGGCGCTCGTGTGCTGCTGGATGCCATGTAATGGAGACTCGGGCCGGCGCTCGTGAAGTCACTCCGCGCCGCCGAGAGGAGCCGTATAGCTGTCGCATTATAGGAGCAATAACAAGTAGGTAAGTGTGGGGACTGGGAAAGATCACTGGCGTTTCACACAGAAAGGGGGCTGGCAGAGGAAGCAGAAGGGGGGAGAGCTGGCTGGGGACACAGAAGGGGGGGAGCTGGCAGGGGACACAGAAGGGGGGGTTGGCAGGGGGGACACAGAAGGAGGGGGGCTGGCAAGGGACACAGAAGGGGCTTAGCTGGCTGGAGACACAAGGGAGTCTGGCTGTAACTTGAGAGAGACTGCAGTGCTGGAGTTGCACAAATGGAGGGAGGGCCCTGTCTATTTCGTCAGTACCGGGCCCCACAATTTCTAATGGCAGCCCTTGCCACCAGCAGCAGACAGCACCTAGCGAGGAGCAGGGGCACGGACAGAGGCAGACTGGCAGCCAGTCAGTCACTGGCTGAATCTGAGAGAGACAGTGAAGATCCAGCTCACAGTGGAGCACAGCACCTGTATGTAATGGGGAGAGGGCCCTCCAACTTGATAGTACTAAGAGGGAAAATCTTAGGGTTAGGGTTAGTTGTGGGGGCTAGGGTTTTAGGGTTAGTTTAGGTTAAGGTATTAGGGAAAACATAGTTTGAGTGAGGAGGGCCAAAACAGGTATCTTGCCTAGGGCCCCATGAGATCTAAATCTGGCTCTGCTGTCATTCATCGCATTGTCCCATCTATTGTTCTGCACAGCAGATGGGACGATGCAGTAAACCACTCGGTGCTGTTACATGCAGCATGTAATTACACATTGGCCACCATACACCAGATCGTGCAGAGTGTACAGCACACGCAATCTATCGTTGGATCTCGTTGCACAACCGCTGGGTACACACATCATATAGTGTGTACCCAGCTTAAGGGTCTGATTCTGAGTCGCACTGATTTGTGTTCATGGATTCAAATGGCAAATTTCTGAATAGATGCAAATTTATGCATATTTGCATATATACATCCTATTCTGTATCTGTGCAGGATCTGTCTTTCTATGAAATAACAATGGCAAAGCAACTTGTGGAAGTGCCATGGGAATGTATCAAAAGCACTGTGCGATTCGGAGTTGTGCGTGCTGGGTAGGAAGCCTGTTTCTGACGTATCTCTTGCCTAGCAAGGGGCTGGTGCAAGTGAAGATAGTAATAAAAACTGTTGCGGCGGTTGGCATAGCAACAATGGGCGACCCGGGTTTACGCTTGCACACGCACGAATTCCTGGATTAGTTGAAAGGATACTTGTATTAGCATAAAGTAGTAAAACATGTATCCACGGCTGCCCACAACTACAGCCAAATTGTATTATACTCATAATCAGTCCTTGAATGTGTCTAATAGAATCCAGTTATTGCATTTGTGCTGAGCAATCTGTCAATGTATGCAGGGTCGCCATCAGGGGGGGGACTGTCTGGACTCTAGTCCGAGGCTCGGACTCTGAGAGTGGGAAGGCCCGCCGCCACACTGTGCATCATGGTCGGTCCACTCCCACCACCCACTCGCTAGCGCTACTCTACCACCCCACCATGAAATGCAGTGACAGAGAGGTCCGCCACCTGCTCCTACTGCCGTGGGCC
Organism: Taudactylus pleione; assembly: GCA_031769625.1. Taxonomy (NCBI): domain Eukaryota; kingdom Metazoa; phylum Chordata; class Amphibia; order Anura; family Myobatrachidae; genus Taudactylus; species Taudactylus pleione. Next base: position 20,451,964 of record JAUIMM010000115.1, on the reverse strand, counting down.
GGTGACTGTGCAATAAAGCGGTTTTGTTTTTTGCGAGCTGGCGTGCACGTGACGTCATGACCCTGAAAGGGAGAGGAGCTGCGGCGTGTGAGCCAGAAGAGAAGAAGCTAGGTAAGTGTCATGCGGGGGCTGGCTGGCAAAGACAGAAGGGGGGCTGGCTGGCAAAGACAGAAGGGGGGCTGGCTGGCAAAGACAGAAGGGGGGCTGGCTGGTAAAGACAGAAGGGGGGCTGGCTGGCAAAGACAGAAGGGGGGCTGGCTGGCAGGCAAAGACAGAAGGGGGGCTGGCTGTCTGGCAAAGACAGAAGGGGGGCTGGCTGTCTGGCAAAGACAGAAGGGGGGCTGGCTGTCTGGCAAAGACAGAAGGGGGGCTGGCTGTCTGGCAAAGACAGAAGGGGGGCTGGCTGTCTGGCAAAGACAGAAGGGGGGCTGGCTGTCTGGCAAAGACAGAAGGGGGGCTGGCTGTCTGGCAAAGACAGAAGGGGGGCTGGCTGTCTGGCAAAAACAGAAGGGGGGCTGGCTGGCTAGCAAAGACAGAAGGGGGGCTGGCTTGCAGAGACAGAAGGGGGGCTGACGGGCAGAGACAGAAGGGGGGCTGACGGGCAGAGACAGAAGGGGCTGGCTAGTACCGGAGAGACACTGCGGGGCTGGAGTGGGGGAAGGCCTGTCTGTTTTTTCAGTCCTGGGCCCCACAATTTCTGATGGCAGCCCTGCATGTATGAGCAGCTGTGCATAACATAGGATTTTTGTTAATCATTTGTTTGCCACATTCTTAACAGTGAATCCATTTGGATTGGAAACAGTAAGGTGCAAATCAGGTTTGCTGATGACCTCATAAGTGCAATAGTTGCAATTCATTCACTAAAATGTAACCCTCTGGGTGTGTTGCTAAAGAGCCCCCAGATCTTATCGGATTGCAGTTAATTTCATTGAAATTTATGCCATTACTGTTTAACAATTCAGTTTAAAAAGTTAATACCTCTTATATGTCAAGCACATGTAAAAGATTGTTTCATGGCAACTTTTTGGATACTTATATCGGATTTAAATGAGTGCTATATAATGATATTATGAGAGGCAGCACTCAAAAACCCAATAGAAGGTGCAGGTTCCATAAGTCATAATTTGTACCCCTGAAGAAAACTATTTTGAACCCGGCTGTTCATTCAATAAATCAAATGCGCACATAAAGAACAACTTCGGTGACACTCACAGGACTTGTTAATGCCAAACAACACGCTGCAAGTGTTAACTTGTGCCGGCTGTTCAATCCTTTATATGCACACTTTCCATCGTTTTGCACGCACGCGCGTGTGTGTGTGTGTATATGTATGTGTGTGTATATATATACTGGTAATACTAACAAGCAGCGGCACTCTGAGACTTAGCAACAATATAAATGGTGTATTGGCGAAAATACAAAACCTTACTGCAACGTTTCGGAACACGCACGTCCCTTTGTCAAGGTGTGTCGATTACAAGGTGTGTCTATTACACCTTGACAAAGGGACGTGCGTGTCCCGAAACGTTGGAGTAAGGTTTTGTATTTTCGCCACCCTTGCGAGTGTTCAGTATCACATCACACAGTCATGCCTCTTTATTGATATGTGGTGTACACATTGCTCTTATGCACTTTATGATGCCGGTGCTTTTTTCATAAATATATTTTTGCATTTATAAAAAGATGCGCTGGTTCTTTTGCTGCACTACAATATTTTTATGTCCCAGGCACTCCTCCAGATTTCTAAACAAGTGTGCAACTGGGACCTGGACTATAATAAATAAACTAATATATATATATATATATATATATATATATATATATTATTGTATATTGTGTAATTATTAAACACAAAATGGTAATTTTAAGATCAAGATTTATTAAAGCCCTATTTGTGGTGTAATCACTGCTTTATCTAATGTTTATATCGATATCAGCGCAAAACGCTATCCAAAAGCTTAGCTTTTCTCAAAGCATTTTCCTGGGAACAAACACCATTTCACATTGCTAAAGCTCCTACAAGAGTGAGATTTACCATTTGCACATGTGCAGTAGTGTGTAAAGATAAAGGACTAGAGGTAAAAAAAACTTTTCAATAGGAAAGTGATTTGTTGAGGCAGCATGTTTTTAGAAGTGATGTCCTGGCAAGCAAGAGTAAAATTTCTCTGATAAATCAAAGTTAAACAATACAAAGCCAAATTTAATTTCCATGATCATTTTTTAAAAATAAACAGTTGTAATTTTCGAGTGATTTTCTGCTTGGCCAGAGGATGCAGAATATAAATGGCACGGTTTTGAGAAGTTATAAATTGGACAATCTTTTCAGAAATTCAGGGGCATATCTACTCCTTGGCCGATATGGCTCTTGCCAGGGGCGCCAGCCTAGGGGGGCACAGTCTGGCGGTGCCACCCGCAGCCGGAGTACTCACACCTTCCCCACTGGGCCAATTCATATTCCATCTTACGGCATAGGTGGCCGGTAAAATAAAGGTTTTTTTTGTTTTTTTTTGCAGAGCAGGATGAGTGACATGACGACGATAGGTGACATGGGGGGTTCTGGAGTGACACAGGTGTAGCATGGAGTGACATAGGGGAGCCTGGAGAGAAACACGGGGGGCTATAGATGCAAAGAGGAGGACAGGATTGACATGGGGAGCATAAAGAGACACAAGGGGAGCTTAAAGAGACATAAGGAGGCCAGGAGTGACACAGGGGGAACCTAGAGTGTCACGGGAGCCTGGAGTGACACAGGGGGACCTGGAGAGACAACCCTGCAGAATTCTATCATTCCAAGTAACTTCTAAAATTATAATTCCGCAAAGTTACGGTGAAATAATAGTTTTTGACCCTGGAAGATATGGTTGCATAAATTTGCCAAATGAGATAAAAACATTGAGAACAGTGAGATACCGTGTAACATAATTAGTGCTGAAAATGTATGATTTACTTCAGAGACAAATGGTTAATAAGCTGGCAGCCTGTGCTCCCAAACAATACCTGCAAATACAGGGCCGTAGCTAGGATAGTGCGGCCGGTGCCATCGCACAGGGCACCACAGGTCAGGGGGCACTGTTAGGGCCTGTCAAATTTCTGTTTATTTGTTCACTTGTAGCTTCCTCTTATTTCATCCCCAGCATCTCTTGGCCTCCCCTATCTATTCCCTGGTCCTTACCCATGAGGCCATTCCCCTTTTTTGGGTGCATTATGTCCCTTTGAAAAATGAGGGGGGCGCCCATGCTCTTTCTGGCACAGGGCACCAAAAAGTCTAGCTACGGCTCTGTGCAAATATCACCCTTGCATTTAACTGTAGTCACAAACTTGCAAAGGGTTACCGTGAAAAGTGTCGACCCTGGACATATAATAAAGCTTTCATCAAAGTAAATCTGATTGTTTTCCACACGGTTTTCCTGAAAGGATGTTATGATTTTCTAGATGTTTGGTAGCTGGTGATAAATTACACTTTTATGATGTCATGTGAAAGGCCACTGCTTGGACTTCCTCCATTGGGCACGCTGCATGAATAATAAATTGGAAATGTGCCTACTGTATAAAATGAGCGGGCTGTCATTTAACTTTAAGGGCTCCAGCGCCTACATATGGAAGAGGAGAATATACAGTTTTATTACTGTACTGTATATGTCTAGCTAGAATTTGTTGTTGTTTGTTACGGACGCCTTAGCAAGATGTTATTTATTTATTAACAGTCTCTTATATAGCGCAGCATATTCCATTGCGCTTTACTATTGGATCGGTTAATGTGTTAGGCAGCCTATTCTTAATGTAAAAAAAAACAACTTTTTTTTAATTGCACTTGTTAATTACTTCTTAAGGTGCATACACACACAACGATTTTTTGAATGATTATCGTTAAACAATATCGTTTAACGATAATCGTTTGAAAAAATCGTTCACTTTCTGAGTCAAACGATGAACGATTATTGTTCATTCACGTTTGTAGTTCAGTCAGACTTGTCAACTGAACGATTTTCATTAAGTTAATATGCAAAAATCATTTGTAGTTCATAAAAATCATTCATTACATTTAGTAAATGAACAACTTTAGTAAACGATTTTAGTTAATTTTTTCAAGGGAAAAAATCGTTTACTAAAATCGTTCATTAACTAAATCGTTGTGTGTGTATGCAGCTTTAAGAATCGTTGTCATCCTAAAACTGATTTATTCTCTGATATAAAAAATGCAGTACTGAAGTAGGAGAGAAGTCATGCCAAAAATGTTGCCACAATGTTAATCAAAATTGTATTGCACCCATAGTAAGCTTTCTGAGGAGGACAGCATAAGACAACATTACACACTAATTGGCCAAAAGTATGTGGACACCCCTTCTTATTACTGTATTTGGCCATTTCAGCCACACCCATTACTATCAGATGCATACCGCAATGCAATCTCCATAGCCATACATTAATACAGGTTGAGTCTCCCATATCCATATATTCCGAAATACGGAATATTTCTAACTTGACTGAGATAGTGAAACCTTTGATTTTTGGTGGTTCAATGTACACAAACTTTGTTTAAGGCACAAAATGATTAAAAAGAAGTATAAAATTACCTTCAGGCTGTGTGTATAAGGTGTATGTGAAACATAAATAAATTTCATGTATGTACACAAACTTTGTTTGAGCCACAAAATTATTGAAAATATTGTATAAAATTACCTTCAGACTGTGTATAATAAGGTGTATATGAATCATAAATGCATTCTGTGTTTAGATTTGGGCACTATTCCTAATACATTTCAATATGATATGCAAATATTCCAAAATACGGAATATTCCGATATCCAAAATACCCCTGGTCCCAAGCGTTTTGGATATGGGAGACTCAACCTGTAGTAGAATGTCTATAACAAAGAGCTTCATCACTTCATAGGCTGCCCGGCAGGGGCAGAACTATGGGACACAATGGAGGCACTGAAGGGGCACCTCTTCCATTGCCCACAAAATATTCACCTCACTTAGGACTGTAACTATGTACCTGGAGTGTACAGTCACGGACGCCCAATAAATAGCACCTGAGAAGCCACCATACACTATTGGAGAGCTCCAGGTCAGACCATCAGCTGAATCCTCCGTCTATCTATAGCTTGTCCCTTCTAATTAGTGTTGCTGCTCCTCAGCAGCTTCTTATGTTATAGTGACACGTCCGGTGCCCCCCTCACCCACAACTTTGTCTCACTCCTCCCTGGCAGCAGCCCTAGCGCATCCCCTCACCAACAAATCCCCATCCCACTCCTCCCTGGCGACAGCCCTAGCCGTGGACCCTGAGTGACTGTCCCAAGGATAAGCTCAGCTACTGATCTTCTTCCAGGAGCTGGATGTCAACAAGGATGCAACGAACAGAGCTGCAGGTTAGAGTGCATGGGGAGGCAGGGGCATGGGGCACCAGCGACTGAGTCTGGGGGCCAGATCTTTGGTGGAGCAGCTTCCCAGCATGTAATGCATTCGGCAGTAGACTGGGCATTTTGTTATTTGTAGTTCCACCACAGTGGCAGTCTTACAGTATTTTCACTTATACTCAGTTCTCAAAGCCACCACATCAGGTGGTTTTCCCCTCCATCATGAGGACTCTGAGCCTCATGCTAATTGTACCATACAGGTCACTATTTTATCTGTGACTAATGCATACAGATGTGACACATATATATTACTGTGCAAATGTTTTAGGCAGGCGTGGAAAAAATGCTGCAAGTAAGAATGCTTTAAAAAATAGAAGTGTTAGTTTATTTTTATCAAATAACAAAATGCAAAGTGAATGAACAGAGAAAAGAAATCTAAATCAAATCTATATTTGATGTGATCACCCTTCAAAACAGCATCAATTCTTCTAGGTACACTTGCACACAGTTTTTGAAGGAACTGGGCAGGGAGGTTGTTCCAAACATCTTGGAGAACTAACCACTGATCTTCTGTGGATGTAGGCTTGCTCAAATCCTTCTGTCTCTTCATGTGATCCCAGACAGACTTGATGGTGTTGAGATCAGGGCTCTGTGGGGGCCATATCATCACTTCTAGGACATATTTTTCTTTACGCTGAAGGTAGTTCTTAATGACATTGGCTGTATGTCTGATGTCGTCGTCCTGCTGCAGAATAAATTTGGAGCCAATCGAACACCTCCCTGATGGTATTGCATGATGGATAAGTACCTGCCTGTATTTCTCAACATTGAGGACACCATTCATTCTGACCAAATCCCCAACTCCATTTGGTGAAATGCAGCTCCAAACTTGCAAGGAACCTGAAACCTCCACCATGCTTCACTGTTGCTTGCAGACACTCATTATTGTACCGCTCTCCAGCCCTTCGGCGAACAAACTGTCTTCTGTTATATAATTCAAATTTTGACTCACAAGTCCAGAGCACCTGCTGCCATTTTTCTGCACCCCAGTTCCTATGTTTTCGTGCATAGTTGAGTCGCTTGGCCTTGTTTCCACATCAAAGTATGGCTTTTTCGCCACAATTCCTTCCATGAAGACCAGTTCTGGCCAGACTTCTCCGAACAGTAGATGGGTGTACCTGGGTACTACTGGTTTCTGCCAGTTCTGAGCTGATGTATCTGCTGGACATCATCCGATTTTGAAGGGAAGTAAGCATGATGTATCTTTCATCTGATGCACTAAGTTTCCTTGGCCAACCTCTGCGTCTACAGTCCTCAACGTTACCCGTTTCTTTGTGCTTCTTCAAAAGTGCTTGAACAGCAATTCTTGAAACCCAAGTCTGCTTTGAAATATTTGCCTGGGAGCGTCCTTGCTGATGCAGTATAAATACCTTGTGTCTTTTTGATGTGCCCAGCCTTGCCATGGTGTATGGCCTGTGACATGAAACTGTCTTACACAACCTCACCTTTGTAGCAGAGTTTGGCCATTCCTCACTCAGTTTTAAGCCTACTACACAGCTGTTTCTGTTTCAGTTAATTAACTGTGTTTCAACCTACATATGAAAATGATGATCATTATCACCTGTTTGGTATGATTGGGTAATCATACACCTGACTATAATCCTACGAAATCCCTGACTTTATGCAAGTGTACCTAGAAGAATTGATGCTGTTTTGAATGCAAAGGGTGGTCACACCAAATTTTGATTTAGATTTCTCTTCTTTTCATTCTCTTTGCATTTTGTTAATTTATATGGTGTGGTCACATACCATGGGCACCCCAGATGTTTGAGTGCCATGGATTAAGCCTGTTATTTATATAGATTTTTTGTGGTCACACTTTCTAGGGCACCCTGTTTTTCAAATGTATATTTCCCTATAGATTGTAAGCTTGCGAGCAGGGCCTTCTTACCTATATGTCTGTTATTACCCAGCTGTGTTCTATTAATGTTTACAATTGTAAAGCGCAACGGAATATGCTGCACTATAAAATAAACTGATAATAAATAAATATAATGTACACAGTAATGATGCACAACAAAATGTTTTACCCAGAAATGATGGTGATGCACTTTTCTGTAGTTTAAAGCCAATAAAACCAAAATAACTAATAAGTAGTGGATCTGTGCATTGCCAAGCCCCATAGCAAAACTTGGTTAGGGGCCAGGTGATGATGCTCTAGCCTCTGAAAAGAGCGGAGTTGGGACCACGTCTGCATGCACAGCTGGCGCATGAGTAGCTGAGATCAAGCTTAGCTTTTCGGAGTTTGGCCCTGAAAGCTAATGCCATCTTTAGATGCCGTTAGCCCATTATAGCCTATGGGCTACATCTCACAATTTTTTTTCAGAAAGGGATCACTTTACTTTTTAGCCTTTGCTGGCATCGACTCTTTTCAGAGCCATCTCCTGGCAAGACTATATTGATAAATTGCACCAATATAACATTTCTTATTGCAACGAAATGCGCCATAAAAAAAAATGTTAACCAGGCAAGATTGTGAATAATGCTAGACCAGCCCCTATATACAGAAGTTAGTGGAATAACAGTATAACAGAATAATAAGTTTAATTGTAACATTAGAAGAGATAAACGTATAACACACATATGTTGCCAGCAGTTTGCAATGAAGCTTTATGGACCATTTTCTCTCCAATGAGTTAAATTTCGAGTAGCCCCAAATACAAAGGGAGACTTGTCCAGAGTTACAAAGAACAATTTTTTTGTTATTTATTTATTTTACAGTTTTTATTTTAAAACAAATCTGTTAAAGTATTAACAACTACATGTTTTAAGTGCTTTTAACATCTAAACCACCTGTTTTTACGGCTTCAATCATTCTAATTAAATATGTTTTCTTCAAATGATTACAGATGTTCTTATATCCCATAGAACATCACGGGACGTCTCGTTATTTAGCTCGATTTATTCCTGACATAACTAAAGCACTATTTATCATAAAAAGCAGTAATATAACTTGAAGGCTGCATGTATTTTTAATAGAGGGATGTATTATGAGTTTGTGTTGATTAATGTGCCCATTGCATCCTTCGCACTGGCAGTGTAGGACATACAGTACAGGGGCCAGCTCCCTCTGGCTTGCTCCATTTACAGTTTTATCTCCAGTGTCAGTATGCTTGTCAGGGGCAGTGCTGACTGACTGCATTTCCCTGAGGTTGAGCTGAAGCATTGTTTGAGCACTGACGGAATTCTCTTGGCCCCCTCTGACGGACAATGCCGCTGATTCCCAACTTCCTGAGCAGACCAGACAGCTTGCTGTTTTCTAGTTGTCCCTTATCACCTCTGTCACTAAAACACAGGGCTACGTTCAACTGATATTCACAAAGCCAGATTCTGCAGCACACAGTATACCTTGTAACTGTCCTAGAATATCACTTTTTTTTTCCCAGAGTGCAATTTTCTTTTTCCATCCCTGTGCATGGTGAAATTGGAGATTCTCATTCGGTGATGAGATAAGAATATTGCTTGAACTTCTCTAGAGACGGAAATGCCTGTCTGTTTTCTTTTTTATTAAACCAAGGATTGCAAGACACTTAAAGCAGTTGATTTTTTTTAAATGTATATATGATTTGGGCTACAAAGCATTTTGTCTATTCAGGCTGTAGTTACCGAAAGTTTATACTAAGAGCTAAATCCCCTAACATTCTTTCATTCCCTCGATACCTTGGCTGTTTTACTGCTTGAGATTTCTAGGAATGCTGAAAGAGCGAGAGACAGACTTCTCTTCTCCAGTGTACTATTCACTCACTCATCATGATCCTTTATATCTTAGACTGTACATTACATGAGAATTGCGGTGAAATAGCATGACATGACTATCAGATGTGTGTACATTTCCTAACTATTTCATTGTACATTGCCATCTGTATGTTCGATTTGGGTTATAATTTTTAATAAATTTACATTTCATTATATGCCATATACTGTAGACTAAATAGTTAAAATCCACTTTTTAATTTTTACTGAGAACTATATTAAAACTTTAAGTACGTACAGTGTAGGTGTGTTTGAATAGATCTTTTCTAGTTCTTCGTATGAATACTAAAATAGGAAGAGATGCTGCTTAATTGTGGAATGGCAGAAAGCCGATATCTATGCATTGGTTTAACTACTACCCTAGTACAAACTGTTCAGCCCCTACCCTTTATATCAATGTGAACTCCACTGTGTGTGACCGGTGGTAAAATTAGGGCATCCTCTTTACCGAGGGTTAGTGTCTTACCTTTATATTTATGTTCAGTGTGACCTAAAATAATTAGTGCAGATTCCCATAAAATGAAACTGCATATACAAATGATGCAATTAATACACATTCCATTAAATAATTTCTTTAAAAGCATTCCTTCAATTACCACTTTCTTTTTCAATGTTCTGCTTGTTAACTTAGCATAACTAAGTTTCATGCTAAGACTAGTGCTGTAAGCTATGGATGGCACAAATTAGCTAAATACTTTGATTACCCAGTCATTGATAATGTGTTTTGTCTTGATTTTGCCTGGCGAGCTGTATATGACCTCAGTTAATGTAACATTTCCATATTTCCTTGTATTGTGCCATCTTTTATTGTCATGTGACATTAATTTCCACAGGGAGATAACATTGCGACCACCAACATATTATTTCAGATAACACATTGTCTAAACCTATGAGGTAAAGGAATGGCCTAGTTCAGTGATGAGCAACTTCATACACTTCAAGGGCCCTCTAACCTTCTAAAGGGCTGCACTGTACCAGAGCCAAGTGTAAAGTTTCTTGGTGTCCAATTCACAAGTTTGGCCTTCTTTCCCCACTATTCCCAAATGGCCACTTCCCAGCCCTGCACACTTCACATTTGTAAAATAAAAATGATTCTCTAAGTGGGCTGTTGGGGCTGCAGTCTAGATGCAAAATGCTGTCCAGGCTCCACTGATGACTGGGACAAATGCAGGAATTAGAGCTTGTTTTCCAAATGTTAGATTTTGAAACAAAAAAACTTGCTGCAATTAGCTGGCTACAGTAACACAATATAGGGAGCATTCTAATTAACAATATATATATATTCATTAACCTCTTAATTACCTTCTCATCAAAATTAACCCCATTAAAAGCATTAACTCCTTCACCCATATTCGTAGCATTATTTTCCCTTAATTAAAACCCTTCCTCCCTCCAACCACACTTAACTATTGTTGATTGATCTGGCTGTGCTGGTCACAACACACAGTACAGTCACATGAGCTTAATCTGGGGCAGGGCAAAAAAAAAAAAAAAGCATGTTTGCAACTTGGCAAAGCCATGCTGCACTGCAGATGGCACAGATTTAAAATGTGCAGAGAGATTTATATTTGGAAGGGGGTGTCCAAATTGAAATCTAAATTGCAGTGTAAAAATAAAGTTGTCCAGAATTTGTGGGCTACACACAACAGCAAACAGTATTTACCCTGCATGTAAAAAACAAAAACACAAATGTATTTGCACCCCTTGCATTTCAACATGTTTTGTCTAGGTGCAAAGTTACTTGCTCCTTTTTTCCTTTGCTTCCAACTCAGAATCCATTCCACAGTTTGCACAAATGCTGGACCTGCTGTTGTGTATGAGGGAGAGGGGCCACCAGTAAAGTGATAGGGGCCATGCACTGCTGTAATAGGCTACATGGCTCCTACATGAAAGAGCACTCTATGACATACTTACCGATGTTTGAAGTGGGCAGTGATGGGGCGGGGCAGGACTATTGCGTCATTAGGCCCCACCCCCTCACGATGAAAGGCTGGGAATCGTGGGCATTTGAATAGGGTGCAGAGCCAAATGATGCAGTTATCATAGAATCATGTCATTAACCTCTGCCCTCTCCCGACGGATCTCGGAGCATCTCCCTATTATGCCCATTTCGCTAGGAAGTGGGCGGGATGTGGGAGAAGTGCTAACTCTTCCAGGGTGCGGGGGGCTACCTGAAAAATCAGGAGCCTCTCGCAGGTTCCGGTAGAGTAGGCAAGTATGCTCTATTAGGACATGACTTCCGACCACGGACTTGCCACACTTGTACTCGACCACCCCAAGCATCACTCCAGTCAAGAGACTTAATCTCAGTACCTTCCAGCAATACGTTTAATGTAATAAGAAACCAATCTGCAATAACATTGTAACAAGCCTTTAAATGTGAGAGAAACTTTAACCAGTGAGTCTGATACCTTAATGTGACTTCTGGATGACCACATTTTTCACCAGCTTTTGTAAGTGTGGCACTATTATATGCTGAAGAGGCACTGTCCCCTTTCGGTATGAAGTGGCAGCAGCTAAGCTAATAGCAAACATTTTCCAGTTGCGTTTATCATCATGCTGATGATCTGACTGGCATTACACTTATTTTGCACACACGTGACAATAGCAGGCTAATATTACCACAGTTGTGGCCACCTTCTGTCTTCTATTTAATTTGCCATACCATTGTGCTTTGTTAGCTATTTTATGGAAAAGAACAAAAAAAAAATCTTAAGTTCTGTTACTTTTATAGAATATTGCCATTGATCCATGTCCTTTAATTGATAATCAGATGATTTGCAAATAATAGTGTATAATTTTTCTGATTGTTGGAAATCACATTTACATTGTATCCAAGCAGCTCTCCCCCCCCCCCCCCCTTTACCAGTAGATGAAAATTATGGAATTACTTTATTAATTTTTGCTCCACATGGAATTCCTATATCCTTTTTATTTCATCCAGACTTCTCCATTATTATACTGCAATCACACCACAAAGCAGGATGAATAGGCACTGTTATTCTAGCTTTGTTTATAGAATAGAATATACACTATGTAACATGAAATGGCAAAGCAAAAGCTGAATTCAGACATCGATCCTCTCTAAAATGTCCTGTTCCACCATGAAATTTGGTAAATGTGACATTCCACTCATCTGTAATGTCCACATTCATCCAGAATTATGTGAAGATGCATCTATGCCCAGGTGGCAGTTCTGTATCAGAAGGCTCAGTGATTCCCAGTGCACTGGTGCTGCTTCTGTATAAGATAGAGAAAACAGGACAGAGCTCAAACAGGTGCGCTTAGCCTTAGCTGTTTTCCAGAGTGCTGCAAAGTTATTTTTACCAAATAAAGACTACGTGTCAAGTGCGGTTAGCGTGAATGTTAATTTTCACCTGCTTTTGTAAAACTTAAGTGATGATGAATAGGCCCCTTTATGTATCTTGGAGACCTAGGGTTGGAAACCTGTTTGCAAGTGAGGGACAGTACAGTATATAAATATTACAAAAGGCATTATACTTTACCTCGTTAAACAATAAAAATGTACATTAAGTATAATGTGATTTGACCGATTTGATGAATGATCTGATCTCTAAAGCTGGGTACACATTAAACAAAATCGTTGTTCGTTGATAAAATCGTTCAAATCGTTGATGAAATCGTTCATCATTCAGGTCAATAAAGGAAATATTTTTTAGTGCCGCTTTCTATCTTTCATTTATTCAGTACACAGGGCTTAGCCATGTTACAATTGAACACGTGTTTTCCACTATTCAAAACATAAGTATACTTTTAAAACCATCAAAAGATGCATATAGTTACACACACAGACACACACACACACACACACACACACACACACAGACACACATCCAAGAGACAGGCACTTTTCAGCAATAATGTCATACACACAGATTTAATGAGTTTCCTCCTGTAATTACTGTGAAGCGCACTGCTCAACAATTCATTAAGGAAATGACTGACACAGACATTGTGGGGAAATTAAGGGTATTCTTTAAATTTTAAGATATTTTTAGCATTGTGCTACAAAACAAGAGCAAGAAGTTTGTGTCCTTTCCCTACAGTTATTATTCCAAAGACGCTGTATTATTCTGGATGAAATGGTAATCTATTAAATCTATAGGGTGCAATTTTGCATGTATTTTGTGTTTGTGTGGGTTTGCTCCTTATGGCTTTTTCAGCTTGAATTTAAAAAATAGACTTGTTTATTTCCCCAACGTTAACATGGGGGCCATTCAATGACTATGATCGCACAAATTAAGGGTCTGACTCCACACGATTTGCAGTGGCAGACAGCTGCTCCGAAAAGCAGAAGCTCTAACACTACCTTTTCCATTGCTGATACAAGCGGGGAATGTTTACACTGCCTAGAGAGTGATACTGCTCATGTGTCACCCTAGGTCACGCATGCGCACTTTGAGAATTGTGTGGAGGCAGAGGGACATGAATTGATCCTTCTTTGCAATCCAAATCTCCTTCTTAGAGAAAGTAGAGTGAGGTTATAGTTTACAAAATAAAACACCCCAGACTCTAAAACAGAAAAAGTAACACACATTTTAATGAGTAAGGGGTATATTTGTTAATGCATTGCATCAGGTTTAAATCCGATCATTTAAATATCTTATTGCCGCTATTCGTGGCAATAACAAATTATGTTCTGCCTGGATGCAATAAGAAACGCATCTAGGAACGGGCTTTCTGCTGCAGGACCCACAGTGCACTGAGCATGCACGATCATTAGACTGTGTGTTGCAAGTGGCCATTACCAGGGAAGGATCCTATGCATGGTGAAATGTGCACTCTGTAACCTAAAGATGCTGTTAGCTACTGGGACCAGAGCTTGGGAAAATTTTGCAATATAGCAGCCCTTATAGAATCCAATGTTGGCTGCTATTGCGATAGGAAACAGGGGAATCGCAGCAGATATCTCCTATATCTGCTGCAGAACCCCGTCCTACATCCAGGGGTTGCATACATTTTGTGGGTATCCCCCCAAAAAACTTCAGACAAACTACATTTGTCTAATAAATATGCTAATAAATCTGATAAATGAAAATGTGTTATGTTCCTCACATGGGTGTATAGCTGTTTTCTATTACACAGATTTTACATGCTGAGCAAGCTATACATAAGACATTTTTCAGCCTGGGATTGTTGATATTTATGACATGAAATTGAGAGATCATTACAATTTATTATTCCAGCCAAGCTTTGCCAGGATGGATTAACTATCCACAAGCTGAGCTTGTTAACCGTTTGCAGTTTTTATTTGCGGTCGTAACAGTTTGAAAATATCAATTACAATGATTGAATTAACCCAAATACACTTTCAGACCATGTCTTTCACCTAACCATGGAGTGAATGCAGCGTTCACACCCTGAAGCAGTGCACAGGAAGTGGGGTATTTACATTTAAATGCTTCACATTTTCCACTAGGTTAGTGTGTGTGTGTGTATGTGTATGTATGTGTGTGTATATATATATATATATATATATATATATATATATATATACACACACTTTTTCCCTTTGTGTTTCACTGTAAAGGGCATCTAAATTTATGCTTAAGCAAGGAAAATGGATTTTGTAAATAGCTTTATATGCTTAAATATTCTATATATACCAAATGTCCCATGGTTTCAAACAGTCACCGTTTTTAATGATTTATCCCTATAAATTTGTGTCTGTGGAAATGTCCCCCCTTATATGGTTTTCATATAGCTCCATCCTGAATAATCATGGAGGTACTCAGCTATGTTGTATAATGGGAAAGCAGATGGTTATGCCTTAGACCCCTAAGTAGAAGACTCCTCAAACCTTCTAAAGAGGATTAGTGGATGTGTTGCCCCTAACAACCAAACAGATTGTATTCATTTTATAATTCTCTACCTTTGCTGTCTCCTCTCTGGGAGAAGCTAGGAGAGGAGGTGCAGATGATGGGGTGGGGCCGGATGCTTTGCCTCATTAGGGCAAATATGATGCGATTCTATGACCAGGGATTTCTGGCATTAACTTCCCCTCACTGCCCACTTTACTAGGAAGGAGGACTGCCTACTGTCCCTGGGGACTCCCTGCTGAGTCGTGAATCTTCCAGCAGTTGCGGAAGAGTAGGTAAGTATGTAATATTTTATTTAATGTACTAGATAAATAATATCTAGGATATGGTTTGTTGCTATGGGCAACACCTCCAATTCTCATCTTTAGAAGATTTAATAAATCACCCCCTTAAGTGAGCTAGGAAACTGTGGTGCGAATGTGACCTGATTAGATTGCTGTGTCACAGGCACTTCCTCATTCCAGTCCTGGCAGATTTGAATCTCTATCAGATAATCCCCACCATCCTCACTGCCACACAAAGAGTTACAATCTTTAGAAGGATAATTATCCCAAAGTGTGCTACCCTTTTTAACTAAATGTGTTCCAATTTCACCTGAGGTGTTTTAACTGGTTTTAGAAATGAATCCATAAAACGTGTGCTGCCACTCACATTCACAAAGCAGGCCATTGTTTAAAGCTGGATCCGTAATACTTCTGGGTTATTTGTAGCACAAGTAACATGCTGACCAGTATTCTATGTGATATCTTTGGCCATTTCTCTAATGGTGCATACACACGGTCAGATTTTTCTTCAGATCTGAATGATGATGACTTAAAAAATCGTTCATATCTGAAGGAAAATCTGACATGTTTGAACGATGAACAATGCGCGTTCCCGATGGTCGGATAACGATATCTGATGTGTTTGCAGTCAGATTTGGACGATTCCATTCATTTTAATGCAGTCAAAAATCGTTCATAGTTCAAATCGTTCAGATCGTTCAAATCGTTCATCTGACACGTCTGACAAATCTGACCGTGTGTATGCTCCAATAAAACATTCCATGATCCTATGATATGGACACAAAAAATTCTTAATTAACCTAGATACCCTATAAAATGTTATCTCCTGTATCTCTCTGGTTATAATGTATGCTTCCCATGATTCCTGGTAGTTTGTAACGTTCACCTTACACTAATTATGTTATGTTTCTCTTCTAAATGTTTTATGATAAAATAAATAAACAAAACAAACTTCGGTGAAGTGAAATGTCCTGAACATGCCTGGCACTGATGCATGGAATTAGGAATAGCTGGAGCTATTTGTATAGTTGTGTTCACATTCTTCGTTAAAGGGACAACAGGTTGCAATTTAGATGTATAAAGCTCCCAACCTTCTGAGATCTTTTGCTTAGGGTCTAAGCTGTTTCAGACTTTTTTTCTTTTTTTTTTTCTTGTCCACATGATTTAAGTTAAGATTGAACATTTCATTTGTTATTCTATTTGTTTTGTGATTTACTTGTGTTTTATAAAAAAGCAAGACAATAATTTGAACCAGTTGAGACAGTAACCTGACCACCGTGCTGCACAATTGAATTTCTGCTGCAACTCCACTGTTTGTATAGAGTGTGGTTTAGTCACAGAAGAACTAGAAATCTGTACAGATTTATCTGTCTGCTTTTCAGATAAATGTAGACCATGAACTGTAACCAAAGTAATTTCATGTATACTGAGTGGGATATGTGTGTATTTTTGGGTTTTCAGCAATGGCACATAGAGATTTGTGGTTGGGATGGTCGAGGTTGTTGAGTAATCAGTTACAGGAGCCTAGCCCTGACATTACCTTTCACCCTAAACTGAACATTGTCCCTGCAGAGTCTTTCTGCGGCCTCAGGCTTTAGCTTGATTTCATTGTTTAGGACAAATTGGAGCTACTTAGGGCCCCTAACTTTTTTTTTTTTTCATTCTCGACACACGGATTAGCCTGGTGAACAAGCTAATTGCTCTAGTGATTATAATCCAGTTGTTAAAAGGCAACAAAGATTTTAGAAGAAATGACACCCGTTTTACACTTAATAACCAGACACTCCCACTCGTTTTGTGCAGGGCTAGTGTGTAGTATGTTAAGCTTTTGATTTGTTTTTATTGTCTTTACAGTGGGGTTGTTTACTAAAAAAAAAAACACTGCAGGCTGAAACATATATCGTCATATTGTATTCTGGATTTCCTTAGTGGTTTTTCAGCACTGACCTATTGCAAATTCTACAGCCGCCTTGTTTACAAAGTGTCATACTGCACATTCATCTTGTAAGCTGATCACGGGCTCCTACTTATAATTTAGAGCTTTGCTCCCTTTCTACATATGTACATATATAGTATATGGTGCTATGAACTATTAAGAATAAAGATACATATGTATGATATCTTCAAGGTAGCCCATGGACCTTGGCCTGATTTGTTAAGTCTATTAGGGTTGGGTGGTTAAATACCGGAACTTGTTCCCTTTTAGGTGTTGAGAGATTCCATGTGTTCATTAAAGAATGATTCGTCACAGTAAGGGGTATTATTACTAAAGTGCGGGTTTATAGAATTGGATATGTTGCCCATAGCAAACAATCAGATTCTAGCTATTATCTATTAAGTGCTACATTAATGTTAAGTAGAATCTGATTGCTTGATATGGGCACTTTTGAAAATCTGCACTTTAGTAAATATACCCCCTAAAAGTGCCTTGCAAGTTTTATTGGGGAGGAGGCCCTAACCTATAGCAAGAGCTCTAGTCACCAGGATCTGAACGATACTCCGTTCTCAAGAACACACACTCCAAAGTAAATCTGTAGAATAGAGCATAATCAATTAGTAAAGTACTGGTAACTTCTCCAGACAAAATGAGTGCATTTGTATGCAGGAACGCTTGCCTGAGCAATAGCTAATGAATGTTCAGTCTCCGTCTCACGCAGATTTAAAATTTAACTAGCTCAGATGCCTTTTACATAAGCGAAAAAGGGGAAATCTGATAGTAAATATATATCTCAGTTGTAATATTTTCGTTGAAAGTAGATTTTTATTTAAAAATATTTGGGGTTCTTAGATTTTGATGTATATCTTTACCATAAAGACTGGGAAAAAATGTTAAAGCTGTAATTGTAAAATTTAACAGTCATACAAAATGGCAACATTATAGCTCATAGATTTATTGCTACATGTAAATAACAAGATCTGTTTTTTTACCGATTTATTTTTAATTGAAAAAAATATGAAACAGTGCATTGTGTCCTGTGCTTTGATACATAAACTTATTGCTGTTTTCAACTCTTCCCTCCTCCAGGACTTCCTCCAAGGAGACTGCAGTAAAGCAAAACAGAAGCTGGGCTGGGCACCTAAGGTCTCATTTGAAGTAAGTAATTGCTATATCACACCATGTCACACCAATGGAAATGTCATCTCCCATCACAACATTTACTGGTAAAGAGCTGTCAGTGCTTCTAGAGAATGCTGAATGTGTACCGCCTTGTGGCCTCAGCTTCGCTGATGAAATGAAAGTTATGGTAAGAACTTACCTTGGTTAACTCTTTCTTCGAAGTCCACAGGGAAACCTTGGGGTGTAAGTGATGGGAACCAATCCGGGCACCACGCAGATAAAGCTTTACAGCTCCCAGGATGCATTGGGTCCACTTTCCCTATACCCCGCCCCCGAGCCAGAGGCACCTCAGTTAGTAATAAGCCAAAGGCCGGATGAGGATAAGAGAGAAGGAAGACTGGAACACTCAAGAATCACTCTCACAGAGGAGATGTGAAACCAGTAACCAGTAATATAGCTCATATGAAGCCAGGTGCGTCAGGGCGGGTGCCCTGTGGACCCTATGGACTTAAAAAAAAAGAGGGTTAAACTAGGCAAGTTCTTACAATAACTCATTTTCTTCTTCTGGGTCCATAGGCTCTACAGGGAGACCTTGGGGATGTTCCAAAGCAGGCCTTTTAAGGGTTGGGACGCTCCTGTGCTGAGAGGAGAATCAGGCGCCCAAAGGAAGCATCCTGAGAGGCGAAGGTATGAAATGCATAGAACCTTAGAAAGATCTGGACAGAAAACCACGTGGCCAGCTTACAAGGCTGAATAGCTGAGGCGCCACGGCGAACTGCCCACGAGGGACCCACAGACCGAGTAGAATGAGCCTTAACAGAAGACGGAACAGGCAAGCCTGCCTCTGTGTAAGCTTCTGAGATAATAATACAAAGCCATCTAGCCAATGTTTGCTTATTGGCTGGCCATCCCTTCTTGTGAAATCCATAGAGCACAAACAAGGAGTCTGATTTCCAAAGAGAACTGGTACGGTCCACATATATCCTGGGGGCGCAGACCACATCCAGTGAGGCCTCCCCTGTCGAGAGGTCTAGAGACAGAAAGGCCGGTACTATAATTTCCTGAGTAATATGGATACTAGAAACAACCTTAGGAAGGAACTCAGAGCAAGTACGAAGCACTGCCCTGTCCTGGTGAAATATCAGAAAAGGAGGACAACAGGAGAGCTCTCCCAATTCTGACACCCTTCTGGCAGATGCAATGGCCAGAAGAATAAGAGTCTTAGCTGATAACCACTTAAGATCCACTGAATCTAGTGGTTCAAATGGAGGGCCCGAAGAACTACTGCCAAATCCCAAGGGGCCACTGGTGAGACAAAGGGAGGTTGAATCTGGAAGACACCCTGGAGGAAGGTGCGGATATCTGGAAACAGAGAAATTCTACGTTGGAACCATATTGACAGTGCAGAGACACGAGGCCAGGCGCAGGCTTAGGTCCAACCCAGTTTGAAGGAATGCCAGTATTCTGGAAATTCAAAACACCTGAGGGTCGTAAGTCATTGTACGACACCACTGGAAATATGTATGCCACACTCTGTGGTAGATCCTGGCAGAGGCAGGTTACACGCTCTAAGCATCATGTTGATGACCAAGCTAGAGAATCCTTTGGACCTTAGAGGAATGTCTCAAGAGCCACGCCGTCAAAGACAGATGATCCAGGTCCGAGTAAAGGCAAGGACCCTGAGACAACAAGTTCGGACGTTGAGGCAGCAGGAACGGAGTGTCCATGGAGAGACTTCGAAGAGCTGAGTACCAATGATGTCTGGGCCAAGCTGGAGCCACCAGCAGGATAGTGCCTCCATCTTGCTTGAACTTCCGAAGAATTCGAGGAAGCAGGAAGACAGAAGGAAATAGGTACGCAAACCGAAAGGTCCTTTTTACTGACAGAGCATCCACCAGGCTCGCTTCGGCATCTCTTGTTCTGGACTCGTACACTAGTAACTTGTGATTGTGTCGGGAGGCCATGAGGTCCACCTCTGGAAGACCCCATTTGTCCACTAGGAGTTGAAACACCTCTTGGTGAAGAGACCATTCCCCTGGATGCATGTCATGACGGCTGAGGAAGTCCGCTTTCCAACTGAGAACTCCCGGAATGAACACTGCCGAAATGGCCGGGAGATGAGATTCTGCCCATGTCAGAATTCGTGACACTTCTGTCATCGCTGCCCAACTTTGAGTGCTTCCTTGATGGTTGACGTATGCCACTGTGGTGGCGTTGTCAGACTGAACCTGCATGGGTTTTCCGTGAAGAATGTGCTTTGCCATCATGAGGGCCCTGTACACAGCCCGAAGTTCCAAAATGTTGATGGGCAGGGATGCCTCTACCCTGAAAGGAGTGTGGACCGATCACTGCACCCCATCCCCGGAGACTGGCGTCCGTTTTTAGGAGTATCCAGTCCGGGATCCAAAAGGGACGACCGTTGGTTAGATGAGATGTCTGCAGCCACCAAGAGAGGGACAGACGCACCTTCGGAGAGAGTACCATCGTCTGAGCTCTGATCTGGTGGGATAATCCATCCCACCTGGAGAGGATCAGCCCCTGCAGGGGCCTGGAATGGAACTGAGCATATTCCACCATGTCGAATGTGGATACCATGGATCCCATAACTTGCATCGCCGAGTGGACTGACACCCGGCAACTGCGGAGACATCTGTGTACTCGCTGCTGCAGCATAGAGATCTTTTCTGGAGTCAGAAAGATTCTCTGTTGGTGAGAGTCCAGAAGGGCTCCCAAATGAGCCATCCTCAGTGAGGGAATTAGGGAGGACTTTTTCCAATTGATCAACCACCCGTGTGTTTGTAGACAAGCAACTGTTAGTTGCAGGTGGTGGTGAAGCACTTCTTGAGGACTCGCCAACAAGAGGAGGTCATCCAGATATGGTAGGAGTCGGATACCCTGACTGCGCAGGTGGGCTGCCATGCCAGCCATAATTTTGGTAAATACCGTTGGAGCCATGGATAGGCCAAAGGGCAGTGCCTGATACTGGAAGTGTTGTTGCAGTATAGCAAACCGCAGATAACGCTGGTGAGAAGGCGTTATGGGAACATGAAGGTATGCATCCTGAATGTCCAGCGATACCATGTAATAGCCAGTATGATATGGTTTCCATCCTGAACCTGGGCACCCTGAGGAACTTATTCAGAGCTTTGAGGTTGAGGATTGGCCGCTAAGACCCATTCGGTTTCTGAACCAGAAAGAGAGTAGAATAGTAACCAGTCCCTCGTTGAGATAGTGGAACTGGTACAATTACCCCTGCCTGCAGCAGGACTGTATGGCTTTCTGGATCTGCAAGGTCTTGGATTTGTATGAAGGAGGGCCTGTGCAGAAAAACTGATGGGGAGGTCTTCGAAGGAATGAGAGGGTGTACCCCTGAGAGACCACTTCTCTTACCCAAGCATCCTTGGTGGTTTGACACCAGTACTGGGTGAACTGAAGAAGTCGGCCTCCCACTCTGGGGTCCGGGAGAGGTATGCAGGGGGGACCCGACTACGCGCTGTCCTGGGAGAACTGCGACTGCACACTTAGAAAATGGTCACCGGAGAACTCAGAGGGGGCATGTCCGGAAGAGGAGAGCAGCTTAGGGAAGAAAGGCGCGCTGAGGTGAGGAGCCGCTTAAACAGGGTAGCTGTCTCCCCTGCCCGGTTATTAACCCTAGGGACGCTGGTTTCCCGCACCAATATGTCCCTGGTGGTCAAGTTAAGTGTGCGATGGTCGGAGCCTGTGTCCACACCCAGCACCTCCGATCTGTCCCCTGAGACCGGAGGTATCGACTGCTATTATATGCAGGTCACCCTGAGTGGCGACCCGCCTTACCTATGTCCTGATGTCCGGGTGCAGTCTGGGTCCTCCAAGGACCCTGGCAAGCGCTGACCCCCGGAACGCCAGCCAGGATCCCCAGATCAGTACTGGCGTCGCGGCACTGGAGAGTCTGCTGCTGTGCGCTCTAGTCGCTTGTAGAAATAACTAAAAAAATAAAATAAGCTTATGGGGCTGATGAATAGCCCCCCTGCAAAATGGTGACCCGACTCCGGCCGGGCACCAACAAAACTGAGGTGCCTCTGCGGTGGAGGTATAGGGAGAGTGGACCTAATGCATCCTGGGAGCTGTAAAGCTTTAACTGCGTGGTGCCCGGATTGGTTCCCATCACCTACACCCCAAGGTCTCCCTGTGGAGCCTATGGACCCTGAAGAAGAAACAGAAATAACCATAAGCAAATGATGGAGGGGTGTACGGTTGCTTGGAACCTCCCTCACACCATGATCTCAATAGAAATAGTATATAATACAATTTTAGTAGTGCTGCATGTTCTCTTCAGTATCGGCGGCGATGTACTGATCCAAAAAATAAAAATAGCTGCAGTGGTCGAAGTGGAAATTTTGAAGTGGGGGTATGGAAATATCAGTGGGGCTTTACTTAGGCAGGCCTAAATCCTAAACCACCTGATATTCCCATACCCCCACGTCAAAATAAGGACAGTGATCTGGGCCTAATGCCTAGGGTCACTTACAAAGGGCACGGGCTCTTTGCCCACTTACCAAGCACCACAAGCCTGAGAACTGACTGTGCACATGGACCTAGTGTTTAACAACCCGGGTGGTCTATCGAGGGTTAAATAAGTAAAGGTGGCCGAAGCAGCCTACCATGGTGTTTGGAGAGGCTCTCTGGTTCTCAGTTTCTTGCATCATGGCCAGCTGTGCCTACGAATCTTCAGTGGCCGGCTCTTCCTTCTTCTTTTCTTCAGGAGGTCTTCTTTCCTCCCTCTCTGCTCCTCTCCCTTTGCAGCAGCACACATCTCACTTCAGCACTCACCTCTCCTCACAACTAACCTACCTGCAGCATTCACTTCTTCTCACATCTCACTGCAGCACTCACTTCTCCTCACATCTCCCTTCCCCTCACTGCAGCACACCTACCTCACCTCACTGCAGCACTCACCTCTCCTAGGTGGTCACTCCTCTCTCCTCACACCACTCGCCTAACTGCAGCACTCACCTCTCCCAGGTCGTCACTCCTCTCTCCTCACATCACTCGCCTAACTGCAGCACTCACCTCTCCTCATCCCCCCTCACTGTACCACTCACCCCCTCTTCACCATCTGTACACACACAGCCCCCTTTCCTCCTCCATCTGTACACACAAAGCCCCCTTTCCTCCTCCATCTGTACACACACAGCCCCCTTTCCTCCTCCATCTGTACACACACAGCCCCCTTTCCTCCTCCATCTGTACACACACAGCCCCCTTTCCTCCTCCATCTGTACACACACAGCCCCCTTCCCTCCTCCATCTGTACACACACAGCCCCCTTTCCTCCTCCATCTGTACACACACAGCCCCCTTTCCTCCTCCATCTGTACACACACAGCCCCCTTTCCTCCTCCATCTGTACACACACAGCCCCCTTCCCTCCTCCATCTGTACACACACAGCCCCCTTCCCTCCTCCATCTGTACACACACAGCCCCCTTCCCTCCTCCATCTGTACACACACAGCCCCCTTCCCTCCTCCATCTGTACACACACAGCCCCCTTCCCTCCTCCATCTGTACACACACAGCCCCCTTCCCTCCTCCATCTGTACACACAGCCTCCTTCCGTCCTTCACACAGCCCCCTTTATCTTTGCACACACAGCCCCCTTTATCTTTGCACACACAGCCCCCTTCCCTCTTCCACACAGCCCCCTTCCCTCCTCCATTTGTACACAGTTACACAAGTCATGGCCATGCATCACTCGCCTGATCTCCCTTCCCATCTGGGTCCCCGGCGGTATTTTGAATATGGTTCTGGCCGCACGGACCAACAGTCAATTAGGGGCAGCCATGCAGCCGCCCCTGATTGGCTGCCGGTCCGCGAGCTGTGATTGGCTCGTGCAACCGGTGCCAGTGGGCAAATTTAAATAGACAGCCAGCCCTGGGACAGTGATAGATAGTCCCAGTGCCAGCCGCCAGGTGCCGAAGTGAAGTACACTTCGAGCACTGGTCAGCTGCGATAAATCAGCAGCATGTGGGGGTTTCTAAGTACTCGGAAACCCCCCCTGCATGCGTGCCTGCAATATATACATAACCAGTATGCTAGGTTCTTCTGCTGCTCCCCCAGACTCCTGGACTTGCTCAAATGCTCTGGAATGGTGTCACATGTGAAATAAAAACATTCAGCTCAGGCAGGATGGCCCTACTGCCGCATTTAATGGCTAACTGTGATTGTAGTGTGTGTCATAATTCCAGCATATACAGGACCAGCACTTTGTATGATGCATATTTAGAGCTGGTTAAGTGCTAATTATGTCCTCTTCATGGACTGGCCACACCCGCTCTAAAATCAAGCATTTGGAGATCCTCCTCTAGAAGTCTTGCATTTGCCCTTGATAACCAATCAAAGTTTTTTCTTAATAGGTTTTAGACCAAGAAGATGTGTTATAGCATACCTGTGGCTGAGATTCTTTATAATGACAGCTCTCTTGTAGTATTGTATACTTAAGACAGTCAAAGGACACTTTCTATGAACTGTTTGTATCTCCTTATTCTATATGAAACACTATGTAACCAGTGACTCTAACATTGAAGATGTATAATCAGGGATACTGTTGGAGTTCCATGAAATGTAAGTGTGGTTTTATAACTAAATAACATTTTTGGAAAACTTTCCAACCATTACAACCAAAATACAATATAGCCCCATGTGATCAGTATACAATGCAGAGCACTATTACGGTGTCTAGTACTCCATGCTGAATTCTCTCTTCTCACCAGCATACAATACAGAGATCTCCTTTGTCATGTAAAGTACTATATATTACTGCCCCCATCTTCTACCCACCTCCCATTTACAGCAAAACCCTGGCTGGTGTCCAACAATACATTGTGTTCGCCCCTTTGATGTCCACAATACGATTCAGAGCCTTGTGGGTGCACTATTGGTCACCCACAGTAGATGCTTCTCCATGCTGTTTGCCAGTGCCCCCGACCTGTTAAAGCCTACAGTTGAACAGGGCTGTTATTAGCTGCATTTCCTTTCCTTAATAACAGCAGCCAGAGTTTGCTGAAGTTACATAAGTAAATGCAGCTTCTCGCAGCTCTGATTGTCATTCTGACGATAGCAGAAAACATCTGAGAGACAGAGTGCTATGATCCAGAGGCTGGAAGACGGTGGTGGGGATGTTACAAAAATCTAAGGTTTCAAAACTTACCTTGGTTCAAAAATCTACAAAACCCCAAATGCTCTTTGTACAAGGCTCATTGAATCTATGTGAATTTTAGCACCATTACGAATTGTACTGCACTTCATGTAGGGCTAGTAGTACTTTTATATCCCAGACACTATGGCAGTCAAGGGGGTATCAAACTTACAAATGTGAGAAGTTGCTCCTGATTTCTAATCAATGTTGATTTGATTAGTCATACAAACTATATAGGTTAATTACTTTGTATTTATGCTTACACGTCAAATGTTTAGTTTGTGTCATGTAGATATTTCAGGTCAAGAAATATCATTATTGTGGTAAAAGAACATCTGAGTTTTGCATCGTAGAAACATTGTATTAAAATACATGCAATACTTGTACGTTCCCAAGTTCTTCCCTCTCTGACTTGCATACATCACGGACAGTTGAGAATAGAAAAAGAAACAAGTTCCTGTTGCATTTAGTTGTTAGACAAAAAATATAAATAATAATAAATAAATAAGATCTAATTTTAACAGGGATTAAGAACAAGCAGAGGCCCTACACGATTAATGTTACTCTTTCAATTGGATGTTAATAACAGTGACAGTACCAATATTGTTTTACCCAAATACTTAGATTATTTGTTGTTGTTTTCCACAGTCGTTTGACATCCAAGCCAAGGAAGAACTTTAATTCTCATTTGTAATTGTTTGCTCATCCCCTACATGTGCACCTCTTCTGGCTGATTAAAACAACAAAATTGTGTTTTTTTCTTTATAGATCTATTTTCATAAGTATAAGAAGCAAGTATTGTAGATCTGAGTTTATGAAAAAAAATTATGACTCTGGAGTGCAATAGTTTCAGCCGCTAGTATCTACCCGATTTTATTACTCTATCTGGAAACCACTAAAAACTAATTTATTTTAAATAATACAGTGCAGGAGTATCCTCTAAATAATACTATAAATTTATTGTAAATATAATTGAGATGAAATTTCTGGTTATCTAAAATTAAAAATGTGTCAAAATGTTTTAATCTTTATAAATATAAGATACATACATATCTCGCATTAAAACGAACTCAACCGGACTACCATGGTAGAAGTCCTAAAACAGTAAAAAATAAAAATTACATGAATTCAAATTACAATAATCAGATTTGATTAATGATATTCAGGAAATAATTTGATGCCCTGGATTATTTTTGTTGCTTTATTATTTAGCATTCATTTGTATTTGTTTTTTTAATTGTTTTAGTACTTTTAGCATGGTTTACAGTTTGAAAGTAAGATATGTATGCATCTTAATTTAACAACAAATGTTGACACATTTTTATGTATTCATTTTGATAACCAGTCATTTAACCTCATTTATTTTTACAACAATGTTTTATTATTATCTGCAAGAGACTGTAGTTATGTATTCTTTTTAAGATACATATTTTTATTGCCTTCCAGTTATTTAGTTACACTTTTTAAAGTATTGGGGCATCTCCCACATTGGTTTCACCCTCCCTATTTAAATATTGATAAACTGAGTTTATAGTTTAGAATTGGCATAACTTTGGCAGTGCTGTATAGGCTTATGCCTACTGTTTAGCAACAGAGTACACTGGGAAGTTATTTTTTAATAATTTGTAAAATATTGGGACAGCACAGACTGTGTAATGGCTAGCATTACTGCCTCACAGTACTGAGGTCGTGAGTTCGATTCCCACTATGGCCCTAACTGTGAGGAGTTTGCATATTCTCCCTGTGCTTGCGTGGGTTTCCTCTGAGTGCTTCGGTTTCCTCCCACACTCCAAAAATGTACTGGTAGGATAGTTGGCTCCAAACAAATATTAACCCTAGTGTGTATGTGTGTGAGATTGTAAGCTCCACTGGGGCAGGGACTGATGTGAATGCACAAATATTTCCTGTAAAGCGCTGCGAAATATGTGTATGCTACATACATAACTGGTAATAAAAGAAAGAAATAGTCTGTCTCACACCTTTTCAGCAACAATGGCTTTATCAAATGCATGTTACACTTTGTAATACTGGACAGTGAAATGTTATGCAGTTTTTGAACTTTGATTGGTTTTCATGTTCACTGAGAAGAAAAATTAAGTAACTAAGTAACACTCATTTCTCTCATTGCAGGAATTGGTAAAGGAGATGGTAGAGGCAGATATTCTTCTGATGCAGACCAATCCCAATGCCTAATTATGAGGAATCCGAACTACAGCCAATTGGACCCTCCAAATAAGTCAGGCCAACATGTCAAATTGCTGCACCCAATCACACTCTATCTATAAAAATGCAAAATGATATATTTCATTACTTGTTTCCTGGTGTACATAATGGGTACACAATTTTTGCAGACATAAAGAAGTGTCCTTTTTTGTGAGAAATTTGCTCAGTTATTGTTTCTTTTGTTAATGTTGACTTACTTTTGCAGTCCATTCTATGCTGATGTACTATTCTGTAATGGTTGTATTGGACCCAAAGGAAAAAAAAAAAGAACACGATTGTTTCCTACTTCTTTACAATTCTAACTTTCTTATTAAATTGCATTTCTAAAAACAAAAAAAAACCTTTTGGCTGGTTGATCATTGTGTGTCAGGGTTCACTTTTTACCTTTACTAAATAATAATGTTCTGACACATACACAAACTCTAACAAATCGGCTTAGCTAATATTCAAAGCTATAAATTCATCAGTTAAACTGCTAAGTGAATTGGTAGGCTGCATTCTCATACTGTGCGTCATACTATATCATATATAAAATAGCAGAAGGATAATAATGAGTGTGGAAAATCCAAGCATTCTGCAATGGTTCATGTTAATGAGAAGGAATACTTGTTCCACTGTACTGAATGGGTAAGTTTCTTTATTCATTTAAGCAGCAGCACAAAGATTCTCTCACATACTAATAAATACCGAAATTTGGATAAATAAAATGATTTGAGCAGAATAAGAAAGTTGGTCACATGGGCTCTACTCTGTGTGACAGTATAGGTGTTTTATTTGAGTGGTTACACTGGACAAAATCTGTTCCTTCATCCCCTTAGGCTACTGCACAAGATTAAATATGGTGTCTCCAATGTCTACTAATGCAGTTGGAATATGAATTGTGACACAGGCTTAATTTCCTGATTCCATTTTACCAACATGCCCAATAATCATATCATTCACCACAATCATTACTATTGAGCATTGTGGACGTTTTTCAAGCCAAACATGCTTAATTAATATCAGTGATTCCCAACACAATGTGTCTTCAGATATATTGTATATCACCAACAAAAATAAACTCTTATCTATACAGTCTACTGAGTATTGATAGCAATATTATAGATGGTTATATTTTATAGGCCTAGAAAACCTGCGCCTGAAGTGATATAAAATGAGAGGGGCATCACTGAGAAAACTTTGGTTCCATCAATGGTTTATGTTTTTGCCCTGCTAAAGTTGTGGTGTTGGACCAGGGAATGGGTAATATATAGATTATATTAATTAAGCTATATTAAATTACTGATCTCCATGTATCTTTTTAAAGGTATAATTCTTAACACAAATCTTTCAAATCTTGTTTGCTCAATTAAAGGGTGTGTGTTAAAATTTTGTTCAGATAGAGAACAATTATGCTATACAGTTTTTCTTTCAGATCGTGCTTTTACAAGTATTGAGTATACTTTGTATATTGTATTACTTTTGTGGGAAATTAATTTGTAAGTGATGAGCTTTGAGAGTGTCGGAATTATTGGACAGGGCTGCACTGTCAGGACCACCAACCGCCCCGCTGGACCCCGGTACAGGGGAAGGCATGGCCAACTCGGGGAGGTGTTCCCAGACCCCCTCCTTACAAAAAAATCTAAAATACTTTGCAGCCACATATGCTGCACAGGGAGGCATCGGTGGTGCGATTGTTACCCCTTGCACTCTTCACGTAGAAAGAGAGGACTGACTGCTGCTGCCTCTCTCCATAGCCCAGCAAACAGCAGCACTCTTATCTCTCCCTGCCCAAAGTGCCACATCCTGTTGTGGAGGGTGGGGCTGCAGCACCGGGGCCCCTCCAACAGGCCCGGGCCTGGGTAAAGAGTACACACTCCCCATCTTCTTCTCTGCACTCCTGTACACTATTAGAAATAATTATACTCTATGTGGAGTTTGTATGTTCTCTCTGTGTTTGCATTGTTTTCCCCATGTTCTCCTATTTCCTCCCACACTGGTTTTGCTTCTGGAAACCCAGTTTGAGTGTGTGTTTGTATGTTATAGAGCACAGTAAGCCCCACCGGGCAGGGTCTGGGCTGAATGATTAAACAATGTTCTGTAAAGCACCGCCTACTATGTATGTGCTATATAAATTAATGCTAATAAATCCCAACATGTTCTATCACTCCAGCTCTTGTCCTACAACAACTGAAATCTGTGTTGCCTGACACTGACCTACACTGTCTTTTATACACTCACGTTTATGCAAACTTCAGTATTGCAACTTAATCGCTGAAAAGCCTCTTTTGAAAAATGTGATTATGTGAAAGATGTGTGTGCGGGAAGGTTTGAAGTTGGCTTGAAAGTAGTAGCTTAGTTCAGTGTAGGAGTTGGTGACAAAAACGTCTCTATACCCAGGCCCCATCTCCTTCAGAATAGTGCCATTCATATGCCTTTCCTGTTTCTCCTTTCTATAATTAGGCACAGGATCCTGAGGCAGTTGAAAAGATGGCAGAGACTAGAAGACTATACCTACAAACTGTAAGGTTAGTAAATGTTGATCAAGACTTCTTTGCCAAAGGCTTGGGTTATGCAGAGGTCACAAGGACCATACTTCAGTCTAGGATCTTCCATCACGTTTTCCCTCTTAAATCCCATTTGTGTTTTTCATACTTAAAGCTCAGACATGAGCAGAAACAAACAGTAATGCTGTAGTACTGTTGTATATTTGCAAATTTTTTTTTTTTTAAATATATGTAATTCCTTAATAAAAAAAACACAACTACAATTATGAAGCTAGAGCGAAGAAAGATTGAGGTTTTATTTGGCATCCTTCATTCAGGATTCCTGGTTCAACATTACAGGACTTTTCGCAGCAAAGGATGGACAGACATTTGCAGGAGACAAAATCTGCATTAGTCACATGATGAGTGATTACGCAAAGTGATTTATTTTCTACATGAAGTGTATTGTGACTGCAGTTGTTTCTAAAAGTAATTTAAGTTACTCTTATGAAGGAATCTAACCACCATGGGCCTATGTGTTATATTACAGTAAATGTGTGCCTGGAGTCAAGATAATTATTTTGTGTGTTCTTCATTTTGTCACATATTTTCATATATATTGATTTATTGGGAATTATTTTAACTGGACATTGACTCACTGACATGTTGTATCTGTCACTCTCAAGCTCTTTTAGAACTACATTTGCCAGCATAACCAGACTTGGCTATATGGTGTCTGTCCCTGTGGGGACTACATAAAATGTAGCACATTTGTGCATATGAAGGTACAAAATGCCAATAGCTGGAAATGTGTGTTAATAAACTTCCTGGTTGGTCATTGTAATAATGTACTGGGGACACCCATGGCTCTCAGTAATTTAGCCAACAAGGGTATATGTACTGCTGGAATGAGTGTCTCTGTGCTGCGTGGTGTTGGGGTCTGGCTGTGTGCTGTGGGGGCTGTCTCTGTGTTGGAGAAGAGAGAGCTCTTTGTATGGCACTGAGGCAGGGGTGCAGTGGAAAGTCTGGGTCCTGGCCTGAGATGGGGAACACCTGGCCGCTGGAGAGTGTCCTTAGAGGACACCTTGCTGAAAGTGTTGGAGGACTCTGGGTCAGGAGTCGTTCGCTGCTAATGGAAAGCAGATGGGTCTGTACCTACAGAGCCAGCTACACAGCACCGTGTCCTACTCGCACTGCCTACAGGTGTACACTGTCTCTCACCGTACCCTCTGCTCACCCCCTTCTGCCCTCCAACATTACCCGCTGCCCCTTCCAGCTGCTATTTTGGCCCTAAATGTATGTACAGTATACAAATAATGCATACCACATGGTAATATATTTACTATTTAATATTTTGTTTCATTCTAATTTATAAAAGCCAACATATAATATAGTATAAGGTTCTGATTGATAATAAGCCAACATGATCTGTACATAGTTTCAAGTAAATAAAATGACAATAATATGTTAAAATTCGGTATATTATTGTGAAATTATTAATTTAAACTTCACCATAAACTAACCTAAACTTCGCCATGTAACATGAAATCCTGCATCAGGGACGCCTATGCATTAACCTTCCTGCATATTCATGATATGGCCACTTTGGGGTATGTGTATGCTTTGTGGACAGAAGTAAAACATTTTGCTTTAGTGATCTCCTTCTTGGCATGTTTAGACTTGGTTTGTTGCTAAACATAATTGCAACAATTTGCATGCAGTGTGTTTTGGAAAGGAACTGCTTGCTAAATATTTACACCAACAGAGACATCTATATTATTGTCAGGATGATGATTTACTTAGAGCCCGGTCCCAGAAAGAAGCGCTCATTTATCATAGACGCTGTAATCATAGCGAGCTCTTCCATGCACTTATGCTCTATCGCAGGGCGTCTATGTTTGGAGCATTTTGCTTATATTCATTTTAGCATTTATCTACACAGATATTTTAATTATACATAACTAAGCACATTTCATATACATTTCACTGCAATTCTCCTTTATGAGCCTTCTATAATTCTATGCTCCTAATTCGGGCTGCAGTGCAAATGGGTCAAATGGTTGGACTGCTTTGTAGTTATTCTCAGACACTATTAGAATGACAGTGACCAGACAACCTGTATAGATCTGAATTGCTTTATATATACTCAGTATTATAATAATAATAATAATAATAATAATAATAATAATAATAATAATACGGAATCCCTCCAATTCCCCAGACAGCAGCCGTGTTTGCATGCAGCAGTCTATAGGAATGTCCAGTGATAGCCGGGCACGGCCTCAGCACCTTCCCAGCACACAGCAATAACTTACAGGATAGCAACAACATAACAGCCAAGCAATGACCACTGACAGGAGATTAGCTACACATTGCAACTGAGAATGCCCCTATCTATCAGCATCCAGCCATGTGTGCATTCCCCAAACACTAGCGGCATAAATAATATATAACATACTCATATTTAGTTTTAGTTTCTTTGCATGATGTTGGATTACATTTCATATTTGAAAAACTATATAATAGTCGATCCCGTGAAAAAATTATTTTTCCAGTGCCGAATTTTCTATTTTATAATTACTATAATATGAATAACTAACTACATGATGGATTTATTGTGCAGAGGTCTATGAGCACCGGGAATGCTATATACGCCTGTCTGTCTGTCCGGGGAATGATCTGAGGGCTCCAGGAAAGGTGGAACACGTTTGGATGTGATGTTACCTTGTATGACATTCTTTAGATGTGTAGTAGCGAGATGTACTCTCTAAGTTTAGTGTATGAAAACAAGAGTTATTAGTAGCTAATGTATCTGCAGGCAATCTCTCCTCCTCCACCTTCTATAACTTGTCAGTGCAGGAGGCTGCGGAAAGGGCACAAATGTGCAGCAATAACTCATTGCAAGTTATACATGTCTGTATCTTCATCACTGTGCAATCAGATGACAGGCAACAGTACAACTCTCCGCTCATGACGTTAGCAACAATATCTATAGCATATATATATATATATATATATATATATATATATATACACACACACACACGCTTGTCCACAACAAGACTTGCCCACTAGTTGCCCCTGGATGCCGGGCTGCTGATGTTGCTCTCCATCTCTGTTCCCTTCTCCCTAGGGCGGTGGGAGAGATGCAGGGAGCTGGTTCCTGTAGTGGCAATGACACAGACCAGGGATAACATTGTCACAGCTGTCATCTAAAGTCAGGGGACTAATCACATTATATTCGTATGATCTCCATTAAAAAGTATTTCACTGCCGAATAATCGCTTTAAAATAGTCAAAACAAGAATGAAGGTGAGTGGAGACGTAATCCCATGCAGTCTCTCTATAGTGAAAGCAATGCTGTGTTTGAGCTAACAGACCCCACAGCAGTTTTCCTATAAAACCCGGCACACATAGAGCATGGGGGTGACGCTGCCGCCAGTCAATCCCTCCTCTGCAAACTGGACGTAACCGCACAATAAACTTCAAATCGGGGATATTTTTTTAATTTGATGTAATATAAATGACTTCGGTTGTGACAAACATATGGATTGTGTCTAGAACAAAATATGCGTTACATTCGTGCAGAATGATTAAATAACACATCATTTGTTACACAGCTTCATGCAGAATGCTGTGTAAGGTAAAACAGAGTAGTATGTTGAGTGTAATAATACAATTAGTTGAGGTGCTGTATGACTGGTGGCACAGAAACCAGCCAGTATATTTCTGTTCTCAGCTGCAGACGTGTAATATACAATAGGAGCTCTGTACTTTAAACCCACTTCTTCATAGGTTAAAGTCGGGTTCAAAATAATGCAGCTATATAAATTATAATGGCTTCAGCGCAGGCTACAAGGAGAAAGCATCTCCCATACAGTCCCAGTTTATAATACTATACAGTTTGCAAACAAAAATAGGTTACTAGGTGCAGGCATGTAATTCGGAATCAATCAGTAAGCATCAATTAGCAGGTGATGGAGTTTTATTTTGCTATTGACACCTTATGTATTGCCTGCAAGAGGAAAATATTAACATACAAATTAATATTGTTTGGCCCTGAACAAAGTGAGCAGGTGACTCATATGTATAGTATGTAGCATGGCACAGGTATGTTATTGAAAGGTATGTATTGCTAAAATAATAGTGAATAGAAAGGCGTTAAACTAATAGAAAATATCTCAATTATTCGTTAAATTCGATGTCATTTTCACTTTAATAATCAATAAAAATTCTCCGACATCACGAATCAGTTTAATAGAGCGTGCAGCAATTGTAAAGATATAAAATAGGCCACACATAACAGCGCAATACATATAACCTACGGGTCTGCTAAAAATTATACAACTAAACTTTTATATAATATATATATATATATATATATATATATATATATAATGACTCATCTTATAATATGGTAATACCTATCCACTTACCATTTTCTCTGAAATATGTACAATTATATTGCTGCAGTGCAATACAGCAAGATCTATAAAAGTCTGTAACATCGCTAATTAACGTTATTATTTTCTACCTGGATAGATGTAGTAATGTGTAATTGTCACAAATAGCATTGTCTTACTTCACTATATAATGGCAGTTCCAATGATTCAGTTGTGCTAAGTAATATATAATTATATGCGAAAAGTACCTTAACTATAATTGTGTATGTGTGAGTGAGCGTGTACATGTGGTAGGGAATTTATATTGTAAGCTATGGCCAGTTTTTCACTGTAAAGCGCTGTGGAATGCGTGTACTCTATATACATAACTGGTGTATGTGTGTATGTATGTATGTGTATATATATATATATATATATGATATAGCGCAACATATACACTTTACAATGGGGAACAAGACAGCAATAAAACAATACTGTCGGTAGGAGACACACACACACCACCTAGACCTATATATGCCTTGTTGTCCTAATAATCCAGTTATAATAATTCCAGTTTTTGGAAAGTGACACATAGTGAAAGCTGATCTGATTGCTCCGCTGCCCTCTCTGCAGTGCTTAATGCGCACTCGTCGTGTTTTGTGTCACCTGTAGTCAGACGTCTAGCTGTTACTGCAGAATGTGACATCCTCTCCCCTGTCTGACCCCCGTCTCCCTCTCTTGTCTTCTTGTGCCCTGGAAAATGATTCCCAGCCCGTGATTGAATGTTATTCCTTCCTGAGCAGGACTGCTTTTATTACATATACCCCATCAATCTTGGACTAACGCGACATTTGTTTATAACGCTGGAATGAAGTGAATGGCTTTATGGGCCCCTGATCATAATTAAAACTAGAGGCCTAGATTCATCTACACACGCACCAAAGTACAGAGGGCAGAAAGCAGCAGACGACCCCAAGAGCTGGCGCTCCATTTACTCTCTGCATATCGGGGTCAAGTCAATAGCATAATTGTTTGAATTTATTGCACTTACATTACCCACATTATCTATATCTATCATTAGTATTGAGCCATACATGTGCAATAATATATGTTTAAGTAATTGTCATAATTTAACATAAAATTGATATAAAACTTTTGTGCACTGCTGTAAACTGACTGAAATTCTGAGTCATGCTAACATGCAGCTAATAAGTGTATAGATATTCTACCTAGAATAATAAACGGATTTGACATATGTGTAGGAAGCCTGGCGAGTCTGTGCCAGACAATCAAGTCATAAAACACTGCTGTGCAGGGATAAGATCTGGCTTGAAGTTTAGACACGTTATTTACAGTGCCCCAGATACAGTACATAGCAATACATACTGTAGCAAGAGGAGGCTCTGACTGCTATAGCACCAGCAGCAAAGCTGCCTAGGAACACCTATTGTATCCCATACTCCGCAACGAACAATCGTGCATACACCTAATTAATTTACTATAGTGGTTGTATTCATTTATTTTCATTATTATTTATATATTTAATGTAAACTAGTTAGAGCTAGATTTAAGTACATATAAATATATAGCAGGTGTGCGTTTTATAGCGTAACATGTAAAAATGTACATATATACTTTGTGTAACAATTAGAAAACATTGTGTAGTATTTGTACATTGTTAGATGAAACATTGAAGAGCAGAATATTTCTTTAATAATGGATAGATAAATGACCCCTCTCTGTGGCTCAGCTCTCCATCCCGGGGTAACAGAAGTGACAGGCTGCATGTGTAATACCTAGCTCCTCTTTGATTGAAGGTGCCTATAAATTCGGAGACCGAGTTATAAGCGAGGATAATATGGCCGCATGCACACACATGAGCAGTTCTGACACGCCTGTACCAGTAACATATAAACGTGGCTATTTTGCTGACCTACAATTAATTAAATCAAGGTAAGACCTTTTAACTAAAAATATTTTTTTCTGACATGAGCAAAACACTGCCTTACTCATTCTAGTATTTATACTGATCTGTAAATGTTACATATATGAGGACCTGTTCTCTCTCTTCCTAGAGATAGATACATATATACAAATATATGTACATATACTGCACACACTATATATATATATATATATATATATATATATATATATTATAAATAATGAGCTTTGTGAGCAGATATAGAGCGAACTCTACTGTGGGTTACACACACACACACACACACACACACACACACATACATACATACATACATACATACATACATACATATATATATATATATATATATATATATATATATATATATATATCCCATTGTTAGCTCCTTTCTGTAATGGTAATTGACAACCCATGTTAAAAGTATCATCCGCCCAGCGCAGTGTGTTATTTGGTTATAATTAGTCATGCTCCTCAGATGTTTGTCTTGCCTATTTCACACAGAACATCCCATACCGCTGAATGATGAGAGCTAGCCAGAGACTAAACCACAAAACTGTACATTGCCAGTCACACACAATACGCAGTAACCACCCTCAACCATTACTACAGCAAGGGTCAGTACACATGACTAATTAATTCGACTTATTACACTAACATATCTATCAATATTAATGGTCATATAATAGACAATAAAAAATATGACTACTTAGCACACAAATATTACCACTTAGTACATATAATTATTCACCTGGTACTTATTATCACTGTTCACTCTGCTTTATTATAATAGCATAGGTTAATTATTTTAATTATGCAATTTATATAGAGAGTCTGGGAACAGGCTAATAATCGGTGCCACAGTAGGGTTGATTAATTGCTTCTCTAGAAATACTTAGGTGGAAGAGAAGGAGAATTGGATGGCTGTACTGCCTTATCCTGATCATGTAGGAATTCAGCCACCACTGCTAAGAATTGAGGAAACACTATACTTTCTCCCTTTAGGCCGTTAGGGACAAGTATATAGAATTGTATAATAATATGAGAGCCGGGGCCTCTTTATTGTTTTATAAATTAAACTACTACTGTACACAATTTCAATTAATGTTATACACTGGATACATTAACTTATGCTGACTTTTTTCAGTTCCTGCTGTTAAATTAGAATAAGTAGACCCAAACTTATCGGGAATCTGCTGACCTGGAAAATTGTTCCAAATATACTGCTAACAGTCTTGCAGTAACACTGCATTACCCCCATTTAAGCAGAGACCAAAGAGTTGATGATTCCCTAATCACAATTCCCTTTTTAAACCATTCAACCATATAAACTTCGTTGTCATCCTTAAAGTTCTACTAAAACAAAAATATAAATACTGTATAAAAAATAAAGACAGCAAAACAATAAAAATGCACCCAATAGAGACGTGATCATAGAGGCTATAAAGGCCAGTGGTTTTAAACAGAAAAAGAATAGATAATTTACCAGATATTTTCCCCTGAAATATAAATCACCATTATCAATGGGATCTTTTCTCTATCGGCAGCTGAAAGATTACATTGGCCTGATTCTGTGCAGTCTGTAATACGCTATAAAAGCCAACCAATGTCTCTCTACATGACAAACATGCAGCATGCAACAGCCCAACATCATACAGATCTGTGCAGAAATCGTGCTAGACTAATCTGTAAATACAACAGTTTATTAAAAGTATTATTATACAAATAGCATCCAATCATTTTATATAAATATTTAACTTCTTTTTTACATCACAAATGAACACAGAAAACATATCGGGCGTCTACAAAAAGTATAGAATAAAGTAAAATAAATAATGAAACGTTCAATACTTTTGTGTTGTAACAAAAATATTTGCCATCTCAAGTTGGACGATTGCAGCAGTATATTGTTTTTTTTTCTTCTGTAAAGAAAAATAGCTTTTATTTATTAGCAATAAACCCTTAACGATCAGCTTTGACAAGGAGCAATAATAATTACTCCTAAGTGCCCCATTTTTAGATAAGAGAGCCACATTGCATAGTGCTTTATCTAAAGAGCCCGTCGAGGCCTAGATATCTGTAATCAACTAATCATCTTTCAAATACTGATTGACAGGGAGGATCACTGGAAGCTAATGAATTTACAGCGCTGCTTGTTTTATCAGTGCAGGAGGAGGGGGTGTACACTGCCTCGGGATTTTACCTTGTAAATTAAGGTTAGCTGTATCTGGAATATCCTACCTGACAAGGGGTAGGCTAAAGATGAAGTATTCATGTAAAAGCAGTATAAATGTATCAACACGTACGTCTACTTCAAACAAAGCCTGAGCAGATATTCACACAATCACGGGAGATAATATCTTTTCTATCGAATTCCGTCCTCTGCTACCACTGCATAGGGGACACATATATCTATATCTCCGAGGCATTGCATTAAGTTAAATAATTTCGGGGAATTACTATAGTATCAGCAGGAACAAATGGAATAGGGGAGATATATTGTATACCCTCTCTGTCACATACTGTACCTCAGTTACATATTTATCACGCCCCCTCCTTTAAATCGTTAATTGTATTTCATGTCCTTTTCTCAGTTATGGCAAATATTTTGAATTAAATGGAGACGGATTGTAACCTTTATAAATTATCAGACGTCATTATCATCCAAATAGAATGGTCATTTATTAGGAAACAAAACAATACTACTATGCCTTCAGAGTACTTTCAACAGAAGAAAACAAACCGATACAATAGATGGGGTACAATTCCCTTTTTTGTACTGAAAACGAAAAATGTTCAAACAAAGCTGATGGACAACACTGTCTGGTTTGGTCCTCATTATCCATGTACACATTTAAAAATAAATTACTATATTGCAATTTACATCTGAGAACAAGTTCATAAAAAGCTTGCTATATATATATATATATATAATGCTCTTTAACATATGAAAATATGATACCTTACAAAACGGTATTTCTGGAAACAGCAGGAACTTACGTGCTTATTACACTGTCCCTTTACAAACCTGACAAATGTGCGAGTCTGTACAAACTAATTAGCTTTCTCGTTTTTTTAGTTTCGCTTTTGGATAGTGGGGAAGGATAGTTTTGCTTTTACCAACTATCCCCCTTTTTTAGTGAAATAACAATAATATATGCATTTCAGATGGTGCTTGCTCTATGGTCAGAACTTGCTGCAGTCATACACAAATGCCCCTGATGTACGGTACAGAGACTGACTGGAGGGGAAAGACATTTGACAGCTGCTGTTACCGTTCACAGGGGAACTGTTCAAGCCAATTCTCTGGGACTCGAACATCTCCCGCATAGAGTGGAAGTTCTGCTGCTGTCCTGGGTAGGTGGTCCCAGCCAAGTGGCCCAAATCCCCCGACTGATTCAAGTACCATGAGGGTAGTCTGCCTTGATGAGGGTGCTCCTGGCCAGAGCTCAGGTTGCCGTGGCTGAGAGCAGAGGTGGTGGTGGTGATAGAGTAGTCGGGCAGTGTCTCTTCCACTGTGGTGGCGGCCGGGGTGTTGGCTGGAGTTAAGTGTCCAGACCTGTCCCCAGAGTACAGGCTCATGGCTTGCATGTTACAGTGATAGGTTCCTGCAGAGCCGGCAACGCTGCTGCTCTGGCTGCATGGCGAACTGTAGATGGAGCCCTGGCCCGGAGAGTAGCTCAACGACAGGGATGGGGCGATCCCCGTCCTGGAAGAAGCGATTAGACTGGTGGCCAGCTCGCCGGAGCCCTGGGGGGACCCCCTGAGGGAGGTCATGATGTTATCCACGCTGAAGCCCTGGCTGTGGTGCTGCTGGTGGTGGGAATCTGCTGTCTCCATGCTCATGGACCTGCCGGACGGGATACTGTGCGGGCTGCCACTGGACATGCTGCTGCTATCTGGGCTCTCTATCTTGGGCACGGCGCTGAGGGCAGGAGACATGGGCTGCGGGGGAGAGGGGGCGCCGTTCTCAGTCTTTATGTCCTGGATCCTGACAGGCTGGGAGCTGCTGTCCTGCTCCCCCTGAGACGGGTTCTGCTGGCGGGCAGCCGGGGCCTGGGCAGGGTGATGGTCCTTCAGCAGCCGCTCCTTCTCCTCCTTAGCCCCGTCCTTTACCACATCTTTCTTTTTGAACCTCCGCCTCCGCCGCAGGAAGCTGCCGTTCTCAAACATGTTGTAGGAGTCGGGGTCCAGGGTCCAGTAACTGCCCTTCCCCGGCTTCTTGTCGTCCCTGGGCACCTTGACAAAGCACTCGTTGAGGGAGAGGTTGTGGCGGATGCTGTTCTGCCAGCCCTGCTTGTTGTCCCGGTAGAAGGGGAACCTCTCCATGATGAACTGGTAGATGCCATTAAGGGTGATCTTCTTGTCCGGGGCGTTCTGTATGGCCATGGTGATGAGGGCGATGTAGCTGTACGGGGGCTTCACCATGTCCTTGGGCTGAGGCTGAGGGGTGTACGGCCCATAGGCTCTGGCCATGCCGGCCTGGTACTGTTCGTGTGCCGGGTGGGAGTACATGCTCATAGGGGCCGGCATGCCAGTGTACCCCCCGCCGGCTGCCGCTGCCGCTGCTGCCGCCCTGTAGTAGCTCTGCTCCCCCCCGAGGTACGGCACTACGCCCAGGGAGTTCGGGCTGGACACCGAGTAACGCGCCTGCATGGTTCTGCCAGCCTCCCGCCCGGGCACACAGACGGGTGATAGGGTGAGCTGGGGGTCAGGGTGCAAACAGGGTCATACAGTCTCCGCAGCGGGTAATGTCCGGCCGGCAGATGGCCAGTAACCAGGCCCGGTGTCACCGGCAGCTCTCACACCTCCAGGATGCTATCCTCTCCTGTCCCTGTCACCGGTGTCTGCTTTCCGGCATACAGCAGCTGTCTCCGGGTACTAGTGGCGCAGGACCCCGCTCCCAGCTGCAGCCTGTGCGGGTGTCGGGGTGGGGGCGCCAGCGCTCAGTGTCTCCCGGGCTGGGGGAACATTGGGAAAGTTCTGCACTTTGAGCATCAGTCAGCGGGCTGGGACTTCTATACCGGGCTCTGCCTGGCCCCGCCCACCACACGCTCTGCACCAATCACATACCGGGACAGGGCTGTGAGTGGAAAATACACAGAGACACAGACACCGGGGGCAGCAGCAGCTGGGTCCCAGCACTGACCACACACCCTGCTCCTCTCTGAGGATCCTCCCAGCAGCATCCCACTGCCCCAACACACCGGCCCCAGACAGCCACCTCTGTGCATGGGAGATCACAGTCAGGGAATATATCTATAGTAGGCAGTGCATATATCTATAAGGAGTACATCTATACAGAGTTCACCTATAGGGAGCATATCTGTAGGAATTACAGCTATAGAGTTTGCATCTATAGGTAGCACGTCTACAGTGAGTGCATACATATAGGGAGTACATCCACAGAGAGCACATATATAGGGAGCACATCTACAGGAAACACTTCTATAGGGAGCACATCAATTGGAAGCACATCTATAGAGAGCACTTCTATAGGGAGCACATCCATAGGGAGTACATGTATGGAGAGAGCACATATAGGGAGCACATCTATAAGTATATTTATAAGGAGCACAGCTATAGGGAGTACATCTATAGGGAGCAAATCTACATGGAGTATATATGCTGTGTCTATATAGAATGCATCTATAGGGATTCATCCATAAGGAACCCTTCTATGTAGAGTACAACGATAAGAAATGCATCTACAACGAGTGTATATATAGGGAACACATCTACATGAAGTATGTCCAAGGATAAAGTGATCTGCGCTTGCTGGGCAGCACACACACATTGCATGGCCTACTCCAAGCTTAAAGCTGGGTACACACCTAAAGATTTTCTATCCAAACTTCCAACTAGTTGATTGGTTGGAATGAAAATCTGGTAAGGTATGGGAGTAACTGATGATCAGCAATTTGCTCCTAAATGCCAGAAAACAGATGAAAATGGTCGTCAGACAAGTTTGTTAAATGTTTGATCTAAATAATTTGTTCAAACAACAGTTTTTGTCCATTTTCCGGCGTTTGGGAGCAAATTGCTGATCATCAGTTACTCCCATACCTTACCAGATTTTCATTCCAACCAATCAGCTAGTTGGATGGTTGGACAGAAAATCTTTACGTGTGTACCCAGCTTTACATCACTCTCTGCTATATTTGTTAATTGTGTTGTGTGACAGTTATAGTTACATAGCTAAAGACACAGTCTGACACGCTCATCTCTGCAATAAGTCACCTGTAGAGCTTGTGCATCCATAACTGCATCTCTTACTAGTGTGATCACCTCTATATTCTGCTAACAGGACAGACGAGTGTAATAATTACATTGCAGCAGGGCGATACAATGAAATCTGGCAGATGTGTTAGGTGGGCAGAACACACAGATGAGGAAGTAATGTATGGGATAATGCAGCCATGCACACAAGCCTATACTAGAACCATGTAGATAGGCATGTGGCGTTATTACTCAATCAAATAATAGTCAACTTTAATATCCGGACCGCCACCCACACGCACCTCCTAGAGAGCTGGATGGCCGAGCCTTGGAAGGGCCAGCATTCCCCTATGTGACACCAGGCTGCCTGACAATTCATCTACTAACAGATAACTCTCTCTCATATGCAAACATTAGTTATCTGCATACTGATTGCCACATATATATATATATATATATATATATATATATATATATATATATGTGTGTAAAAGTCCATGATTGTGAAGCCTTAATGGACATATGGACGAGGATCTCAGTCTAACAAGTGGCCAAGCAGACCCTAACTACATCTATTAGAAATAGTAAATCACTGTAAATTTATTTACTAGTATCCTTATTCCTGAAAATCTAATTAAAATCATGGGACACGGCAGGACGGAGAGTGTGAAGGTTTGGGCACCGCTGTGTATATCATGGCTCTCACACGTCCTGCTTTCATCTAAGAACAGCCTGCTATGTAGGGAATGTGTCAGGGTCCCATTTGGCCGCATTACGGCCATTCTCACCTGCTTGTCATTTTATGCAAATAAAAGCAGACCTGAGCCAGGCAGGGTGTGGGGTAACAGCCTGGGCAAGGGGCAACCTGGTAATGACAGGGCTAGGGTGAAGGGTCTGCAAACTACTTGTGTGCATTATACAAATGTTTATCTTCAGACCTCTTTCCTATACATAAACCTATGTGACACCTGCTGTGCTAAATGCCCTCTTCTTGTATGAGACTAATGGGAATATGTTTAGCATCATTTAGGTGCAAGGAAACCAGAATCTTCATACTATAACATACATTCTACGAATACTTTAGTTG
This sequence comes from Taudactylus pleione, assembly GCA_031769625.1. Lineage (NCBI taxonomy): Eukaryota > Metazoa > Chordata > Amphibia > Anura > Myobatrachidae > Taudactylus > Taudactylus pleione. The sequence goes on along the minus strand of JAUIMM010000115.1, from coordinate 20,408,115 downwards.
GGATGCTCGGTGCAATAGTGCTCATTTATCTACAGATACAAATGATATAGCAAGAATATTGTCCTTGTCATTTTTATTTGTACATTATCACACCCATATATGTTGGATAATTTGGTACTCAGATCACAGTTTTATTGAATAAAATTGTATCTAACATTGTATCTAGTCTCATAAGTGTTATCATAGTGCAGCTTCAGATAGCAAGTTATAAAAAAAATAATATAGCCTGCTCCAAACATTGTCTGACTGATCGGAAATCCTACAGGAAGCTGGAGCTGCTGAATTAGATAGATAGATAATTAGGAAATAGCATTATATAGCCAATAGTGATGATGTTGTAATGACATAGTAGTAGTAGTAGTAGTAGTAGTAGTAGTAGTAGTAGTAGTAGTAATAATAATAATGTTAATAATAAAAATAGTAGTAATATTATTATTAATAATAATAATACAAATTATAATAATAATTGAAGCGGGGCAGAATAAATACCCCTTTGTTTCTCTGTATATCACTTCTCTTGTACAGTAAAAAACTTTCCTGTTTTCATAAAAAAAAACATTAAACAGTATTTGTATTTGTAATATGTTGTAAAATGGTTTAATACATATTTTAACCTTTTAAAAATAATTTAACACTTGTAGCCTTTGATATACCTTGTTTAGTATCTAAATATTGAGCTAAATTAATATAAGTATCATAATATAATTATTGTAATTATATTTGATGTGTAATTATCCCCCGTGGATAGGATGATACAGGTGAGAGACGTCCTCTATCCACATTTTCCTATCCAGAGACCTGCAGATGAACTTTTATTTGCCAGCCTGAGGCTGTTTATACTGAGCTAGATATCCACTTTTCACTCTACTACCCCCTCTCTTAATAAACAGGCGGCTTATTCAGCCGAATGACTCCAGTCCCCGCTGCAGTCCAGGGTAAGGCTGGGAATAGCCAAAGACCGGGGGATGGAGGGAGGTGAACCAGCAAACACTCATGTATACTCATAGCATATACAACTATGGATAGCAGAATAAATCAAGCAAACAGAAAGCCAAACAAAATCAAGTTATATTTCATTTTAAAATAATTTTGTTTGATATATTTTTCTCTTGTTACTTACAGTTATCTAAGTTCACTTGTACTGGTCTTTTAGTCTAAACCAAATGAAAATAAAGATGGACGTTTGGAAACAAGTAATCCATTAAATTCATATTTAATATTTATATAAATGTATTTACCCTATTTATCTTTACTTTTACATATTTTTCTTAATGGAAATTATATATTATTTGGGCAATATATACATGTTTATACACGCTACCTATCTGGCCACAGTTACAAGTGCAGTGTGTTTACTTGTATGCTTATTTATACAAGTTGCTAAAAGATCTATAGAGGATTGTATACATGCATTATCAATGTGAGACACGTCTAAATACCATGCTACGAATAAACATGTTAATAAAAAAATCCATATGACAAGGAGTCATTTGTAAAAGAATAACCCAATTTTCCAACAATGCACCAGACAAAATGAAACCTTCCCAATATAACTCAGACTAGTTTATTGTCTCAACTTCGAAATTAATTGCAATGTAAATATTTAACTATACACTTAAATTATATATATTATACGAGACAACGTGAATATCGAGATATCCTGAATTTAAATAAAATTAGGATGAAAAGGAGAAATTTAAACTGATGAAAATACTGACAATAAACTATACTTGGCATAGAAGGAGCAGTCTCTGTGGCAGTGAGCAGTCAGTTGCAGCTATGTGTTTGGCTTCTGTAATGTGCATAGGACTCACCCCTCACCCTCCAGGAATTCTCCACACCACCCTTATTTCTTAAGAAGAATATTATATACTATAGACGTTATATAGATTATAACTCCGTATCTTGTTATTATGTTTATATGTAATTGTTAATATACATTTATGTTGATATAACTATTATTTTTTCAATTGAAAAATTCTAGTGTTACATACAGACATTTTGATTAATTTTTTTTTTTTTTATTTGTTTTTTACTAAGCAAAGCAAAGTTCGGGCTGTGGGTGGTGCAGTGTAACCTTGGGTGATGGAAATGACAGCATACAGGGAGGACTAACTTGTAAGTTATTATTTTGAAAGCGCTAGTATTGTTTATGTGCCAGCATTAATTAATCCATTGCAGAAATTGGTGGTCAGGCAATGTATTTTTTCTCAGCACAAATATTAAAGTGATATACGAGTTGTCTTGAATGACCATGAATTGTCTCACTTGGTTCAGTGTTTTCATAATATATAGAATTTTGCTAAACTGTTTTGTGACATCATAATACAATCGAATGTTCATGTGTTCAGTGACATCACAATACAATCAAATGCTCGTGTGTTCAGTGACATCACAAAGCGCATCTTATTAGGAACAGATAGCCCATCAACTGCTATTTCACTGGTTATTTATCCTTATATTGCTTAACACAACTGACGCTAATTACCTTAATTCCGTTAGTTGCATCTGTCACATTTCTATAGCTTAATCCGGTCTTCCAACTATTGATACAATTACAACTCTGATAAATACTCTCACAACAGAATACCTGTCATGTGTTCACAAGTGTGATGCCATGTAGACAGCTAATTACTGTAATCCCGCATATCTCTAATTGCAATATACCCCTGTAATGGGAGAGAACAAATCTCTGTTCTCTCTTCTTATATGTGCCATGTCTAAGCTTTTGTCTAATTTGTTTAGAACGTTATTGCTGCATGTTTGAATATTTCTATTGCTACGATAATTGGTAAAGAACAGCAGGGGCTAGTATCCAAATCTCTCTTCATACAGATCCAGTACAAGATGCCATCAGCGCAAGAAACGAGCATTTCTCACACGGCTGATGGGTAATATTACGCGACGGGAGGCAGAGAATTCTAGCAGGACACGGTTTTGCATTGGATGGAAAATGCTGACGCCTGCTGCATTTCTTGGGCTTTGCTCACACACGAGCTGTGAGCCACCTGTCCGTGGTATGTAGGTTTGTAGAATACGGAGCCAGAGCGCCCTCTGGCGGTCAATAGTGCGCTTGATTTTAGACGTGGGAATTCAATAAGAAACTACTCTAATTACCTTTTGGTGGGTGCGTGCCCTCTGTTTGATCTTACTCAGCCATACAACTATGCTGTATCAAAATTAAACATTGCTTGTCATGTTATGAAAATACACTTTTCTTTTTGTTGCAAATAGCACAGAAAACAGAGCCACTTTGCCCATCTAGTCTGCCCCTTTTTTAACCTTATGGTAACCTCTAACCCTATTTGATCCTTAGTTCTTTGTAAGGATATTCTTGTGCCTATCCCAAGTATGTTTAAATTGCTCTTCTGTCTTAAGTAGACAATCAGCAAACAATGCGATAGGCGTCCAGAGTTCCCACAATATGCAATAGTCCAAACGATATATCGTACATTGTTCGGTTGTTTTATCGTTAACTATAATGTCAACATATCATTCGGTAGAGCGTACACACTGCACTGTTTGCTGGAAATCGTTGATGAGATCCTCAGATTGTGCAGCATGTATGGTTGACCTGAAGATGCGGCAGACAATGCCACGGGAGCGCGCATACTGCATACACACTTGACGATTTGATCAATTTGTCGTTCTGATCCATTGTAATCGGCCAAATCATTAAAAATATCGTCTGTGTACCCAGCTTTAGCCTCTATCACCTCTGATGGGAGGCTATTCCACTTATTCACTACCCTTTCTGTGAAGTCATTTTTCCTCACATTTTCTCTGAGCCTCCCTCCCTCCTGTCAGTGTGGATCCTCGTGTTCTAGAAATTCTCTTCCTATGAAGAACGTTTCCCTCCTGTACCTTGTTAAATCCCTTGATATATTTGAACATTTCTATCATGTCCCTCATTCCCTTCTCCTAACATTGCAATATACATATTGTACGTAAAGAGGGCACTCACAATTGTTGCAAATGTAAGAAGTTTTATTTAGAAGAGAGGGAGATTGAAAGTGATTCCAAAAAGTCTGACACTAATTATTAGCAGGTGTCATCAGGTCAGGTGCCCTTGTAATCATTCCACATTTCACATGGCTGTTATATATAATAATTCTGAATAAGTTTTGGAAATACATCAATAGTTGCTATGTCCTTATACATATGCATTTATGGACTGATAGGTTGTAAGATCAGAGCTTTTTATTTGGGCACTTGTTTTGATGGCATATTTTGCACTTTTATAGCATACAATGTTGTTTGCGAACAGAGAAATGTATTTGCTGCTATGAGCCTATGGTGCTGGACCACACTGCACTTACTGTCACTGTTTCTGTTTGGAACTAAAAGTGTGCAGATTGTTTACAAGGATTGGAAACAAAATTTCTATCTGTTATATTGTTTCTATCTTCAGACTGTTGCGAGCATCATAGACATTAGTGTAATGGTGCATACACACGGGACGACCGTCAGCGATAACAATATCGCTGAACGATCTCCCGGGTGTGCTGGATGATCGATATTGATCATCCAGCACACCACCAACCCACCATCGATGGCTGGGTTCCTATAGTAACCTGGTTGATATCGACCAGGTTGGCCTGCATGCACGGGTGATGGATGATATCATTATCGTCCATGCGTGCCCAAGCATCACAGGTCGTTGGTGGGTTGGAAGGGACCAAAAAAATGTACAATAACATTCATATCGAGCATTTTAATTAGCCCGTGTGTATGCACCATTAGTTTCTTGGCACATTATTGTTGCTTAATATACAAAAATTTTGGATGAGTTTCCAAAACTTAGTGCTGTGTGTTTTTATTTTATATAACAGCCTTGTGGAATATATATATATATACATATATATATATATATATATATATAATACACACAAGTGTGTATCATGTAGGTCCTTCTCTAACCCGAAGAAGTGCAGCAACTTGATGTGGCATCGATTCCTCAAGTGGATGGAAGACCTCTGGAGAGATGTTGACCTATGTCGTCTAGATAGCTTCCCACAGCTCCCTGATATTTGTAGGTACAGGATCTTGGGTGTGAATGGAAATCTCCACCACATCCCATAGTGTAATTAATCTCCCCTGTATTTGCATGAGTGCATAAGTCCCCTAGAGTCACTCTGCCTATAATAACCACCTGTTGTTCCCATAGAGTTCAATGCACTCACCACTACTTAGGATGCTGCCAGGTCTCAACCTCTGGACATTAGATACTTATATACAGGGCCGGATTAAGGTCTGTGGGGGCCCCAGGGCAACAAACTTGTGGGGCCCATAGCAAATATATATATATATATATATATATATATATATATATATATATATATATATATATATAATATACAGTGGTGTAAGTGGTACACTGACAAACAGTGATAAGATAAGCTTACAGCTGTTTGTTAAATCCTGGAAGGACAACATAACTCCTTTAGAGGGTGCTTGTTGTTAAATGGGGCCCATGGGCTTCACAGAAAAAAAAAACAGACACCCACAGGAAACAAACATATACATATAGGCACTCACAGGAAAAAAACATATAGATATAGGCACTCACAGGAAAAAAACATATACATACAGGCACCCACAGGAAACAAACATATACATATAAGCACCCACAGGAAAAAAAAACATACATATAGGCACCCACAGGAAACAAACATATACATATAGGCACCCACAGGAAACAAACATATACATATAAGCACCCACAGGAAAAAAAACATACATATAGGCACCCACAGGAAACAAACATATACATATAGGCACCCACAGGAAACAAACATATACATATAGGCACCCACAGGAAAAAAAAACATATACATATAGGCACCCACAGGAAACAAACATATACATATAGGCACCCACAGGAAACAAACATATACATATAAGCACCCACAGAAAATAAAACATACATATAGGCACCCACAGGAAACAAACATATACATATAGGCACCCACAGGAAACAAACATATACATATAGGCACCCGCAGGAAAAAAAAACATATACATATAGGCACTCACCGGAAATTTTACTCACAAGTTGCTTTTGTGACCAATCTGTCGGTGGAAGAGAGGGCTCTGGAAGTGGTGTAGGGACGCTACAGGGGTGGAGATTAGGAGGGTAGGGAAGCTACAGGGGTGGAGAGTAGGTGGGCAGCCGCAGCACAGAGAGCGGAGTTCTGTCCAGCGGCAATTACCTGGGAGCCAGGGGCAGCAGCTGCGGTAATTGAGGAGGCGAGAAGGTGCAGTGATTGAAGGCTCCAGCAGCAGGGCTCAGCAAAAATAGTAGCCGCCGCGGCCGGTATGGCCGTACAGCCACCCGGAGCACTGGTCCTGGGCCCTGGGGTAGGAGTAAATCACCTGACCCGCTCAGCATTCAAGTAATTTCCCAGCAGTGTGCAGTCAGCCCCCATTATTCTAGCCCCGCAGGGAGGAGAAGTAACAGGAGGAGCGTCTGGAGCGGTCAGCCAGTTAATGTTGAGACCGGAGGCAGTGAAATGCTGTACTCCGGGATCCGGGTATTGTGGGGGCCCTTTATGTGTGGGGGCCCAGGTACGACCGCCCCTGTCGCCCTCCTGTTAATCCAGCCCTGCTTTTATAAACAGCGGGTTTGCAAGGTAAAACTGGAGTAGTACTACAAAGGTAATATTAGTGTGAATATTAGCATTACTAAGTAATGATATCGCAGGGTTATTACCACAGAGCAGCGTGCACTGTGGACAATAACAGAATATGATTGCATATAAACACAAGATAAAATAGTGGCAATCACAAACAACAGATATATTGCAAGATGGTATAGCAATAAACTCAGGGCCTGATTCAGAGTTGTGAATAGAGTAAGAAATTGTGTACCTGGACAAAACGTGTGGCAATACAAGGGGTGCAAATACATTTTTTTTGTGCATGAGGGGTAAATATTAGCTGCTTTTGCATGTAGCCCACACATGCTGGGAAGCTTTATTTTTACTCTGAAATACTGATTTCAGTTTGGACATGTCCTTCCCAAATCTAAATCTCTCTGTACATTATAAATCTGCCTCCCTGCAGTGCAGCATGGTTTTGACCAAGATGCACAGTTACTTGTCCTTTCTTACTCTATTCCTAACTCTGAATCAGGCCCTCAGATACAAATGCAGCTGGCAGTATGGAAGTGCAGAAAACCAAATAATGCAGAATGGAATAGCAATATATTAACCAGCATGTGTTTTGCAGAGTATAATAGCAGCAAGAGATATGTACATGTATTGCAGGAAGGAATAGCAAAAGTACACAACACCAATGGCTTGCAGTGTGGATCTGCTGTACAATGAATGTTCCAGGTATACTTGCAACAGGTACAGTTACAGGTAACGCAAGCAGAGCCAGGACAGGAACCAGGAGTACCAAACAGCAGATAAAGGAACAGGAACTGGATGGCATCACTTCCACAAGAAACTATTTCTGGCAACGCAGAAATGAGCTGGCTACCCATAACAGAAGTCAGAGCTAAGCCCATGTGAGCAAATAAGACCAGCCTCTGGTAATTACCATTATGAGTAGCTGAGTGCTGCATGTTCACAGAGGCTTCCCAGCAGAGAGCAATCAGCCTGGACCAAACCTCACTGTGGCTGTCTTTGCCAGTTAACCCTCTCATCTCTGGCCAGAACCTGCAGCACATATGAGCTTTCACTATGGCTCATAACACATAAATGCTCGAATGGGTTCATGTCAGGTGAACTCTCCAGAATGTTTTTCGAACCAATTCTGGACAACTTGGGACTGATGACATGGTACATTATCCTGCTGGAATATTCCATAGTTGTGGAGGTACATGAAGTCCATGAAGGGCTGCAAATGGTCATCAAGCAATGTAACATAGCAGTTATCAGTCAATGACATATTCAGGCGGACCAGCAAAAACCTATGCCACGTGAACACACCCCACAGCATTATGGAACCACCACCAACCTGCATGGTGTCTTGTTGACAACTCAGGTCTATGGTCTCTTGGGGTCTGCACTGCACCTGAAACCTACCATCAGGCAGAACTAACTGGAACTGTTACTCATCGAGCATGATGTCACAAACCTTAGTACCAAAACCCTTTGCAAGGACCAATCAATTTTCATTAGGACAGCTCAAAAATGGGGAGTAGTTGTTCTTCAAGATGCTGAGGCATATGATCATGAGATCAGAAGATAACCAGCAGATAGAACAATGTATATAAAAAGTACCCTATATCCCCCTACCAGGAATTAAGAATGAAGTAGACCAAATGATCACCCTGGCCTTTAATAACCAATGGATTGATGAAACACTCAGTAAATTCCTGTTGGTTAAACACCCAATCTGTTGATTATTTATACATTGCCAATGTCCGCAAGACCTTGGTGGACCCCCAGGGAAACCATCTCTGCCTGAGGATCAAGTCTCTAACCTATAGCCCAACTTCTTGATTTATATTTACAGCCATGCATAAGAAATATGCATAGCCACATCAGGGACACCAATGACATTTTGACTGGTCTGACAGTGTTTGACAACTTACCTGAAGGCTGCTGTGGAGGCAGTTCAAAAATCTTTGAATAAAGGTCCTTTTCGATGGTCCACCAGTATAGGTTATTCTGTCATTGTTGAGAAAATTTCTAGAACTGAACCATTTCCTATATCAGGATTAGTATTTTGTGCAGGTAGCAGGGACAGCTATGGGCGCCAACCTGGCCCCTACTTATGCATATATCTATATGGCCAAATATTAATTGAGCAACATTTTGGATTATTTCGCACAAGAAAACTTGTATTACAAGTGCTTTATTGACAATATCTTCATTGTTTGGAACAATAGTGAAGTACATTTAGTGAAATGTTTCCTTAACGGACTTGAGAACCCTGTCTTGTTTCCAGCAAATATACATAGCTCCTAGATGAATATTTAAGATGTCACAGTCTTTAAAAGGGATGCCAGACTGGCACACACAGTATTTCACAAACTGACCAACCACAACACACTGTAGTTCTCAACTAGCCACTACCCTGATGTGCAATCTACCTATTTCTCAATTCTTGAGGGTCTTGAGGAATAACTCTGAACCCCTTGTGTAGGAGCAAGTCAAGGAGACAAATATACATTTTCTTGAACGTGGCTGCAATTGTAATAAGGTGGACAAGTGTCTCACAGGACACACCCACAAAAGAACCTAAACAAGCAGGAAGGGTGATACTTGGAGTCAAATGTGACACGAGCTAACATACTTCTTGTTTGCAGTTCTGTGAGGCATGAAGGGAGCCAGCATTGGGAGGATGTGCTGGTCCGTATAGTGCCATTTGGAGGTTTCTGGGGTACCTCCTAGGTGAGTCAGCTTTCGGCTTATACATGTGCTGTTACTATGCAGTACATTAATTTGTAATTATATGACCCAGAGTGGGTGATACTATTAGGTAGCAACAATTATTTTGGGGTGAGCATTTGGGCGTGGGGCCCCTGGACTTGCTCTGGCTTAGTTGTTTATTATACATGTACTTCACCTTTTTATTTTCATTTCTTTATATGCAGCAGTGGCTGCTCTTAATTATCTCTTTTACACTTCACTTTTCCTATTATGGCGGTGCCCTGGGGCGGCTGGGCTGGGCTAGTTTGGGGGTGTCCTGTGCTCTGGATTTGAACTTTAGTATGTTAGGGACCTACCCGACAGAGGTTACCTGGATATGGTGGGTAGGCCCATAACCTTGGCCATGATTATGCTAAAAACCTCTATTGATTGCAAAATTTGAATGCAAATATTATATATATATATATATATATATATATATATATATATACAAGTAATTTGGAGTTGTGCACCTGTGATCTGTTTGTTTCTGTGCCTACAATAAAACTCTCACACAGGTAGCACCTCCCATTATATATGATCAGGGTGTGCAGTCCAGGAATATTTCATATATACTCCATTTAATGTGCTTTATTGCACATCTGAGGGAAAGGAGACGCCCCCAGTCTGGATTAGCACCCTTCCTTATTGGTTTGAAAGCATGGAGTCTGGTAATGTATATGCACTCTAGTATTAGGCACAATTCTAGGTAAGTCCTACAAGTTATATACTGTAGTGCAACTTTGATTAATTTTTGGGGCGTAGGTCCCCCTGGATTGCTTTGGTTTATCTGTTTCAGGGCACCGCATTATAACACATTTTTCTTTTATAACACATTTTGACACTTCACTTTGTTTATAATACATGTACTTCACATTTTTATCTTCATTCTTTATATGCAGCAGTGGCTGCTCTTAACTATCTCTTTTACACTTCACTTTTCCTATTATGGTGGTGCCCTGGGGCGGCTCAGCTGGGCTAGTTTGGGGGTGTCCTGTGCTCTGGATTTGAACCTTAGTATGTTAGGGACCTACCCGACAGAGGTTACCTGGATATGGTGGGTAGGCCCATAACCTTGGCCATGATTGTGCTAAAAACCTCTATTGATTTCAAAATTTGATTGCAAATATATTTATATATAATTAGTAATTTGGAGTTGTGCACCTGTGATCTGTTTGTTTCTGTGCCTACAATAAAAGTCTCACACGGGTAGCACCTCCCATTATATATATTCAGGGTGTGCAGTCCAGGAATCTTTCCTAAGTATTTACTAACCCTACTTCCCCCCCTAACCCTCCTTTAGGGGTGCCTAACCCTAACCTCCCTCCCTAGTGCCTAACCCTAACCCCCTCTAAGTGCTTAAACCTAACCCCCCCACCCCGAAGCCTAAACCTAAGTCTCCCGGGGGGTGCCTAACCCTAACCCCCCTTCCCCTAGCCTAAACCTAACCCTCCTGGGGGGGTGCCTAACCCTAAGTCCCCTCCCCAGAGCCCTAAAACCTAACCCTCCCCCATGTGGCTGTCCGTGCCCAGTGCCAGGCTTACCTTTGTTCGGTATGCTGGGCGTCGGGCTCCCGGCGTAGGTCTAATGACAGGCATCAGGGTTTTGATGCCTGTCATTAGTACCTTGCCGGGATTTGACAGTCGGGAAGCCGGTGGTCGGCATTTCGACCGTCGGCTTCCTGACTGCATCCCATGTATAACAACATAAACATGATAAAGTAAATAGGAATAATTATGATAAAAAATAGATGTTTATAGCCCTTTGGGATTTGTTTGTGGTGGCCGGATGGTGCCAGAAGTCTTCCAAGCTTAAACTACCAGTGCCTAATGTTTACGAGGAAAAGGGTCCATGCTGCCCTACTCTCCCTGTATCTTGTCCTCTGGTGACACTGGTTTAGTGCAGCGATGGTTTGCTGCTTGCGTCTTCTCACAGTTGTTATAGCTGTGAGTGGCCAGAGATTGCCGCTGCTGATGTCACTTCCTGCATACAAGATTTCCGGTTCCCCTCTTTCAAACAGGAAAAAAAAGAGGATTGATGCAAGAATTTCAGTAGGCAACCAAATCGTGAACACGAATATGTTTTTCTCCCCAATTTGGTGTTACAAGCTAGATTATGAGGTTGGTGCTGGTAGCTATGTTTGCACCAGTACTCAGGCACACGCAACAGATACGCCAACTTACCGGCCCCTTCACTTCTGCATCTGTCGCACTTGTGTGAGCATGCCCTCACTGAACTCAGGTTTCTACGCAATCAGATGTAAGTCCCACTCTGTATTAGTCCCTTGGTGGTGTTCCAATATTCATGTGTTATGGAGTTTATGTCTCTGAAAGAACTAGCTGCTATTGAGGCAACCTCATGGTGTATGGTACAATCCCCTCTAGTGGTAAAAGACTGCAGCTATAGGCTTCTCTCCAGTTTCTTCCTGGAGTTTGCCATTGCCCTGGCAGTACCTGGTTTTGTAGGCAATTTTGAAGCCAAACAGTACTGCCGCAAACAGCGGGACTGCAAGAAGGCTTGGGGCTAAATTATCAATTTTTGCATAATTTAGCCCCGCTCCCTTCATACAGAGCTGTAATTCACTGCAAGTATCTCCCCATCCTGCCAATTTCACTGGGTGAGATGTGGGAAATCTGGACACTTTTCTGAGAGTGCGGGGGGCTACCCAAAAATTCGTGAGCCTCCCGCAACTATTATTATTTTTTATTAGAACATTTTTGTTGTTGTTTGTTTTTGGTCATTATAAGGTGAAATGTGAGCATGTTTTCCTCTTCTATGTTGTGACCAGTCTAGTGTCTGATAATAATGTCATCAGGTAGGTCAGTGTTCTCCCCAGGCTGTTTTTTGTGGGTGTACCACCCGGCAAGTAACAGCCTACCACCTGCCACTTTGGGAGCCTGTGAGTGTGGACAGTATCTGGGAGCTGTATAAAAAGGTCCAGATCCCACAGACTTTGTCTGATTATGAAAAAGCTGCAACTAGTGCCTCTAATAAGAAGAGGAGAATTAATATATAAAATGTTATTTCAAGTTTAAATCATAAGGTCAGGGTTTAAAACATTTCATTATTGCTATTTATTAAGGCCCCCACCCGGCTACTTCTTGATGCCACCCGGCTGGAAACATTTTCTATGGAGAACACTGTAGGTGGCGAGGCGGGTTTCTCCAACTACTCATGAGGGGGCGACATTCAGCAATTTAGGGGTGCTATATCTTTGCCCCCCAACCTAAAAATGTTGTGGCACCCCTGACTATACCCCTATCATAAATAGACCCCCTATCTATCTATCTATCTATCTATCTATCTATCTATCTATCTATCTATCTATCTATCTATCTATCTATCTATCTATCTATCTATCTATCTATCTATCTAGATGATATCTCTTCAGACTATCTGCCTTACCATTAATATAGGTGCACATCTATGGGAAGAGTCGGATGCAGCAGATGATGATGGACACAGTGGAGCGATGTTTTCAGTCTGCTCATATATTTCTTCATACAGAGCTGCAGAACAAATTTAGATGCATGGTAGCAGTAATGTAAATGGTGTTCCTGGACAGTGACTGAGAAGTAACAGGGGGGTGGCTAAAGAGACGCACAGAGATGTTGCATCTAATGGGAGTGTTTCAGGCATGTTGCTAAAAGTGTTTGCATGCAGAGATGCACAGCCACGCACATATAAGGCCATTCTCACATACCGTACCATAAAACTTGCGCAAGTTTCGATTGTGCAACCAATGGTGCATCTAAAGATGCAGTAATGCAGGTGATAAATGCAGCGCCTGTAGATGCTGAGAGTAGGGGGGTAACTAGAACATTGTGGGCCCCATAGCAACATTTTTAACCCCCCCCCAACTCAGGTCTCCACCAGTATGGGTATGGCTAGTGCTGCACAAGAAGCGGGGTTAGTGTTGCCTATCACAAGACCATCCCAGTAGCTCTTCAATGGCACGTCAGGCAGGAGCTGGCTGGCAACTTTTAGCCTGATGTTCTCTTAGGGATTGGGTAAAAGCCAGTACATTCCGGAAAGGTTTTGCTCCTTGCAGCGTCTCCTTCTACAGTGGAGCTTGTAGATATATTATCTACATAGATATATATATATATATATATATATATATATATATACAGATATAGCTATATATATATATATATGTATATATATAAATTATTTAGATTGCAGAGTAACATCATCCCCCTCAGATGTTTATCTTGTTGCCCCATTGCATGCAGTAGTTAGTGGTGACATATAGAGCTGGCTTCATGCAGGGCCAGGAGCGTTTCTAGAGAGGAGGAGGCCCGTGTGCACTTTCCCATACGGGTCCCCTCCTCACTACCCGACGGCTGGCAGCGCACTGAGCTGTGAGTTATAGACTTTGGGCACTAGAGTGTGCCCAGAGTCTATAGAGAATACGCAGGTCACTGGGATGTACTGTGCATGTGCAAACGACGGGAAAATGTCAGTGGCGGCCATTTTCCAATTGTTTTTTACAGCGCCGGACCCCCGCGCCGATGTGGGACTCCAGAGAGGTAAGTAATACTATGGGTGCAGGGTATGCGGTGTGGGGCCCCCCTACACCCAGGGGCCCATGTGCCCCGCACACCCTGCACCCGTTATAGATACGCCCCTGTGCAGGGCTCACAGTGTCATCCAAGCTCGGGAGCAGCAGCAGGGAGGGTGTAATCTCCCTCTCCTTCTCCCCGGTGACAGCTGTCAAAGACACTCCCAACCCCTCCCACGCGAGCATTCCTCCACACACGCCCCGTCCCTGCTCCTCACTCATCCGGCTCAGCTATTAACATGCCCGCAGGCTCCACAGTCAGTCACTCCACCCAGGCCACTGGAACTCTCACCTGCCTGCCGGGCTCCTCTGTCCTCTTCCTTTTAGTTGCAGCCGCTGTCACAGGGTGGGTGTTACCGAACTTCCTGATGAAAGAGCACAGTCTCTTTCAGCTTCTTCTGATTGGTGGACAGCAGTTTTGATCTTGCTGCTGCGGAGGTGATGCTGTCGCCCGGGGGGCACATGGATCTCAGCCCTCCTCGGCCCACCTGCCCCTGACGTTGGGAGATGGGGGTGAAAGCACTATCTGTTAGTGACCCTCCCCTCCCCCACCCCGGCACGGCTGCCTGCTCTATTACTACAGAGTTTTATTAAGCAGTGTAAAAAAAAAAGGCTCCATGGTACAGGGGGTTCCTTGCTGGGCCGGAAGGCCCCCTAAGCCACCGGGCCCCATAGCAAGTGCACCCCCTGCAACCTCCATAGTTATGCCACTGGCTGAGAGTGGGCGTCTCAGTCCTTGCACATTTGCAGACATGGATGTACACCAGGGAAGAGCTTTGTAGCAGCATTAGCATAAAGTTGCAAAGATGAGGACGGCTGCGACTGCGTCCGACTCAGACCCCTAGTTGGCAGAGACATCTCCAAACACTAGAAAGTAGGAATGCACCTTGATGCACCTTATAAATACATTAGTGAAAATACAAAGCTGCGTGCACATTTTCTGTGCATTGTAAATGGGTTGGTACCCAATGCCGGCATCCCATCAGGGTTAGGGTACTGAGACTTGTCAGTTGGTATCCTAACCCTCCCCCTACCCTAACCTTCCCTCCCCAGTGCCTCACTCTAACCTTCCCCCTAGTGCCTAAACCAAACCTCCCCCTCCCCGTACCCTAAACCAGTGACGTGCGGTGAGGTAAATGGCTGGGCAGGCACTGGCTAGTATCAGAGTCAGATTTACAGATACATATATAAACCTGAGGGTTAATGTGGGCATTATACAGAGGTGCAGCATTATATAGTGCTAGAAATGTGGTGAGTTTTGATCAGGGATGTGTAGAAAAGGTAGACAGGAGGCAGTGCCTCACCTGCCATACACTTTTTACTCCACAGTTTTGACTAGAAAAAATATTAGAATACTACAAAGAAGATATTTATAATATTTTCTTTACATTTTTCTTATAATTTTATAGTCAAAACTCTGGAGTATTCCTAAGTATGACATTAAAGGCTCTGCCTCACCTGACCGCACATCACTGCCCTAAACCTAACCCTCCCCCCCTTAGTGCCTAACCCTCCTCCTAGTGCTTAACCCTAACCCTAACCCATAACCCTCCCCCTATCCCCGCTACTTAACTACGGGATGCCGGCGCTGGGATTCTGACAGGTGCTGACTACCTGTCACTCATTTTGTGAATAAATCCTCACTGTGTCTGCTGTCTATAATTGATCACCCCAAGAGGGCAGTGTGGCTTTGGCGCATGCGCAGTAGCAAAAAACTGTTCCACTATGTCCGAAGTTGCATTCACCTCTGAATCAGGCCCTTGGTTCACAGACCCTGTCAAACCCCCTAATTATAAAGCACTTAGAAGTTGTTAAATAGCATAATTTCTCCAATAATGACTAGAGATGAGCAGTTCAGATTCTGTGTAATCCAAACTGCTCCGAACATCAGGGATCTGAGTCCACCCGAATGCTGTTTGGGTGTCCCCGCCTGACTCGGATCCCACTGCGAGGCCGAATGTCAGTTTCCCCTCCAAGTGTAGGGCAGACCGCAATGAGAGTGGTCTACCCTACACAGTAACAAACACACAGCCGCCAGCGGTGGCTGTGTGTTTATTATAGCAACCAATGAGAGTCAGACAGACTCTCGTTGGCTGCTGTGTCCACGGAGGGAGCCGGCTGGAGCTCACTCATGATCTCCGCCTTCCATATTCCCCCACTACAGGTGATGGGAGAGACGTCATGATTTCTCTCCCATAGACCCGAGGAGCGTCGGACCGGACAGCAGCGGGCTCAGGAGTAGGGCACAAGGTAAGTATTGTGTTTGTTTTTTTAAATGTATTTTTTTGTGTTAGGGGCAAACTACTGGGGGCAGTACTAATTGGAGCATACTACTGAGGGCATACTACTAGGGACACTTCCAATGGGGGCATACTACTAGGGGCACTACTAATGGGGGCATATTACTAGGGGCACTACTAATGGGGCATACTACGAGGGGCACTACTAATGGGGGCATACTACTAGGGGCACTACTAATGAGGGCATACTTCTAGGAGCACTAATACTGGGGGCACTACTAATGGGAGCACTATTAATGGGGGTATACTACTGGGGGCACTGCTAATTGGGGCATACTACTAGGGGCACTACTAATGGGGGCATACTACTGGGGGCACTACAAATGAGGGCATTACTACTGTGGGCACTACAAATGAGGGCATTACTACTGGGGGCACTACTAATGAAGGCACTACTAATAGGACATTACCACTGGGGTCACTACCACTTGGGGCACTACTAATGAGGGCATTACTACTGGGGGCATTGCATAGGGGGCACTAGAATATACAAGCACCATGACTCCTTGGGCAATAGCCCTCTGTGTGTATAAGCACCATGACTCCTTGGGCAATAGCCCTCTTTGTGTATAAGCACTGTGACTCCTTGGGCAATAGCCCTCTGTGTGTATAAGCACCATGACTCCTTGGGCAATAGCCCTCTGTGTGTATAAGCACCATGACTCCTTGGGCGTTAGTCCTCTGTGTATACAAGCACTGTGATTCCTTGGGCCGAGCCTACTGTGTAAACAAGTACTGTGAATCTGCTGCCCATATCCCACTGGGTGGGTGGGAGAGCCCAAGGACAATTCCATCTTGCTCTACTTTTCATTTCTGCCACTGCTGTGTGGTAATATGTCATAGATGTGCCTTAAACTGCTGGGTCTGTGCCGCTGCTCTGATGCTTAGTGACCAGTCAGCTTACTGCAACCTTTGGCCAATAATGGTGAAAACAATATTGTGAGGTGGTCTAAATTGACTGTAAATGACTAGAAATTAATGTTATTGAGGTTAATAATACTCTAGGAACAAAAAAAAGCCCAAATTATGTGATTTTAGCTTTTTTTTGTAAATTTTTGTAAAAAATCCAAATCCAGTCACGGCAAATCCAAATCCAAATCTGGACGACAAATCATAGCCAAATCCAAATCCAGCAAAAATGTCTGGAGCACATCCCTAATAATGACATGTTATTTTTGGGTTGATATTCTGCATAAAGTAGAATAATGGGTTAAATGATGTGGGGCAGGTATATAGGGGTGTTGTGTTAATGGGGCTGGTGTTTTTAGTCTTGCAGATGGGAGTTAAAAGTGTTTTTTGTAAATGTTCTCTAGGTGGCTTAAAATGACACTAAAATCCCCCTATAGACATTTTATGCACCCTAAAATCATCCACATTCTTTAAATTGCTGAAAAACACTTGTTTCCTATTATTTTTCACTATTAGTAAAAATGCAAAAAAACAAAAAGGACATTTGACACCTTTTTAAGAGCCCAAAATACTTTGCTTATGGCTACTAATTGTTAGGATCTGCGGTTAGCAGGTAATTTCAGTTGCTATTGAGACACTGCATTTATTCCTGTCTGTCTGTGTGCTGATCTCATGTGTTCAGTAATTACTGCCTGTCTCTATGCAGTGTCAGCTGCCCACTAATTGATTCTCTTGTCTGTGTGCACAGGCCAGGTGCAGGAGTCTGTCATTAGGGAGATTAGCAGGGCTTGCTTTGATTGGGCCCGGGTCTGTTAAGTTGCAGCCAGTCCTTCATTCCATGCCGGTGATAGAAGTTTTCGTACTTCCGGTTCCTGTCTCCTGCATGTCAGTCGAGTTCCTGAGTCAATCTAGCTGTGTTTCGTGTGTGCGGTTTATTCCATCCAGGCGGCTTCACCTGCATCTCGTCCACACATGCTGCTTGTACCATCTGGGCAGCACGGAGCGCTACCTGCCCCAGAAGCATCTGTCACCATCCAGTGGCTTGTGTCAACACGACAGCACCAGTCGCAGTTTAGCGTTCCAGGTGCGCACCATCGCACACCATCACCAATATCATCCCGGCGGCACTGGTAGCTACTCTGCATTCCAGGTGCGCTATTAAGCACACTGTCGCCAGTGTCATCTTGGTGGCACTGGTAGCAGCCCCACGTTATTGTTGCATACCTCACCTGAGTCTCATCAGCCCAAAGGCTGCAATGGTCCAGATGCCCTAGGTCACTATCAGCCCTCAAGGCTGCTGCAACAGCCCAAAGGCTGCTTCACACCATTAGTTCATTGGCCACGACTATAAAGGCCATAACCCACCATCAAGGCTGCTCCTACAGCCCACAGGCTGCATCACACCTTTTGCCCTTGGCACAACTACTCAAAACAAACCAGCCCCAAAGCAGCATCAACAGCCCAACGGCTGCAACCAAAACCTTAACCCCTGGCCATGACTAGTACTATACATTCCAGCCCTCAAGGCTGTCATCAGTTGGCTCTACATTATACCATCGATTCCTTCCAGGAATCATAACATTATCATCGGCCATTAAAATTTGTAGAGCCACAGATTGTGATCATGGAGCCAGGTCAGAACCCAGCTCAAGTTCTCGCTGCCCACATACAGGTCCTAACACAAAAGGTCCAGGAACTTTTTCTCTGGGTAGAAGAGACACGGGCAGTTCACCCATCAGTTTCAGCCTCAGCTCGGCTCCCTGAACCTAAACTCAATTTGCCGGATAATTTTTCTGGCAATTGTAAAGATTTTCTCAACTTCCGAGAAAGCTGCAAGTTGTACTTCAGGCTTCGGTCTGCTTCCTCTGGATCAGAGACTCAACAAGTCGGTATTATTATCTCATTGCTTCAAGGTGACCCTCAGACCTGGGCTTTTGGTCTACCTCCAGCTCATACTGCTCTCCAGACGGTGGATGCTTTCTTTCATGCCCTAGGCCTTCTCTACGATGATCCAGACAAGGCAGCATTAGCTGAGGCCAAATGCCGATCTCTGTCACAAGATCAAGGAGCTGCTGAGGATTACTGCATGGAATTCCGTAGGTGGGCCAATGACTCTGGCTGGAATGAACCTGCACTAAAAAGTCAATTCCACCTTGGTCTTGATCAGGTAAAGGATGTCCTTGTCCAACATACGGTTCCGTAGACAATGGATGACCTCATGCAGCTGGTCATTCACATTGATCGCCGCATCCGGGAATGTAGAAGGGAGAAGAAGCTTCCTACATCTGTTCCTCGGTCTCCAGCTTGGGTAACTCCTTCGGATCCTGGAGAACCTATGCAATTGGGTGCCTTTTGGCTCTCGGCCGAGGAGAAATGAAGAAGATGCTCCCAGGGCCTCTGCTTATATTGTGGAGGGAAAGACCATTCAGTCTTGAATTGTCCTGTCAAATCTGGAAAAGGCAAGGTCTAGGTGTCTTAGGAGAGCTACAACTAGGCCTAGCATCTGTCTCTCCCGCAAATTCAGTCCTAATCTACACCGTTATTCAAGGTAGTGGCGGTCCAGTTTCTGTTCCAGCATTCTTGGATAGCGGAGTGGCAGGACATTTTATAGACATCTCCTTCTTCAAATCATTGGGCCTGGCATCCAAACCTCTTATATGACCTCTCTGTAGTTGGACTTAATGGAGAGGAACGTTCCAGAGTTGTCATCTCTCAGACATCTCCTATCCAGTTATCCATCGGGGCTCTACATTCCGAGGAGATCACGTTCTTGTTGCTTCACTGTCACTGGCTCCATTGGTGTTGGG
Organism: Taudactylus pleione; assembly: GCA_031769625.1. NCBI lineage: Eukaryota > Metazoa > Chordata > Amphibia > Anura > Myobatrachidae > Taudactylus > Taudactylus pleione. The sequence continues at coordinate 20,388,170 of JAUIMM010000115.1, read as the reverse complement.
TCTTCCTTGGCTCAGAAGACATAACCCCGTCATTCATTTGCAAACTAGAGAAATTCTTCAGTGGAGTGATTTCTGTTCTTCTATCTGCATCACATGCCCTGTTTGTGTGGTTGCTGCCGTCCAGCCTGAATTGGCCTCCAAGATTCCGGCTCCTTATCGAGATTTGGCAGAAGCTTTTTCTAAGAAGAAAGCGGATATCCTGCCACCTCATCGCTCCTATGACTGCTCTATTGACCTTCTGCCCGGAGCAAGGCTTCCCACTGGTAGACTTTATGAACTGTCTCTTCCGGAGAGCAAAGTGATGGAGGGATATATCCAGGAGGCCTTGGAGAAAGGCTTCATTCAACATTCCAAATTGCCGGTCAGAGCGGGCTTCTTTTTTGTGCAGAAAAAAGATGGTTCCCTCCGACCATGCATAGACTTCCGAGATCTAAACAATATCACGGTGAAGAATTCATACTGATTTCTGTCTTGTTTGATCAGCTCTGGGAGGCCTCAATTTCACCATTTTTATCTCAGAGGGGCGTATAATCTGGTTCGCGTCAGAGAAGGCCCCAGCCATTTTCCAGGACTTTATCAACGATGTGTTGAGAGAATATCTCGGGGTATTTGCAGTAGTCTACCTCGACGACATCCTGATTTACTCCAACTCCCTGGAAGAACATAGTAAGCACGTGAGGCAGATGCTATTAAAACTCATGGAGAATAATCTGTATGCGAAACCAGAAAAATGTGAGTTCGAAGTCCAAGAGGTATCATTTTTGGGATACATTATTTCATCTCAAGGATTTTCGATGGACTCAGGCAAAGTCAAGGCCATCATAGATTGGGTTCAGCCAACCAATCTAAAACCAGTTCAACGCTTCCTTGGCTTTGCCAACTCCTGCAGAAGATTTATTAAATCTTTCTCGTCCATAGTCGCACCTATCGTAGAGCTTACCAAGAAAGGAGCAGATGTGACAAACTGGTCGACCAAAGCTCTTCAAGCCTTCAACTCCTTAAAAACTGCCTTTATGTCCGCTCCCATCCTCCGACATGCCAATCCAGATCTCCCGTTCATTGTCGAGGTAGATGCCTCTGAAATTGGCGTGGGCGCTATTCTATCACAGTGGGACCCAGAGAATGGCAAACTACATCCCTGCACCTTTTTCTCTCAAAAGTTTGCCTCAGCCGAGAAGAAATACGACGTTGGGTATCGTGAGCTTTTGGCCATCAAATGAGCATTTGAGGATTGGAGGCACTGGCTGGAAGGAGCGAACCACGTCATCACGGTGCTCACTGACCATAAAAATTGTCATATATTGAGTCCGCCAATAAATTGAATACCAGACAGGCCAGGTGGGCATTATTTTTCACCCATTTCAATTATGTTATCTCGTTCCGGCCCGGCTCCAAGAACTCAAAAGCCAATGCGCTGTCTCGCAGTTTCCAACCTGTTCAGCTGAACATTGTCTTGGATGATACCATTGTTCCCACTTCTAACATCCATTTTGCTGTGTCCAGAAATCTAGTGGATCTCATTTGTGCCTGTCAGTCAGAGGCTCCAGCAGGGATGCCACAAGGGGTCCTGTTTGTTCCAGAGAGTTTTTGGAAGGTGGTTCTACTGGATTTTCATTCCTCCAAATTATCCAGGCATCCAGGCATTACTAAGATGGTTGAGTTGCTGTCTCGTTCAGTATGGTGGCAGTCTATGGGTCAAGATGTCTGGGAGTTTGGTTAGCATGTGACATCGGTGCTCAAAACAAGTCTCCTCGTACAGCTCCTCCTGGTCTCCTGCTTCCTCTTCCGACTCCTTCCAAGCCGTGGACCCATATTGCCATGGATTTCATTGTAGACCTCCCACCCGTTGCTCTGTTATCTGGACGATTGTGGACCGTTTTGGCAAGATGGTGCATTTTGTTCCTCTCACCAAGTTGCCGTCTGCTAGGGACTTGTCTTCCTTATTCATGCTTCATGTTTTCTGACTCCATGGCTTACCCATTGAAATCGTCTCTGATCGAGGGACACAGTTTGTGGCTCGGTTCTCGAAGAATTTCTGCTCCACCCTAGGTATCAACATCAGCCTGTCGTCCGGATACCATCCACAAACTAACGGGCAGACAGAACGGGTAAACCACTCTCTGGAGCAGTACCTCTGACTATTCGTCTCCAAGTATCAGAATGACTGGGTGTCCCTTCTTCCCATGGCGGAGTTCGCTTTCAACAATTCCTGTTACTATTCATCATCTGTGTCACCTTTCTTCTGCAATTCTGGTCTGCACCCTAGAGCAAACTCCTTTGAGACAGTTTCAACTGATATTCCATCCTCCACATTAGTTGCAAGGCTACACTCAGTTTGGAGAAAGGTTCGCCAGTGTCTGATTAAATCATCCTGTCGTGTCAATCCTGTGGCCTTCCATTTGAAGCTTCCTGTTAACCTCAGAATCAATAACACCTTTCACTGCTCTCTGCTCAAGCCGGTCTCTTCATCCCTCAGGACATTTGACACCTTTTTAAGAGCCCAAAATACTTTGCTTATGGCTACTAATTGTTAGGATCTGCGATTAGCAGGTCATTTCAGTTGCTATTGAGACACATTTATTCCTGTCTGTCTGTGTGCTGATCTCATGTGTTCAGTGATTACAACCTGTCTCTATGCAGTGTCAGCTGCCCACTAATTGATTCTCTTGTCTGTGTGCACAGGCCAGGTGCAGGAGTCTGTCATTAGGGAGATTAGCAGGGCTTGCTTTGATTGGGCTCTGTATCTGTTAAGTTGCAGCCAGTCCTTCACTCCATGCCGGTGATAGAAGTTTTCGTACTTCCAGTTTCTCCTGCATGTCAGTCGAGTTCCTGAGTCAATCTAGCTATGTGCCATTTATTCCATCCAGGCGGCTTCACCTGCATCTCATCCACACATGCTGCTTGTACCATCTGGGCAGCACAGAGCACTTCCTGCCCCAGAAGCATCTGTCACCATCCAGTGGCTTGTGTCAACATGACAGCACCAGTTGCAGTTTAGCGTTCCAGGTGCGCACCGTCATACCCCATCGCCAGTGTCATCCCGGCGGCACTGGTAGCTACTCTGCATTCCAGGTGTGCAATCTAGCACACCTTTGCCAGTGTAATCGCGGCGGCATTGGTAGCAACTCTGCGTTCCAGCTGCGCAATCTAGCACACTGTCGCGCGCTGTAGGCGCACGCTCTCGAAAGGGGGTGTGGCTTCATGGTAGGAGGAATGACCGTGACTCGCAAAACCTTGCCCCCTTGTGTGTGCAGATCTAGGGGTCATTACTGCCTCCCATTCTCGGCACACAGTGAGCTTCCCCAGCACTCCTGCACTTGCTGTGGCAGCCCACAGAGGGACTTTATGCTGACACAGACCAGACAATTGGGCAATATTTCATCACAACTCCACCGCACAATCCAAACACATACGAATGGCTAATTGAGAGGGAGTTCTAAGGATTCACCAGCTATTAGGGAGCAGATACATGCTATAGTTATGCTGCACAGAGAGGTTCTTACACACCATGCAAGTGTAGCTTAAGGTGGTCCTGGAGAGGTGGTGGAACTCATCTCTCCCGTCGCCTACTCCCCCCCCACCACGCTAGTCTGACAGGCCAAAATAAGGTGCATATGTATCAAGCTTGTTGTGAGATAAAATTGTGAGATATATATCACCAACCAATCAGCTTCTAACTTACATTTTGCAGACTGTGTTTAAGAAATGATAGGAGCTTATTGGTTGGTGATATATATTTCACAATTTTATCTCACATCAAGCTTTGATACATATGCCCCTTAGTGTGAAAACTTCATTGGGGGCTACAACAGTGTGAAATATGTTTTAGATGCTTTTTTAGCAGTTCTGTCATCAACGGAGACTACAATGTTAGATCACTTTTTTACGGGGTCCCCACAAACTAGTCTATGTCACTTGGATGCCCAATGTTTTTTTGCAACCCCTATGTATTGCCTTCGCTTGATTCTTTCCTTACCTATATGCTGGTTTCTCTGACTAAATTGAGCCTCCCTAGGCAGACAGTGAGTGGCTCTCTGTCTCTGGGACTTCTGTGCAGGGACTTGGTGGAGGTGGAACTAGTACCACCTACCATTAGAGGTGATGGAACTCCACCCCATTTCTGCCCACTTTAACCCCTGACCTGCACCCTTCACATTAACTAGTCAAACAACGACTTTGTCTACTTCGCACATGTGGTGGATTACAGAAAGGGATGGGTAGGGGCACAGATAGGGAAAGACATACTAAAAAAAAAATAAGGCTACGTTCCTGAAATTTATTTTATCTTGGAATATTTTGCAAACATAGTGGGTAATAAAACTGTTTTCTAAACTACATTTTTTTTTTATAAATCTGTATTGTAGACAAATGTATTTTTCTATTCACACATGTTATAATTTATAAGCATGCAAATAACTTTCAACATTGGTGGCAAACATTGCTATAACCTCTAAACGGTCACATTGACGTTACATGTCCTCTGGTAAGGAATTTATTTTTTTTAATAACTCTTTATTAGTGAATTATATCAAATAAAACATACATAACACATCCATAAGTCAGCATGAATGCAAAATACAGCCAGTGCATGGATGTATAAATGAATGATAAAGATTTTCACAAAAATGACAATACAAAATAATACAGATATTACAATGAAATATCAAAACAAACAAACAACCAAAAACAAACACGGAGGGAAAACATAAAAGGTCAGGGAGGACAAGACCGAAGATCCACAGGTATACATAAATGAATATATATCTAGACATGGACACAACTATAAAAATCACAAATAGTTATTGGATTTACAAAACAATGTCTAGAAAATCTTCCACTAGGAGACATCCAACTGTTTATACAAAAACCATTTAGTGTTTTCAAAAAGCTTTTGAATATGGGATTGAGTATTTTCTCCAAGTTTTCAATATAAGCTCCCCATTTTTTGTAAAACCATTTGACACCGATCTCAACATCTGGAAGGGTCACTTGACATTACAAATACAAGGCGCAAAGCATCATATTTTTAACTTCCGCAACTGTGTGGGAGGATCTACTTATTCAGTGCCTCAAAATCACTTTCTGAGTTACAGTAAGGAGTATTGGGCAATTTATTTTTTCCTAGAGCCTAGGTTCCATTCAGAGAAATTCAGGAAAAGACAAGGATTAGGGCTGTTTAGTTAAACGTATGGAAAATGTCTGATTATTAACCTTATTCCAGAATTTAGCTATTAAGTCCAAAAATTATGAAAAAGGATGCACCTTGCAAATTGCATTTCAAGCAATTACCTGATTCCTTAGGTACCATATGTGCTCTCTGAGCTTGGGAAATATATGCCATATGTAACACCTTCATGTGTACTTGCTGTATAGATGCTGAGTGAAGATATTTAAATGCTAATTGTAACATACTTTAACATGACCTCAACATAAATGTTAACATTCGGGATATCTTCCATCCACTTTCCAACAGACCTCCGCCACAGTCTGTCTGCCTCACTTATCCTCAACTCTGCATAATAATAATGTAATCTATAAATATTGGATCGAGTGAAAGATAATAAATTCTGAATGGGATCAGAGTCATCTACCGAGGAGACAGGCCGCACCATGGTGTGAATAAAGTGACGAATTTGTAAATACATAAAGAAATTATTATTGGGTAAACCAAATTTTTACTTCAATCCTTTGAAGGACAGTAATGTAGTTCCTCCTGGATCGAATACATCTCAAATAGCTGAGATTCCAATCTCTCAGCATCGCTGATAATGTGAATTCTCCAGTCCAGCCAAAAATACTGGGTTACCCCAAAAAGTAGTTAAATGAAGAGACCCGGGATTTCTCTGTAATTTGATGTTTGTGTACCACCAGGCTGCATATATATCTTTAAACAATATACTAGATAGTGTATCTGTGGGAAGTTTAGTTTTAGGCATGTGTAGTAATACACTTTGGGAAAATGGAGAAAAGAATCTGCTCCTCCAAATTTGTGAAAATAGAACGTCTCCAGAACCAGTCAGTAATTTATCTGAAAAAGGCCACTCTACTAAGAGCACTCTCTGTTTGGGAATTTATAGGGTTTACATGTGTTCTAATAAGCCACATATGTGTCATAAGAATGTGAGCCACCTCGGCTAGTGCAGCGGTTCCTAACACCCACCCACCAAGAGGCTACAGAGAGGAGCAGGCACTGGGGAAATGTAAATGAAGCAGCCCTCAGCCCCTGGATGTATACCTGGTGGCAGCTCAGAGGAGCAGCCACTGGGGAAATGCATAGTCACAATGTCATAATGGTCCAATCATTGGTGATCCAATATATGGATGACCGATTGTGGCAGTGTCACCAGAGGTGGCGTTGGTGAGCAGCAGATTCTGTGTGGGGTTGGAGAGATCCTCCCACACAGGGTATTAATACTGAGTTGTGATACACCTGTGGGTGCCTTATGGAGAGAGCTGAGGTGTGGGCTGATGAGGAGGCAGACCAGTCAGGCTGCTGTTGGAAACAGTCTATGTGGGGCTGTGGCAGCCAGAGAGCCCAGTGAAGCTAAGCGAGCCATTGGGGGCCAGGAGGCCTGTGTCTGGACCTTGCAGGAGGCAAGGGGGGACCATAAACTTCTCAGACTGTGTGACATTGAAGCAGCTGGGCTGCAGGCTGAGGAAGCCAGGGCCTACTGTATAGCTGGAGGATACAGGGAAGGCCAAAAAGACTGATGGTGTTTGTATAGCTGTGCAAGCCAAGCCAGGCTGGAGCCGGCAATAGACCTGCAGAGAAGCAGGCAGAGACTTTATTGGCAGACTAGCTGCACCTTGATAGAGAGGGTTCAAGAAGTGAGCTAGTACCCTAAGAGAGGGCTAGGTTGTTTGTTATTTTCTATTTGTTTCTTGATTACCATGCTGGAAATAAAGCACCATTTTCTTTATTTTACTCGAATGCCATGTGTAGACTCTAATTCTGCACCTAATCCCTGCACCACCGACCCCAATCTACCGAGCTATTTACCCCAAGTTATCACACCGATATATTAAAAATTTATATCAATATTATGTGTTTTAAAAATAATGAATTGTTTTTTTTAATTTTGCATTGGATAAGTTATATATAGATGTTCTTGACCTAATTCAATCATTAAAAAACCTGAAAATGTCAGTGCAGTTTTTGCTAAAATATTAGCTAGTTAGTGGTTAATACACTTTATGGGTGCCTGCACTACACCTGTGAACATGATGGTCATGCATCATATTTCAATTGTATTTGCATTAAACATTTGCCAATCTACCTTTTGCTGGTGTTCTGGAGTCAACCTAGATCTTGTTGACACTGAGTGCTGTAGATTCTGGTTTCATGCCAGAATCTACTGTGCATGCACGGGTTTCCGAGACAATAATGCCTGTGCCTATTTTCCCGGGGACATCTTTTTCTGTGCATTCGTAGGTTACTGCCATTTTCCCAGCAATTATTTGCTGCTCTGCAGCACCGTTTCGCGCTATGGAGTAACTCATCAGAATCTGCGGAGAGGTAAGTATGTTAACTATGGGTGCAAGGTGTGCTGGCCCGTGTGCACTGCACACCTTGCACCCATTATAAAGACTCCTATGCATGTCCTGCTGGGAGTACCCCACTCAGTTGGAACTAATGAAGATGTGGGTGCAGATTTTTATAGATATACCTATACATATATATATATATTACACACGAACGCATGCAACCGGAAGTTAGAAACCACGTGGAGAGCGGCTTCCTCCAGGAAAGTAGTATAAATAGAGAAAGCAGCAGGAGCACAGGATACACTCTTGAAAAAGGATTTGCTAATCTGAAACGCGTTATGTGGGCACTGTGCTGCAGACTTGAGGACTTGGATCTGGGACTTGGATGATTTGCGTTCCCCTCATTTCAGGACTTTCCCCTTTTGATCACAGGCTAAAGCTAAGTGGTGTGATGCTAAACTGGCCTTGGATCTGGACAATGGACAGTTCTAATCACTTTTGCTCACACCACCAACAACAAAGGGTATGAACCAGAGGGTTTGGATATATTGTCTATCCAATTGTCCCTGGAGATAATTCATGTAATTGAATTAATTTTTATTGTATTTATTTTTATTTTGTCAATAAATGTATCTTTATCCCCTCTTATTTTAGTCCTATTGATTAAAGGGATAATATATTGTGACTCATAATAATCACATAATTGATGTCCTTTTTGAACAGAGCGCTATCAATTACTCACTTATTTTTTTGAATCATATATGACTTTGCAAGCACTTGGTGTTTCATTTGTATTAGTGTGTATATGAGATGCATATGTTCAGATCATCTGAGCAATACTGGGTAATTTCTACCTATTTTTGACTATTAGTAATGTCCTGGGCCAAAATGTATTTTCCATAAGATAAGTTTTATTTTAAAGGCCCATTTGAGTGCCTTCTTTTGTAAATACTAAATATATATAATGTGTGTGTATATAATATATATAGAATATTTTTTCTATAGCTCCATCCCCAGTATCTCCACACACAGTTACTGAACCTATTTTTCCAGAAAAATAGCCCTGATGAGCAGTATATGCTGGTTTCCTCAGGAGACAACTATCCAAAAATAAAGAGGTAAGCATAGGTATATCTATAATGGGTGCTTTTACTACATTATAAAAAAAAGAAAAATAATTGTATAAAATACTTTATTTAATAATAAAGAATGTTTCCCTCTATAGACCATCTGGTATACCTACCTTGTGATGGCGATAGCTATGAGGATTACGACCATATTTGTACTGCCACAATCTTTCTATCGTTAACGATAGCAATCACCAGATGTATGTTTCTTAAATAGGTAGAAGCCCTATCTCCAGCAAAATGAGTGATTTAGTGCATTTCTATCTGCAATAAATAGGCCCCTAGATTTAGATTTAGAAGCAGAGCAAGCTTCTTTTAACAACATATATCATTTTTATGAAAAACAGAGCAGTTTGCCAGTTCCTACAGAAGGGATGCAATTTAGAAATAAACTGTAAATATATGAAAAAATTGAATTGGTTTTACAACCTATTGACTCAAAGTGCAAAATAATGAGCAACATAGATGACTTACTTTGCAAGGTAATTAAATTATTCTAAATGACTGTTTTTGGCTTACTGGTATGTGTGGCATGAATTTCCATGGCTTGGATTTAAACATTGACTTCTCAATAACGTCTTTGGAGTAAGGCCCACTTGGCTGCTTAACAGATCAGATTACAACCTTGATCGGTCTGCAGATGTCTGGGCTGATTTCATTCAATTTCATTTTTTTGCTATCCAATGAGAAACCTCTAGTAAACACTATGGAGTGGATTACATGCAAACGGTATTCTGCTATATAGCAGACTTTTTTTTTCCTTCTGTGGGTCATAAGTCAACGTATTCTGGTACTCTTATAGAGGCTTATATTGATAGTTTTTAAAAACATTTGATTTAATTAAATTAAATGCCATTACAGGGACAGACGTGTGTGTCCTTACCTTCTTGCCCTCTTAACATTGTTTATGCTTGCAATACATCCCACATAAACAATAAAAATCACAGACAGAATTGTCTAATTGGCCACTGAATCCAAATACTAATTTACTTGTATAGATTTTTATCTCAGAAACCGCACAATAATTTCTCCCTTGGCCCTTAAGCACATTCTCATGTCCCTTTTAATTTTCTTGTGATGAGGAGAAGCTTTCCAGCTAAAGGGAGCATTATTGCAGATTATTGTTGTTTTGGTGTCTTTTCGGTGATGTTAGAACACTGAATATAAGTCTTAACCGAATTAATTTGCAAGCAGTGATGTTTTGATAGTGAATCACCACATAGTTTAACACTACACCTGAGGAGCAGTCTTACACTTTACCGAAAACTAGATATACTATATTACCAGATTTTAAAGTTATGAATACAAAAAAAGTCAGTACTACTTATCATACTATCATAATTCCTGACAATGTATGTTTCCCCACCCAGAGAAGGAGATCAATAAATGTGAGGTCCAAGTGAGTGTGTGGAGGGAACCATGCTGACGTGATTTGAGTCATTATGCCCCACCCCCTGCTGCACATGGTTTCAGATGGGCGTGACTAATTATGTGACGTACTGGGAAATATATCATCAAGGTCCAGTGAAATAGGCACAATCAGAAGCTTTGTCTACTCTCCCAAAAGTCTTGGAGAACATGTCAATGTCACACATTTGCAGTACTTAGCTCTCCCCCCCCCCCCAAAGCACAACCAACACCAGGCTGTGTGAGCCAGTCCTGGTTGTGAAAATATGGGGGGAAAAAATATGTAGAGGTCCCCTGTATTTTCATTAACCTGTACCAGGCTCTATGAGTCGGTCCTGTTTGGGGACAAACTGAGTAGGGGTCCCCTGTTTATCCACAACAAGCACCAGGTTCTAACTGGCGGGGGGTAATACCACAGCTCGGGAACATGCTTCTAGCAAAAGCATTCAGCACCCCACACTAGTCAGCTCAGACTATCGATCCCTGGGGAGGTTGGGACATACACAAAGGTGTCCCCCCTTTCCAGGGTACCCCAGGCCTGGGCTATTCTCCACATCCCTGGCTGGTGGATGTGGGGTTAATTGTGTTAAATCAGAAATATAAATTAATATTGTCTTTTAAAGGGGGACTAGAGGCTAGAGGTCGCAGCAAGCCTCCCCCTATCATCCCTTGGTCAGGTCCTCTGCAGTCCATGTAGGCATCCAGGGTCTTGGCAAAATAAAAAAATAACACACTTGAATAACCCTGTGGCTCCCATCATTGAAGTCTATGGGGGGAAGTGTTTATTGGCTGAGAGAGCCAGGGACCATACATTTTATTGGAAATGCCACGGCTGACATGTAATTCGGTAAGTACTGTGCTTAGATGACAGTACTGTGTCCGTGGGCTCAGCAAATTTTTTATTTTTCATTTTACCAAGACCCTGGATGCCTACATGGACCAAAGAGGACCTGAAACAAGGAGTGGGTGAGTATGTGTTTTTTTATAGCTACTGGGGAATCTACTTGACAAAGGGACAGACTGGTGTAAGGGAAAAGGTATGTAAGTAGTGTGAGTGCGGCTGAGTGTGAGTGAGTGAATGAGTGAGTGTATGTGTAATAACATAATACAACCTACAGTGTGTGTGTCTTGTCATTATTTTCATATTTCCTTTGCAGTGGAGCTAGAGGTACCAGTGGGCCCTTAATGCCCCGCATGCTGGTACTTGTGTTAACCTCAAAGTATTGGCATGCAAGGGAGGCTTGCTGGAACCTCTAGTCCTTCTGTAAAAGACAATATTAGTTTATATCTATGATTTAACACAATCAAGAGCGCATCCACAGGCCAGGGATGTAGGGGATAGCCCCAGGCTTCAGCCCTGGCTTGGTATACCCAGGAGAGGGGGACCCGTTTATTTGGCCCTGGCCTTGGTTGACTAGTGTGGGGTGCTGAATGCTTTTGCTGGGGGACCATGTGAAGCATGTTCCACAGCTGTGGCATTACACCTCCGCTAGTTAGTGTCTGGTGCTGGTTGTGGATAATACAGGGGACGCCTACTAATTTTGTACCCTGTATTTCCACAACCAGAATGGCCTGATGCTGGTTGATGAAAATACGAGGGACCCCTATGTCTTTTTCCCACTGTATTTTCACAACTAGGATCAGCTAACACAGCCTGGTACTGGTCATGCTTTTGGGGGAACCCTATGTTTTTTTAACACTTTCCTGCCGTGTGGAGTGGACTAATCTCCATCGCACACCGCTAACACCTATTATCATCATAGGATCTGCCAATAGCTTAAAGCAGAGTGAAATCAATGTCAGAAAGGACCCTGTTGTAGCCTGCCAGGTCCAGTCCATCTGATCCTCAGCACTGAAAGGCAGGGAATAAAAAGAGCACAATTCTCCTTCCACATCTGTTAAGCAGAATATAACTCCTCTCACATTTTGACATACTGTTGCATGGTTTTCTCCCCTTCACTCTCCTTTTCAACGTCTTGGATCTTAGTTAAAGTATATACTGCCAACCATGCATCATGTACACCACATGCAAAACCAGAAGCTCCAATACTTAGTTCCAAGACTGAAATTTGTTTCCAATACACTTACTATCACAGGAAATATATATCAGGATCAAGTTACCATAGGATCAGAAACAACAAGACATGTGACATGTAGACCTTGAATCTCACTTTAATTTTCAGACGAGTTGGAAGAGGAAATCTTATTTTACTTTGCCAAGGCGTATTAACTCAATATTAGTCATGTCCAGTGAACATTTGGGAGATGATATAATAAAATTAAACATTTTCTTGGATACAGCTAAAGACCTTTCATTTCTCCTAAATATTCTGTTTAAGAGTTCATTGCAGACAATATTATTTGAAACGAGCAGGAAGATGTGACAGATTATTTTATATAGTTTAATATGGGAATATTACTACAGTACACTTCACAAATCCTAATGTTTAAGATTGGCCCAATATAGGGGGGCCAATATTAAAATACAGTACTCATCATTAAAAAGTGCAGAAGTACTCATGACTGTCTGCAGTTGTAGGGACTGGTGCAGAGTTGGTTGCAAAATGGTAATCTTTAACAGAATAAAATGCAATTAAAAATAACACATTTCAACCATATGCTGAGTCATACATAGCTCCGCATCAGCAGCATATTGTATAGCCTATTTTTTGTATAGATTTTTACCCATATGTTTTGCCTGCAATAAATACATGAGCTATTAGGCATCAATACACATAAAACCTCTGTAATACAGCTGAAACATCTCTTGCTTACTTAAGTAAGCAAACAGAAATAACACCTATTTCACCTAGTCAATCTCCACAGTCAAAATAAGACACAGCTAATTAGGAGCTCAGGAGGTATTACTTGACTGTGTCTTTTCTTGAAGGTAAGTTATAGTTCCAGATTGGGGCACCTGATCCTTCATTATATAATATGGGTGCAACAGATTCTTAATTAGAAAGGTGTAAACAATATTTAGAATTATAATACCCACAGCTCATGCGTATCAGGTAGGGCCCAAACCTATACAGCATTGGGCCTGTAATCTCTTGGTAGGTGGGACTGTTTGCTCAGTCCCTACTATGCCTAGAGGATCGGACCCGATGTTGCATAGCACAAACCTATTATAAAAATAGTGCTATTCTAAGCCTGCTACAAAGTTTACACCCGATGGTATTTGGTTCCCATTAAACTTCATGCTATCTTCCCTGCCACACCCAAAATGTGTTGGCGACTCTGTGGAGAGGAAAGCACATTTTGCCATATATGGTGGACTTGTCCCATTGTTCACCTTTTTTGGAACGATGTTTGTCAAGTGATTAATTAGGCCCTTGGTTCTGGCTTTACCATGGAGCCAGTGACAGCTTTATTGAACACCCTGCTCATTGGGGTTTCTAAGATCCAAGATAAATTGATCATCCATATTTGTAATGCTGCTAAAACCCTTATAGCTAAACATTGGAAAGATCACCGCTCTCCTTCAAGAGTTGCCCTGGTAACAAAAGTTAACTATATTGCCTCCATGGAATATATTACTAGTTTACAAAATAACACGATTGTTAAGTATCAGTCGATCTGGTCTCCTTGGTTCCAATCTCAGGCTCTTTGGACACCTGTACTCTGTTGATATCCCCTCCCTATCCCTCCCATTTTTGTCTCCCTGTCCCCTCTCATTTTTCCTTTAATTTATTTTATCTTATCTTTATTTTTATTTTGTTTGTTTTACATTTTTATTTATTTATTAAAATTATAATATTTTTGGGATGACCTTTAGACTACTATTTTTTAATTATTATTATTATTATTATTATTATTATTTATTTTTATTTTTTGTGTGTAGTTTTTAATTAATGTATTCTGTTATTATAATGGTTTTGCACAAAGTATTTGTATTATCATTGATTATTTACATTCGTTAATACATACGATTTATTTTTTAATGTGATGTACTATTTGATTTGTATACAGATCGATATTTTCTATTTTTGTTGGTTTCTCCCAATAAAATTATTTTGTTTAAAAAAAAAAAAAAAAGAGTGATATTCATTTTCTACTTTTTTTTTACACAGAATCACAGGCAAGATAGCCGTCATCACAATTATGTCAACTGTCACAACCACCTTTTTCTTCGATCTTTTACAGTGTTTTTGCTGTCATTATTTACTTTGTGTCTTCTTATATCCAGTGACATGTATACCTAATACTAAAAAAAAAGTTTGAAAATCCGGATTTTCTGCTGATTTTCAGTTGATTTTTGCCCATTGCGGTGTTTTATAGCTTGTCAGAAAATCACCAAAAGCATACATTTAAAAAAATATCTACTAACCATCCATAGATTTTTAATAAAGGTGACTATCTTCTTTCAAATGAGAGTGCCACCAAGTGTGTATTTGAAAGTATGGGGAGATAGAGCACTATTATCAGGGGTGGCTTGGGAATTTAAAGTGGCCTAAAAAAATACTCTGAAAGTTTCCCCATGTGGGAGGTGTGGACAATGTCAGTAGGTGGGTCAGATCAACAGGATGTGATTCTTCAGTGTGGATGAGACATACCTCCCAACATTCCCTATAGTCAGAATTTATGGAACATGAGTCTACAGTGGCCACCATACTCACAGGTATACACACTCAGACTGGTCACCAGCCGCTGACAGTATGCGGGTAGCAATGCAAGTGGAACCAGGTTCTCTGGCAGTGTGGAATCACAGTATATCACAGGTCTCACTGGAGCTAAGTGGAAGATGTCTGTCTTCTACTGTAGTGCTCTACAGCGAGATGGACAAATTACAACAATGTAGGTCTGATAAGTGTGCTCTCCTTCAGCTGCTAATGAGAAGAATGCTCCAGCTGTAGCTCCTTGTGACCCCCTTTCACATCAATGAAATGATCCTGCTTGCTGCCTGTCCATCTGAGTGCTCCATCTCAATTTTGGGAGATCTTCATATATTTGGGTCTTGTCTGCTACCACATTAGCTACATGCAGGTTATTTCACCCTGTCATGCATGCTCTTTGAAAGGTGGACATTCTGTATAGTGGGGGATTTCTAACTAATAGTGTTGCGTAATGAATCCACAACTATAGTTGCTTCTCCTGATGACTGCATCAAACTACTTGCTTCTTGGAATATGATAGACATTCCTCAGCAGAAACCCAGGAGTCCGCAAGCTCAAAAAGATTGGTCTCTAATGGGTTCTAATGACTTCCCTTTCATTTATACAATTACCATATGTTAATGTTGGAAGAACAATTGGGCTGATCTTTGGGTGAGGTACTTTTGGCTGGGATCCTACTCTTTTTTGCCCAACTTCAGGATAAATTCTTAATATCAGTTAGGGATTTTTATAAATATCTCCAATTAAGACACTGGTTGCAAAGTATATGTTCAACCTCCAACCCATTGCCAGCTGCCCCCAAATATAAACTTGAAAGAGTTACCAGAGACACAGAGGGGGATTTCTTGGTGGTACAACCTTCTAAATCTTCCACATTAGTGAATTGGGAAGCTGATTTCTCTTTTATTGAAAATGACGAGAGTCTGGTCTTCCGGACTTGTTTCCGGTCATCAAAGTGTATATCCCATTCTGACCAGTTTAATAAACTACTACACAGAATGTACTTGACCCAGTAGAAATACCATAAAATGTGGCCATCCCTTTCTGACCAATGTTGGAATAATTGCGGTTATGTAGAGGTTATTTCCATATATTCTGGACTTATCCGGCTCTGACTCAGATGTGGATTGACGTCTTTGCATTAATTACTAGGGTTATTGGGACCAGTATCATTCCAGATCCCCTATTAGCAACATTTCATGTATACCATGGGAAGCTCACATCTAATGATAAATACATTATGGGACATATAATCATAGTGACTAAAACATTGTTGGCCCACTATTGGCATTCAGCCATGATACCAAGTCTGGATTAGATTGAGTCCAAAATCCAAGCAAACTATCATTTTGAGGCTGTGAGTTGCTCTTACTCTTCATCAGCAGTTGACCCTCTGATACGTTGGTTTGGATGGAGTGTGTTCTGGTCTGAGAAGAGATTAGCCACTGGATTGGGAGGTTCCTGAACATTATTAATTTCAGTTAGCTGAGTGCCACTTTTACACATTTGTTTGGTCATTATTATGTCTCCATTTTTATTTGTGTAATGCTAGTCAGTTCTTTTGATTAGTTTTTATATTGGTCGTATTTACAATGTTGTACTTTATGTATGTGTTTTACAGTGTACCCGGGCCTTCAGGCCATAACCTGCTATCTTTCTCCTCCCCATTTTTGTTTCTGTAGCCCATATGTTTTTTTTTTATTGATGTGCTGTAAAAATTCAATAAAAAGCAGTATTGAAAAAAAAACTCTTTTGGCTATGCAGCAAAATTGTTATTGCATTGCTACAAAAACTTTCTAATCAAGATTATAATAAATCTATATAAAAATGTGGCTTGGTTTAACATAAAAACATATTTATTGCACATAAAAATAAGGGTTGACTTAATAGCAAAGGAATCCTAGAAACTCATATAGTTGCACAACTGTATGTCATCAATTCCAAACTTGGATAATATATAGAGAGTCAATAATATGCTGACCATAAGGAGCAATAATAGTCCACAAGTCTTATTTAGTGGTGCACTGTAAATTGTGTATATATACAGTTAGGTGCATAAATATTGGGACATTGACAGATTTTTCATATTTTGGCCTCTATTCACCACCACAATAGCTTTGAAATGAAACAAATAAGATGTGATTTAACTGCAGACTTTCAGATTTAATTTGAGGGTAATTACATCCAAATCAGGTGAACGGTGTAGGAATTACAGCGGTTTCTATATGTGCCTCCCCCTTTTTAAGGAGCCAAAAGTAATGGGACAAACTAAACAATCCTAAATCTAACTTTCACTTTTTTATACTTTGTTGCAAATCCTTTGCAGGCAATTACAGCCTGAAGTCTGGAACGCATAGATATCACCAGACGCTGGGTTTCATCCCTGGTGATGCTCTGCCAGGCCTCTACTGCAAATGTATTCAGTTCCTGTTTGTTCTTGGGGCATTTTCCCTTCAGTTTTGTCTTCATCAAGTGAAATGCATGCTCAATCAGATTCAGGTCAGGGGATTGACTTGGCCATTGCATAACATTCCACTTTTTAGCCTTAAAAAACTCTTTGGTTGCTTTTGCAGGATGCTTTGGGTCATTGTCCATCTGCACTGTGGAGTGCCGTCCAATGAGTTCTGAAGCATTTGACTGAATATGAGCATATAATATTGCCCAAAACACTTCAGAATTCATTCTGCTGCTTTTGTCAGCAGTCACATCATCAATAAATACAAGAGAACCAGTTCCATTGGCAGCCATACATGCCCACGCCATGACACTACCACCACCATGTTCAATCCGCGATGTCCAATGCAGAAAACTGGAAACTCAACTCCTTGAACTGGATAAAGCGGTGCATATGCTTCCAATGATGCAGCAAGTGGTATAATATTCAGTGGCTCAACGCTTTTCAATGTGGAATGAACCGAAACCTTCCTCACAGAGGATTAGCATATCTTCGCAGTGAGACTACGTACATAATCGCAGCGGCGATCGCACTTGCGATCCAATCTGAATCAGGCCCACAGTGCATCAGTGGGTGTACACATCAGCTAATGCACTAGCAATACATTGTTTGTCATCTGAACAAATTATATATCAACAAGTGTGTACCCAGCTTTTATTTTTTAACTGTTTATTGAAACTGAGGTGCCTCTGACTCAGAGGCGGGGTATAGGGAGAGTGGACCCGATGCATCCTGGGAGCTGAAAGCTCTAACTGTGTGGTACCCGGATTTAGTTCCATCACCTACAACCCAAGGTCTCCCAGTGGAGCCTATGGACCCTGAAGAAAAAATGTACATTATACATTTGACACAATTCCCAGTATCTGAGGGCACAAAGTGCTTCCTATGGGCAGGGTATATATAGGTTCGATTCAATACCCTAAGATGGATCTCTTGTAACTGTGCTGACTTAAGATTAGGCAAGTAGTCTCTAAATTTGTAAGAATTGATTCAAATTCGGTTAGCTCTGGTATTTCTGTGTGCCATGTGAGAAGTAGTGGACCAAGCTTGTGGGGTCAACTCAAATAAGTGAGGGTATAGATGACGTATTCTAAATTTAGTCAAACAAAGAAGGAAAGTGTTTGAGATAAAACACCTGGAGTGTCTGAGTTCCATAGAGGCTTGTCTAGTGATTGGACATAATGACATGCCTATAAGAACAAGAAAAATGGGAACGAGGGCGACCATATTTATCTTGTAACTGTGTAAATTACATGACCGCCCAGGTCAAATACGGCACGCCCCCTTTGGTACGAGACCCGGTGCGACGGATTGCCCGTCGCTATCCGGGTCTCGCGCATCCGCACAACGGAGCCGGCTCCGTCGTGCGCATGTGCTCTGGGCCACCATCGACCCGGTTGCGAGCGCTCAGCGCTTGTGACTAGGTCTGAATCAGGCCATAGTCTGTTGATTTGAGCTGACATTGACAGCTTATATACATTGCAGTTACAAAGTAATGCACAGTGGAAACATTAACCAATGACAGGCGTGTAGAAGCTTCCATTAATTAAACAGATAAAATAACACAGTATCAGCTTTGTATATTAAATCAGTTCTGTAAATTAAATGACCCGAGCAGATATAAACAGTATATTAGGTGCTATGTAAGATTGATAGTACTACAACATTATGGGCCGTATTCATTTAGAAGCGAAAAGCAGTTTTCCGTGAAAAAGTGTCGCCGTTCTCGACTTTTCGAGTGGTCGGAACTTATCTCCAAATTCAATTCCAGACGGTTTTCGCCTACACGGAAAGTCAATGCAATGTAATAGGCGAAAAAGATTTGCCTAAGAATAGCAGGAGAAAAGAAGTGCAAAATTTTTATTTTGGGGTGCAAAGGCGGGGAAACCACTCAGAACCATTGGGACAGCCCCCCAAAGGACAACTGTGTCCAAAAATTCCAGGAAACAACATAAGAACACCCCAAAAACATACTTTCATTATGGGGGCGAAAAAGTATAAAGTGGGGGGACAAGCATAAAAACTAGCGAAATAGACTTCTTGGGGTGCTGTAAGGAAAGGCCAAGTGTTTTTGGGACTGCAGGTGCATGTATGAGGGTGGTTTTTTAAAAGTTCACTGTAGAGACATAAAAATGTGCTAGCACCCATTTTCAAGTATCTCAAATTTGACTGGATTTTCACCAAAAATTACTATTTTATGCCATTCTTCACCACTTTTACAAGTATGCTAATAACAAGGATTTTAAACAACTTCAGTACCCCCAAATAGTTTTATTAGGGCTATTGGATCACTTCTACATTGATCCCCAATGTTAGTGCATCTTTTTTGGGGGTACACACTTGTTTCCCCTATTCTGACAGTACTTTCCGTCTGTTCTGTATTCGCCGCTTGCCGTTTTCGCCTGGTTAGTAATTGAATAGGGCGAAAAGCAGGGACATGCACGATAAGTTTTCACGTCCAAAACACGCGATGTAGGCGAAAAGTCGGGCAAGCGGAACTTTCTCTCCGATAGGAAACTAATTGAATATTGCCCTATGTAGGAACTGACTATATAATTCCTGACTAGCAGATCGTTGCAAATAAAGACGTATACCCTTTATTGAGGAAGGAATGGGTAAAAGAAATAAAATTATTTAATAAACTGTTGAAAATAACAGGTACACTCAGTAATGTAACATACGTCTGATTTCTGGTACAGAGGGGTGATAGGAGTAACCTCAGTATATATACACAAAATGTTTTGAGATCACAAACCTCTGAATATACTTAATAGTGACATGTATTTGTCTGGTTAGATGCCCACCATGAAAAATGAATGGCTTTACATATATAATATATGTTATCTATATTCAGGAGTAGGTGGGATTATTGGACTAAGAGGATAAATTGTTCATATTGTATAACACTATTGGAGTGGGAGTGATTGTCTTCAACCTCTGGATTATAATCATCTGTCCATATACTAGTGGACTAATTAGAGGGAAATAAACCAGGACTGGTTACCCCATAATAATTATACATCAATTGGAATAAAAGGGTTGTGTCTTGGACCTCGATATAATAATATTCTGTTCATATGCTAGTGGACTAATTAAGAGGATAATAAACCAAGACTGTTTACCCTCATGTGAAGAAATGTAGTGATATCAATCCCATTTACCCACAATACTTCTACGGATCTGTGCATGAATAATGCATGTAGATATTTGATTGGTTCTGTAACAACAAATTATTGTGAAGCATATTCAATTAGTAGACACAATACACCATTTCATTCTTCAATTCTTTATTTGACTGTAATACTATGGAGCAAATACCATCATAATTGCTGATTATACGTGTTTATCCATTATTGCCAAACTCAATAATATTTGGAACACACACACAGGGGAACTTTTTGTTGTAAATACACTCTTTATTTGTATTGTAGTCACAAATATTTGTATTTAATGTAGTTTTTAATATTTCGCTGTAGACATTTACATTTTATTGGGAATAAATAAAGGTTATATTTTAATAACAAAAAATTAGTGTGCCCCAAACAAGACAACACCTGTCTGTTCTTTTGATCTGAATATCTGTGGTACTACCAGGCACTGGGTTGCAAATCACAGATTTTCTAGCAGTGTACGGCAATGGCAAAATGGCAAAAAAGTGCAGGCGTAGTTTATCTAAAGAGATGCTGTTTAATTGTGTAATGAAATATAAGAAAAATAATTATGTCTAAGAGCTATAATCAAATACATCAGCTACCAGGGATATCTAGTGACTGATATAAAATATAGGAAGCAATATAACACAACCACCTCACAGCATCTTCACCAGCCCCTGTCTATGTCCACCTATCATAACACTCCCGTTCAATGTTATTGATACCCCTCAATCTCTATACTCAAAATGTTGCTGTTTAGCGCTACAAGTCACTTAAGAAATAATTGCTTTCCAATCCGATAATGGTTCCATAGCACAAAAAAGTTATATTATTCAATGAAAAGTATAACACGCTGTGATCTATACAATTAGCACAAAAAGCAAGTAAATACAAAGGTACAAGCCGATACATACGCGTGCAGCTGTTGTGGATGGTGTAGTGCGCTACTTGGGACTAGGATGGTAAGGGGAGTGGGATAAGGGTGATGTTGCAGCTATAGACACAGGTGGTTTTTCCCTTAATCACCGGTGTATAGGTATGTAATAAGAAAGTTAGTGTCTATTTAATAGCGCAACATATGAAGAATAATGAGTTGAAACTAATCACAGTACAGTAAAAAAATAATGATGATTTAATAATATTGATAAGTTCAGAAAGTTATTAAAAATTGTCAATAATGAGATATATTGGCATAATGAAATAGAAAATATATACACAATCTTATACAAAATAAATCAAAACAGGACAAATTTTTTTTTATGATATATAAATGTGGTCACGATTACTGTAACCATATGAATAATGCAAAAGAGAAAAAGGGGGTTCAATAGTTCCGTTCTGATATAAATGTGTTAGGTAGGTAGTACCTTGGTCACAATGGTCTCTTAATCACAGCTCGTCAGCTGGAAGTATGTATTGTTGAATGAGAATGGGTGCACGCAACTCCTACCTCATCTTGTTGTTATGCATGGTGTCCAAATGCGAATCCCCCAAAGTGTGGTATGGTGGTGAGTGGGCCTCCCGGTCTCTTCCTTCTTCTCCGTTCCTCCCTTGACGCTTGTGCTGTTGATCGGCAGATGGAGTAAACTTTGCCGCTGTGTTGAAGTGCTCTGGTGGTCAGCGTGCACGCTGAACTCCGTCGGGTATGCTGGAACCGGAATCAGTGGAGCGTTCAGATGGGGGGCGTGGCCAACGCGTTTCACACGCTAATACCTGTGCGGGCTTCGTCAGGGCTGTAGTGTTCACTGACTTGGTATAGTGTCCTTTTATTCTCATGCTTAATTGATTGCTCAATTGATTGCTTGTTAATTAGTCAAACAGGTGCAGTGATGTTCCAGGCTCTGCTGTATATATCGCACCTTAATAGACAGTTTATCTATATCATATTCTACCACAAAAATTGGATATGTATATATGCGATTATAGATATAAATAACACATGTAATATATATATATATTAAAAGTTGTATGTATTACTACGGACAAAATATTATAAAGAGAATATTATAAACTAAGATCGATCAAGATAGGAGAATATATGTAAATATAATTGTGTAATACTGTCAATAAATTAATGCATTAAGAATTTAAATGAGAAACTAGGAATGAAAAAATATATTAAATATTATATAATGATAAAAATCAAATAAATATAAATAAAGGAGTGCCTCAAGCTATAGTAAATGATTCGCAGGAGATTCAGACTGTGGTGTATTTATCGATATGGGTACAGAGTGTATCTACATAGGCTTGTAAAGTCATGTTCACTAGGTGTATAAATGGAAATTGAATATGTTCCATTTTATTAGTAGCATTTTGACCATATATCTACTTGAATCAGTATTTGGTAAAAAATTTGGTAAAAAATTACAGTAAAAATGTCCCATACTCTATTTATCCTTTGTTGAAGAAGATTATAGGATTTCCAGTAGTTTTGGTCTTGATAGTTGGCTGTTATTAGCGAGTCTTCAGTTCGGTCCCATCTGTATTCCCCATATTGTATAGGATACATACTGTTAATTTGTGATAAGACTACATAACCAGAGATTCATGAGTGGTCTCCCTTCTCATTACTAGTCTGGCCCAACCCTGCTTAGCTTCCAAGTTCGGAAGTAGTTGTATCCAGGGTGGTATGTATGTAGGTATCACATACAGTCTGATCCTTATGATTGCTTATTCTCTCAAGAATTCCGAAAATTCAAAATCTATGTTCAGACCGTTTGGTGTTAGTGTCTTTAATCTATAAATCCAACAAGGTTCTTCTTGGGACATTGTTTTTAGGTAGTTACCACCTCTCCACATCTTTTTTACTTTCTTTATTGCTGTAAATGTCAATAGACTTGGATCTCCATTGTGTTTTAATCTGAAATGATTGGATACACTGTGTGAATCTACTTGATGTTTGACGTTTCTTATATGCTCTCCTATACGTAGACTCAATTTTCTTGCTGTTCTTCCCACGTATTGTAAACCGCATGGGCATGAGATGAGGTATATAACTCCTTTTGTATCGCATGTCAAAGAATCTTTGATTTTGTATATGTCTCCAGTGACATTGGATAGTACTTCTGTTGTGGGAATAGTTCCTCTATGTTTTGTTGTCTTGCAAGCTATACATCTATTACAGTGAAAGAATCCTGCATTTCTCTCCCCTAGCCAAGTTCCCTCTTTTGAAGTGTGTTCTCTCTCTGGTGGAAAGTGTTTTTTAACTAATTTTTGTCTAACGTTTTGTGCTTTCTTATATGTAAAAAGTGGTTTATTTGGAATAATTTCTCGTAAGGATTCATCTCTCATTAATAGGTGCCAGTGTTTCTGGACGATTTTTTCTAATTGTTTATGCTGATCATTATATTGTGTGATGAATCTAAAGTTGGTTTTTCCTTCTTCCGTTTTCCTTTCTTTGTACATAAGGAGACTCTTTCTATTTGTTGTTCTTGTTGTTTCCAATGCTTTGTCTACAGTTTTCTGATCATACTTTTGGTCTAAGAATTTAGACCTTAGATTTTGTGCTTGTTCTTCAAAAGTGTTGATACTGGAACAGTTTCTTTTTATTCTTTTAAATTGGCCCCCTGGAATGCTGTTAAGCCAATTCTTGTGGTGATTACTTGTAGGGGGTATGAATCTATGGCAATCCACCGATTTGATGTATGTTTTTGTCTGAATGTTCCCTTCTTCAATGTATATAGTTAAATCTAGAAAGTTCACAGATTGGGTGATGGATGTCGCGGTGAATTCTTAATTGTTATCGTTTGAGTTGATGAATTCCACAAATTGATTGAATGTTTCTATTTCTCCTGTCCATATGATGATGATATCGTCTATGTAACGTCTCCATACTGATATGTATTCTCTGTATGGGTTGTGGGTCCAGATGTTGTTGTTCTCCCACTCTGCCATAAGCAGGTTCGCGTAACTGGGGGCGAATTTAGTCGAATTTAGAAAATAAAAAACAGGTAACACTGGGTATTCCTGTGTGATGTATTCATATTCCGCTTTGTTTAATACACCTTTGCTTTTACCTTCCGTCAGGAGAAGGTTCATTTCTTTTTTGTATAGTTCTGTTGGATCTTTCGCCAGAGGTTCATAAGTATTTTTGTCGGAAAGTAGTCTTGATGCTTCTTCATTATAGTAATCTCTATCCATAATTACTACTCCTCCCCTGTGGTCATCCAAGAAGAATGGCTGTATACTATAACCAGCACCCAGGCTATATACCTTACAGAACAAAGAAACTAGTTGATGCTTGATGCTTCTTCATTATAGTAATCTCTATCCATAATTACTACTCCTCCCCCCTTGTCTGCCGGTTTAATTACAATTTCCTTGTTTTCCTTCAGGTTCTTTAGAGCCAGATGTTCTTTTCTGGTGAAATTGGATTTGAATTTCTTTTTATTTTTATTTTGGTTTATGATGCTTTGTCCATCTCCATTAATCTTTTTCTCCCAAGTAGTATTTTTCATTTTTCTTCCTAATATTTCTATATCACCTTCAACTGCTTTTTCAAAAGCTTCGATACATGCTCCTTTGATGTATTTGGGATAAAATGTGGATTTCACTTTTAGATTTGTATGTCTATTTTCCGTATTCTCAACTTCTTGTCGTGTTGTTTGTTGTTTAAGAAAGAATTTTTTTAGGGTTATTTTACGAGTGAATTTATGTAGATCTATAAATGTTTGGAATTGGTCAAAATCATTATTGGGGGCGAATTTTAGGCCTTTGGCTAGTACTCTTGACTCTTCCTTATTAAGTATGTGCTTACTCAGATTATGGATACCTAGTTGTTGGTTTTCTTTTTCTTTATCTTCAATGTTATGTTCTTCTCTTTCTTTTTGTGTGTTTTGTTTCCGTCCTCCTCGTTTTCCTCTTCTGTACTTTCCAGCTCTGATATGTTGTTTTCTTTTTTGTGTGGTTTCCATTTCCAGGTCTGGTGGGGTGTCTTCCCCTAGTATCTCTAAAAAAAGGCTTAGATTTTGTTCTGCCTCATCTGTCTCAGGATTGGGGTCTGGAGTCTCTGATATTACATTGTGTTCCAGATTTTTGAGGATCTTCAAAGTATTTATTTGTTCCTAGTGGATGGCTTCTGTCATGCCCCTCCTGAAGCTTTCTTTTACTTGACTGGTGTCTATGGCACCTATGATTTGCCCTTTAGGGTACTGAAAATTACTCTCTCTGTATATGGTTGATATATTCTATTTGTCCCCAATCCTGCAGGTAATGTTTCAATTAGGGGTTTCTTATAGTTCCAGGGTCTGTTCCCTCTTTGGTGTGATATAGATGGTTCAGTACACATATCTGATGGTTTTTGTTTGTATCTTTTCCTGTTCCTATTGAGATATCTAGAGTCTATTGATGATTCATATGAATTATGTTCTTTGTTCCCTTTGTACCAATTGTGGTGACGTTGGTATATTTGATTATGGTCTGTTTTATTTCTAGGCCTTTGTGGGATCCATGATCTCCTTCCTTCTGAGTAGTCTTGTTTATCTCTTTGTAGTTTGTTCCTTTTAATCTTAATTACTTCATTTTCAATATTGGTCAATTTGTTATTAGTTGTGGATTCCAGTGTTTTAAAGTCTTCCATCTCTGCAATTGGTTTAAATTTTTCTCTGATCATGTTGATTTCTTTATTGATATTTAACATAGAATCACTGCGGTAATTTTATAATAAGTTCCATGAGTTTTATGGAGCATTCATCCAGAGTTTGTTCCCATTCTGTTAATAGGTCTTTCCTACATGGTATGAAAGTGGGTGTCTTAAAGAGTCTTAGTCCTCTCGGCACCATTTTTGTCTCAATATATTTTTTTAGGGTATTTGTTTCCCACCATTGTTTTAATTCTGTTATCATTAGTTTTTCCAACTTTTAATAAAGTTCACAGAATGATGTTTCTGTGCTTTCTTTGATATCGTTATTATTATCATTTGTAATTGTCATTTGTAAATAGTAAAAAGTTATATTATTCAATGAAAAGTATAACACGCTGTGATCTATACAATTAGCACAAAAAGCAAGTAAATACAAAGGTACAAGCCGCTACATACGCGTGCGCACTGGTCCCAGTATACGGTCATCTATCGAGAAGCCTGTGGTCATCCAAGAAGAATGGCTGTATACTATAACCAGCACCCAGGCTATATACCTTACAGAACAAAGAAACTAGTTGACAGATTTCCATTTGGTCGTGCTCCTGGACATTCTGGTACGATGCAGGTCAGTTCATACAGCATCACTGGGGGTATGTCCCAGTTCCTTAGACGTTGCTTTGTGTGGTTTTCCCGCTGAAGAACTGGTTTAAACTAGTAAAAGACACTACATACAGATACACATTCTAAACACTAATTTCCTATAATGCATAACTTGCAGAAGCATGATGCGATCTCCTTGCCGACAGAACCGGAGATCTGCAAATAAACAGTGATTTAGAATGGTACCAAACATGACATGTCTACTAGCTTATGTACCTTAAATATCATATACATTACATTTCACAACATAAGTATTTGCTAATTAAACCTCTAATATTAACATTAATGCTTGGGAACCTTGTTATAAAGGATTGCATGTGTGAGTGTGAGAATATTGTGTAAATTCACTAGTATGCGTTGTGCGTCTATGTGTTTTGTGCTTCTCTGCTTTGATGCACAGCGCAACTATGTGTTGTGCACCTTGTATGTATTATCTAATGTGCGTAAAGGTTTTGATTGGACTCTCAACAATATGCAGTAGCAAAACAGACGCACGACGCTAATAATCAAATATAGCATCGTACACAATGGTATCATACTGAGGATGCAAAATAGCATCGTTAGAGGTGACACAAACTGGCGTAGCCAGATATTAATTTAAAGATTTGGTCTCAGCCAATCATCCGGCTTTGACAGTCCACCCTTTGATAGCAACCAAAGCGCTATCACACTCTAGGCTTAATCTAGTCAGTCATACACTATAAAATATTATTAAATTTTATATTATGGGATGGCACAATTTGGTAATTAAACCATCAATAATGCTCCCCTGGGAGGGACATAAAACTACCCTTATACGCACAGGAAGAAAGTCTTGAAGGGGATAGGGACTTCATTATTTAAGATGTTTAAAATAACATTTAAAAATACATTTCATGCATGGCTAAATCTATACATTATCTGATGGTACATTCTAGTTCATCCTATTACTACTAACCACCATCATAATTTCATTCTCCCGGTTTACTTTAGCATTAAATTTTTTACACTTCAACACAGTAGGAACACATCTGACACATAAGCCAATTACTAAGATGACAACTAATATGAGGATCAGGAGCTTACCTACACTAGCAACCATTTCCTGGACCCACTCTCCTAGACTAGAGAACCATTTTACAGGGTTCAACCAAGAGAACCACTCTCCTACCTTTTCCTCCACCTCAGTCAATGAGATATTATGGTTCTTTCGAAATTCCCATTTCAGCTGCAGAATCTCATCCATCTTCCAGTCTATCAACTCTTTGGGATCACTAGTATTGTTTGTGATGTAAGTGCAACACTTGACATCAATTTGGGTGGCCAGAGTCACACAGAATCCACCAGTAACAGCTGTTAAATAATTTAACACTAGTCTATGTTGCACAAGTTCTTTCTTATAGGCCAGTAGCTCCTTACCAGTGTACTTGAATGTGTCATCATACATCTCGGTGATATTATCTATTAATTTAGCAAGGTCTTGGATGTATCTAAAATTTAAAGTACCCCGAGCGATCCTGGTGGGATCTAATGCTACCAAAATTTGGAAGCCAGTTGTTTTGCTAATCAACTATGTGGCTGTATTTACATCGCCAGGTATCATGTTTCTTTTGTCATGGTGTTCATACTGTGTGTGAAGATATGGTGATGGTGTGTTTTTATGAATACCAAGTTATTCACCATGTGTAAGGGTCATAACCTCTGGGAGTACCCTTCCCAGATAACATAAACCTTCAGAACTCAGAATGAGCCTTTTGTACGCTTTCCTTCCACATATAAAATACACATCATTTGGGAGAACATAAGGAGTAGAATGCATCATTACCATTAAACACATTTCTCTGACAAAGGATCCTATCCCAGGTTCTCCCATTTGGCTAATACACGTCTGTGGTTGTATAATATCTGCACAGTACCCTACTCGTACTCTGTAAAACCATTTCCTAAATGGGACTGCGAGTATACCTATATCAGAAATATCTCCAACTGTAAGTAATGTACAAGTTTATCATCTAGTGGTCTACTATCAGCCCTGTGTGAGAAGGTCATTGTCTGATTGTTCCCGGTCACCTCAAACTTCCTGGTTTATTGAAATTGGTGAAGTTTAAACATAAGAGAGTTCTATCTACTTGGTATGGGTGGAGCTTAAAATTTGGAGGTTTGGACTTAACGAATTTCCCATCCAGCATTTTCCCCTTATGTAATCCAAGAACCTCAGAGACATTTAACGGGAGTGGTACTAAACCTACATTATGTTGTCCCTGAGGCACATGAGTGCAAACCCAACACTCAATCTGGTTTAAGGCCTTACCCACTAAGGAATGGTAATCCGCTAAAGGATGCTTACCCAAGTACAGATTACTCTTGGACTGGCATTGTTGGATGCACTTTTCATCAATTAGGGATCCACAGTTTGCACACATACAGTATTCCTCAGACAATAGACCTTCACACTGACTCCAAGTTTCTAGGATGACAGATCTCTTAATTACTGTAATGAGTTTTGCCAGATACCACCCTGATGGTTTTATCGCTGCTTCTCCTGACCCCACTCCATTGATATCACCATCAACCTCCTTCTCCATCCTCTGTCACAGGAACAGGAAATCTTGAAACAAATTAGTATGATGAGAACCCTGGAAGGAAACACAAACGCAACCCCAGCCCGCCACTCCATTGCTGGAATAGTGGTCTGCAAATTTCCGTAGCTCAGGTGTTCCACTGCAATCTCTAACTCTCCTGGAACAGGCTCGCAATCGACAGGTCCACGTTATCTGTCTCGGCTCTGCCTTGTATCTCCTCGGGGTGATTAACCTTGCTGCAGTGAGTGGAAAGGACCCAGGTATCTCTCTCTGCTACTTTCAACGATGTCATACTTGTCAGTAACACTTGATATGGTCCTTCCCACCGATCTGTCAAACAACCTGAACGTAAGAAATTTTGGATCATAACATATTCTCCAGGTTCAACATCATGACAGTTTGTTTCAGGCATATCAGGGAAATAACAATTTCAATTTCTGTTGCTGCTGTTTCAACTGTTTACTAATTTTTATAAGGTATTTCACAGTAACCTCATTATTACACTTCAGATCATCCTGTGGACTTACAATCAAATTAGGTTGTCTCCCAAACAGTATCTCAAAGGGGGACAGATTAAGAGGAGGTCTAGGAGTGGTCCTGATGCTGTGGAGGACTAGCGCTAAGGCTTCTGGCCATCCTAATCCAGTTTCAGCCATGACCTTACTCAGTTTATTCTTAATAGTACCGTTCACTCTCTCCACCTTCGCGCTGGCTTGTGGTTGGTAGGGGGTGTGAAGTCTACTATTAATACCCATTAACTTACACATGTTCTGGAAAACATCTCCAAGTGAAATGAGTACCCCTAGCACTTTCTATGTTTCTAGGGATACCGTATCTGCATACAAATTCCTGAACAATCTTTTTAGCAGTAAAAACAGCAGTATTAGTGGCAGCTGGATATGCCTCTACCCAATTAGAAAACACATCAGTACAAATTAACACATACTTGAGATTCCTGCAGGGTGGTAATTGGATGAAATCAATTTGTATTACCTGAAAAGGTCCGTCTGTCAGAGGGATATGGGATGGTTCGGTAGGGATTGTCTTCCCGATATGCTTCCTCAAGCAAGTCAAACAGGACATAGCCCTCTTTTCAGCTTGGGAAGAGAATCCAGGTGCACACCAGTATGCTCTGACTAACTTGCAAATACCTTCTTTTCCTAGGTGAGTCAAACCATGCGCTGCCTCAGCCAGAGTTGGGTAATATGCCTTGGGAGCAACCGGCCTACCTTGTCCATCTCTCCAGAGTCCAGAGGACTCTTCACCACATTCCTTTGATCTCCAGACTGCCTTTTCCTGTATGGAACACAAATTTTGCATCTCAATTAATTTCTGGGTGTCAATCATTTGAAAAACCATCATTTTATCAATTTACATGTTTACTTTTAACCCTGCTGCCCATTTGGCAGCTTCGTCTGCTCTGTTATTGCCCAGTGACACCGGGTCTTCTTCACATGTATGGGCTTTACATTTGATGACAGCTACTGCCTTTAGTAGTTGGATCGCTGTCAAGAGTCCTTTTATGTGGTGTGAGTGTGCAACTGGTGTGCCTGCTGCTGTCATAAAATTTCTCAGATGCCAAAGAGCTCCAAAATCATGCACTACCCCGAAGGCATACCTGTCCTGGAGTCAGTGTAGATGCCACCAGTTCAGCCACTTGGGCTGAGTGTGGTGGACCAAGGGGTTCAGCTTCTATAACATCCTTGTCATTTGCAACAGCATAACCTGTACATAACTCTCCAGTGTCAGTTTGTCTACGACAACTCCCATCTGTGTAAAATGTCACATCTACATTTTCTAAAGGTGTATCACCTATATCATCTCTTGCAGTAAAGGTCTGATTCAAATATTCCATACAATCATGTGCATCAATATACCTGCAGAACTCACCTTCCACCAGTGACTCACCTCTCTCCACCCTTTGTGCATCCTGAGGCACATATGGTAAATATGTTGCTGGGTTTAACATACTGCACCGTTTAATGGTGATATTTGCAGGTGCTATTAGAGCTAGTTCCCATTTCGTGAACCTAGCTGAGGAAACATGTCTGGTTTGGGCAGAATTCAGCAAAGCAAATACAGCATGGGGTGTATAAACAATCATATCATGGCCTAATACTCAATCCTCACTCTTACTGACCAATAGAGCAGTCGCTGCTACACTTCTTAAACACATTGGGAGTGATCTTGCCACAGTGTCCAATTGTGCACTGTATTATGCTACGGGTCTACTGGCATCACCATGTTTTTGTGTGAGGACATCTGCTGCCCAACCATTAGCTTCCGTACAGTATAAATCAAAAGGTTTTTCATAATCTGGTATTCCCAATGCAGGTGCTCTTGTTAGACTGTCCTTAAGGTTAAGGAAAGCCTGTTCTGTTTCCTCAGTGTGTGTGACACGGTTGGGTTTTGAGGCAGAAACTAAGTCCTGCAATGGTAAAGCCAAAATAGAAAAACCTGGGATCCATGATCTGCAGTTTCCACACATGCCAAAGAAGGTACAGATTTGCTGTTGGTTCTGCGGCAGTGTCATGGTCTGTATGGCCTGTATTCTGTCAGTAGTCAGATGTTGTAATCCCTGGGTTAGGCAGTAAACCAAGTATTTAACCCTGGTCTGGCATGGCTGTAATTTGTCCTTAGCAACCTTGTGTCCTGTCTGTGAGAGATGAAGCAAAAGTAGTTTAGTATAATGTAAACATGACATAAACGAATCAGAACACAACAATAAATCATCTTCATATTGGATTAGAACAGATCCATTGGCAGGTTGAAAAGATTGTAAACAGTCGTGTAAGGCCTGGGAGAAGATACCGTGTCCATGTGTATTGTACTCCCTTGTATGTGAAAGCAAATAAATACTCACAGTCAGGATGAAGAGGGACAGAGAAGAAGGCAGAACAGAGGTCAATGACAGTAAAATGGTTTGCATTTGGTGGAATCTGCATGAGAATTACAGCTGGATTCGGTACTACAGGGAATTGGCTCTCAACTACCTTATTAACCCCTCTAAGGTCCTGTACTAGCCTATAACCCCTCCCACCATTCTTTTTCACAGGGAAGATGGGACTGTTGGCTACACTAGCTGTACGGACTAAAATCCCCTGCTGGAGTAATCTCTCAGTTATGGGATACACCCCTAACTCCACCTCTGGTTTTAAAGGGTACTGAGAGATTTTTGGAGCCTGTCTTTAAGTTGATCATTACAGGAGCTACATTTGCCATTAAACCAGTGTCCTGTCCATCTTTGGTCCAAAGGGAGCCCGGTATTTGAGATAACATCTCCTTTACCTGTGATGGACTTTGCTCTAGAATGGTAGAGTGAAGCATTAACCTTTGTGGAGTGTCCAATATATCCCTTACCTCGTGCACAACTTTCTCTTGGATATCTAAAAATATACCATCAGGGGTACAATATATGACACATCCCATTTTACACAACAAATCCCTTCCCAGAAGATTAGTAGGAGCCGCCGCTGCCAGGAGAAAGGAATGCCTGGTATGCAATGGCCTGATAGTAACCTCTGCAGATTTGATTAAAGGATAATGTTGCACTTTACCCGTTACACCCATTGGTGGTACTGTCTTGCCGGTCACCTGTAAATTGGATGGAGATTTTAACGCTGATCTGGTCGCCCCTGTGTCTACAAGAAAAGTATGTTTAGTACCAGCTACATCAACCGTCATTACAGGTTCTTCCCTAGTACTCCCAGTTAACCTGACTGGCTGTAGACTACAGGTGTGACCTGACCCCTAGAGCAGACTGTCCTGCTCCAATAAAGCATTTACTGCCACTATGTGAGCAGGTGATTGCTGAAAATTTCCTGCATTCTGGGGATGGTTTGGAGTTCCCTGGTTAAGTGGTCCCTGCTTCCTTGCTTTACAGTCCTTGATTAAGTGTCCCCTCTGGTTGCAGTTATAACACTTTCGTGGTGAGTATGGTTTGAAAGGTTGTTGTGTGGATTGTGGAGTGTGGAAAGATAATGGCTGGGGATGTGGATATGGAGGTTGTGGCTGTGTGTGGAACGTGTTCTGAGGCAAGGTATGTTGATATGTGTTTTGTTGCTGAGTGCAATATGTGTGGTATGGCTGTGTAATTTGTGACTACGCAGGATGATATGTATTGAGAACTTGTAGCTGCGCAGGTGAGTAGGTGTCTGGTGGCTGTAAATGCATTGTTTCAAGAGCTTGAATGCTAACAGCCATTAGCTTCTCACTCTGTGTTTCACGCTTCTTGAGGATGTTTTTGTCATGTTCAATAGCAGCTTCCTGAGGGTGTCTACCATAATTCCCTCCACCCAGGATGTGAGGTCTGAACCCTGGTCTTTAGATTGTCTAAAGTAAAGTAAGTACCGTGATGACCATTTTCCTGTAGTGTGTGCTACCTTTTATGTTCTCTATTCCAGTGTACTGGGTAATAGACTCACTCTCCTTCTGTTTAATTGTAAAAATTTTACTCCAGTTAACTACCACTGGAAAATATACGGCCAATTGGGTGATTATGTGGGTTATGTTATCCTGATTACTTTCATCAGTTAAGGGACTATCTCCATCCAATACACAAGCCGTCACAAACTTTTTCACGTTGGTATTGTGTGAAAGACATGCCCGTAATACCACTCGCTAATCTTTGTTGGTTGGCTCATGAGCATTACCAAAATCTTTTATAAATCTCTGGCACTTTGCTAACTCTTTTCTATGGTCAGGGAAATCTGTCATTATGGAATGTAGCTCCGCTCTCGTCCAAGGACAATGCATTGCTACCTCCCTTGTAAGCACTACACCACGTTCGTCCTGATTCCCATTGGGAACTGTTATTGTCCGGACTGGATGCATGCCTACCACACCATTACCTTTGGCCTTGGTACTTGGGGGGTTCAGTCTATTACTAAAGTGTATGATATTAAATACACCAGTTTCCACTACTGTTTCTGCATGTGGTAGCTCTTCTGCTACTACCATTGGTGAGGGCACTTCCTTTACCTACTATGAAGGAACATTTAACATTTGCACTGCATGAGATATGGCTGACATTACAACAGGTTCATCATCTGCTTCATGAACATTTTCCTTATAATTACTCAGGATCGGGTACAAGCTACTTGTTACATTTTTATCATTTTTGGTATGGGCTGTATCTCCACATCCCACCTCATAGGGCGGCGGAGGTGCACGTGCGCTACTTTCGGCAATGCTACCATGCCTTGCATACGCATTCCTTTGTGGTGCGCACACAACGCTATTGTGCGTTGCATGCGCGCTCTCTTGCGTTGTGCACACAACGCTATTTTTTGCCGCATGCACACCGCTATGCCACATGTTTCCCTCATGCTGCCACAGTTTCAAACAATTGTTATATTCTACTCTTTTCTTCAGAGATTTCACCACACAGATGCTATCTCTAACATTGTTCAATATTTCCTCATCAAAACTGCCAATCTTCGGAAAAGGTTTTACACACTTTCTCGTCATCTTAATCCATACGTTACAGTGCGCAGTTGCATACGCTCCGTACTTAGTATGCATTATATGCCGTGCTGAACCTGTCAGCTCTTCCACAAGCAGTGCATCGTCCACCCTACCCAGCGACAGCCTGGCACCCATCTGAGAAAACGCTAAGCACTTTTCGCTAGTATGTGGACCGGCGGATGAAATTTCATAAGCCACGTCTGCTCAACTTCACCTGCTGTGTACAACCAACTAACTAATCGTCACAGTTAACCTACACAACAAGCAACAGAATGCCACCTATACAATATCCTGACTTCAGGATAGGGAACACAAAGTACCTCCTACCCCGCGGGAACACACAGTACCCCGTAGAAAAAGAAAATCCTTCTTTGAGTACTTTCCACTGCTTGGCAGTGATTTCCTCCACTACAACTCAGTTCACATTCATGATCTGCCCTGACCGTGTGGTTCAATCACAATGCCCAAAGAACCTAACTGATCAATGAATTCTGTGATCACACTAAGAGCCGATTCACCTCTAGGGAACACAAAGTACCCCTATCAGTAGGAAACACACAGTACTCCTTTATATGTAATACACCTGCTTTTCTGTACCCCAGGAAACACACTGTACTCCTTGGTCCAAGGAATACACAGTACCCCCAGTAAATAGGGACACACAGTACCCCTATTCTCACCATACATATATGTCTATCATGCACCTTTTCTGTGCAGAAAAGAATTTTAACTTTTTCTCAGATATGGCAGTATAATTAAGAGACTTAAACAATGTAATCATGCTATCAATACAACAATGCAATCTTAAACAATTTGTTTGAACACATGGCAGCAATACCGGAAACACGTATACGCTATCATGCGCCTAGTCGCATACACAATAATGCGACTGATGCACAAGAGCGCAGAAATAAAAATTACGCTATTTTGCTAGTCGCATACACAATAATGTGACTAACACACAAAACACGGACAGACAATCCTTTCTCTCTTGTCCCCAGATTCCTAATCAGCGCCTTCCACCCTTTCGTTGCGGAATCGAGGTACGTTTGCTATCATGCGAATCAGGGTGGTGTGATATCCCGGATGAGTTCCCATCTATGAAGACCTTAAAATCGCTAGAGAGAAATAATCGCTGTCCAGACAATAATTGTGTTTCTAATGCACAAAAGTTCTTATTGTAATAAAAGAAAGTTACACGCTTTCATCTAGCACAATGAGCGCAAAGGCAATGAAATACATAATATGATACAGCCCAATACATATGCGTGTGCACCGGTCCCAGCAAACAGTCATCAGTCAAAAGTCTGTGGTCATCCAAGAAAGAATAGCTGTAGACTAGGACCAGCATGCAAGCTATATACCCTCCCAGGACAAAGAAACTAGATAACGAATTTCCATTGGATCTTGCTTGTGGACATTCTGGTATGATGCAGGTCATTGGACAGTTCATATAGTATCACTAGGGGCATGTCCCATCTCTTCAGTGTTGCTTTGTGTGGTTTTCC
Organism: Taudactylus pleione; assembly: GCA_031769625.1. Lineage (NCBI taxonomy): Eukaryota > Metazoa > Chordata > Amphibia > Anura > Myobatrachidae > Taudactylus > Taudactylus pleione. Next base: position 20,352,149 of record JAUIMM010000115.1, on the reverse strand, counting down.
CGCCGAAGAACTTGTTTAAACTAGTAGAAAAACACTACATACATTTTCACCATTCTAACCACTATTTTCATATTGTTCATATCTAGCGAACGCATGATGCAATTTCCTTGCGGGTCGAACCGGAAATCTTCAAACAAACAGTGCTTTAGAATGGTACCAAACATGATATGTTTACTAGCTTATGTACCTTAAATATCGTATACATTACATTTCACAACATGATTATTCATTAATATAACCTCTAATATTAAGCCTTTAATTTGGGAAACCTTTTTATAAGTTTTGGTATGTGTAAGTGTAAGGATATTGCGTGTAGTCGCTAATATGCGTGGTGTGTTTTATGTGTAGAGTGCTTTGCTAAACAGTGAAACTGTGCGCTGTGCGTCTTGTATATTATATGTATGATTTAATGTGCATATGGGGTATGGTAGTACTTTTAACAGTACACGGTAGCAATGCGGTCGCATGATGCTAATAATAGCATATTAGCATCGCACACAATGGTTTCATACTGATGACGCAAAATGGCATCGTCAGGGGTAACCTAAGATGGCGTCGCTCGATATTAATTTTAAGATCTGGTCTCAGCCAATCATCCGGCTTCGACACTTGAGCCTCTTGCATCAATCTGCAAAGAGCAGGGGCATATGCACCAAACCTTTGAGAGAGATAAGGTGGACAGAGACAAAGTATTAACCAATCAGCTCCTAACTGTCATTTTTCAAACATGGCCAATAACATGACGGTTAAGGCTTAGTACATAGATCCCAATGTGTTTAATCCAGGAAAAAAATCTTAGATGGCTAGTTACAAATACAGTCTGGCAGGATAAGTATGGATCACAATCTCTGAAAAACACACTGAACTGCAGACCAAGTACAGGAGAAATTGAACTCTCACAATACAGGTTATATGTAGACACAGGTAGATGGTGAGAACATGATGCTGACAGATGCAGACAAACTGAGAGCTTGACATAATGGTAAACAGCCGAAATCAGGAATACACTGGTTAGCAGCATGATGTCCAAAGCACAGAACATAGGATACAAATACATAGAGCACTGGTTTGCAAGATGTCCAAAGCACAGGATATGGGATCAGAATTGTTGGAACATAACAGAACACAGGGCCTCATTCAGATGTGGACACTATTTTGATGTTCACACAGTTGGGCGATTATCGGTTTACTGCACATGCATTTTAATTCCAATGCACATGCCCGATGATTGAATTGAATCAGTTGTAGTTAGGATTATACAGTATTTGAAAGTGATTGACAGGAAGGGGTCGTTTTGTAGGAGGTAACAGGGAGTGGGGGCAAAAACGCAGGCGTGTCATGACCATTTTAGGGGCATACAGTATATCTGCCTACATCTGTGACCACTTACTCAGAAAATATTGTGCAGTGTCCCAAGGCCATTCTGTGCAACTATAGGGTTACTCAGATGGTCCATTATCAAAAAATCTGCAACCATCGCTGTGTATTTGTATGCACTTGCTTGGATCTGGTCTCAATACATTTCCAGGTGGCTATAGCATTAGCATATTTTTGCATGGCAGCTGCGTACCAAATTGCAGCTGCTAATGCATTAGTGTCTACATCTGAATCAGGTTCACAATTCACAGGAAACAATTCACACGCGCACGCAGGGGGGGTTTCTGAGTACCTAGAAACCCCCCCTGCTAGCTGCTCCATCGCCGCGCAGCTGAATTTTTTTTTTTTTTAGTAAAGAGAGTCTCCTCACTCTCCTGCCAAAGCTCAGGCAACTGTGCCTGCTGTTATAGTGTGCTGGCTGTAGGGGGAGCTGCATTGGCAGTACGCAGCCCTCCCAGGCAGTTCACATGAGAGCACCAGCGTTGAGAGGCTGAGAGTTGCTGCCGGCATTCTCTTCTGGAGCCGCACCGCAGGTCTGTGTATCGGCAGGGTGGGAGGTGTTCTTTAATAAATGATGCCAGAGCTGTATTTATTTGTGTTTTGAAGTGAGAGGTTTTATGTGTGTGTGTCAATGTTTGTGTCAGTGTGTATGTCAATGTTTGTGTCAATGTGTGTGTCTGTGTAGTCTGTGTGTGTATGTCAATGTTTGTGTGTGTGTCTGTGTAGTCTGTGTGTGTATGTCAGTGTGTGTGTCTGTGTAGTCTGTGTGTGTATGTCAATGTTTGTGTCAGTGTGTAGTCTGTGTGTGTATGTCAATGTTTGTGTCAGTGTGTGTCTGTGTAGTCTGTGTGTGTGTCTGCGTAGACTGTGTGTGTCAATGTTTGTGTCAGTGTGTGTGTCTGTATAGTCTGTCAGTGTGTGTGTGTGTCAATGTTTGTGTCAGTGTGTGTGTTTGTGTAGTCTATCTGTGTGTAAGTGTGTGTCTGTGTAGTCTTTGTTGGCGTGTGTGTGTGTGTGACTGTGCCAGTGAGCGGAGGACTCGGTGTCGCCTTTTTATTTCTTTTATGAAAAGCTCCACATGGGATTTTCTCTATAATTGAACTAAACCAAACTTTATTCAATTCATCCTGAGTGCTGGACTATGGGACTATGCAACAGTATATATATATATTTTCAGTCAGATACAGCACTCCTCGGGTACTCAATAATCCAAGCTCGTTAATCCATTACTGTGAAACATTTCAGATGCATTTTCCTTCATTAAGGCATTGACGAAATATGTAATAAATGCATCTAACAGTAATGTATTAGCAGTCTTGGATAGGAGTGGTACCTGTATGTGTTTCAATTTTTTTTTTGGTCATTGGTTTGGTAACCCCCCTTTCAAAATCCTGCGTTTGCCACTGCAATTACCAGCAAAGTGCATAGCATGGGGCAGCAATATAAGTCAGTGAACTATTACAGGTGAGGTGCAAATTTCCAAAAGTTCACAAGATCAGCAGCTATGGTAAAACCGAGGTGTTGTAGCTAATTCAAAATATACAGAGTTCTAATACTACCTGCAAAATCAACTTCTAATCACCTTGCCTGGATCTAACTACTACTATCCAAGGCTTCAGCCTGCCTCTACAAGTGATGGTTCTGATCTGCCCTCCAGCCTCCTCTGAAGTACTGCAGATCTTCTTTTTACCTCATCCACAGTCTCTCACTCCAAGGGCCCCATTTAACAACAATGCGTATTACCAGCAGCATATTTTGTTTAATATTGCAGTGATACTTATGAATATGCCATTGGTATATAACACAGGGTTGCCTACCTTTAACATTCTCTTCCCGGGAGAAGCCCGGGTAAGAGATGCAGCAGGGGGCCGACGGGGGCGGGGCTTGACGATTCGTGACATTAAGCCCCGCCCCCTCGCTGTAAAATTGCACAATTTACATAGGGGGCGAGGCCAAATGCTGTGATTCATGCAGAATCACAGCTTAAGCCCCGCCCCCTTCACGGAGACCCGCGATTGCCATGCTGGTATTCTCCTAATTCTGCCCACTTCACTAGGAAGTGGGCAGAATGCGGGAGAAATGTCTACCCTTCCGGGGGTACGGGGGGTCAGGAGCCTCCCGCGAAAACCGGGAGGGTAGGCATGTATGATATAACATTACTTATCTCTCCAGTGAGGCCCAGTGGTGTCCCCCTCCTTGTTGGCATCTTCCATGCTGATGCTGGTAACCTATCGTGACGGGCTGTTGTGTCATGCGCATGTGCGATGGCCAGTCTGCACATGTGTTAGAAAGCAGTGTGCTCCTGTACTATCTCCCAACTGGTTTTGGGAAAGGAAGCCTGGACTGCATAACCTAGCTCTCAGATGCATACAACCATTAATAATTATGCACAATATGCAAGGTTTTTGGCATAAATTTGGCCAAAATTATGAGCTTACCCACCATCGTTAAGGTAAACCTCATTGGGTAAGTCCCTAACACTATGGGGGTTCATGTCTAGAGCGTGGGGCACCTCCAAACCACACCAGAAAAACCACTCCAGGGCACCACACAAAATAAATAATAAAATAAAAAATAGCAGTGAAGTGTGACGTGTTAGGTACGGTAAGTGAAAGTGGCTGCTTAGTGTTGGAAGTGTTAGAATTTTTTTTTAAATAAATGTGTGAAAATGTAGCATAAACAAAAAACAAAATAGAGTAATATAAAGTGTTAAAAATAAGTGTTAAGTGGTGATGCCACAAAGAAGTCCAGCCAGAGCAGTTCACGCAACAAAAATTCACCCCTTAACTGACTTGCTACATGGTACTAAATGCATGTATGTCTTACCTGTGGCTTTGTTATGCACAGTCTGTATTATCTGGGGTGTGTCTATATAACTCTGCAGTATCAACACCTGCACACATAGAATGTTTAACAACATGTGCATTACACTTTCACCTGGCTGGGACTCGGTGATGGCTTGAAGGCTTCTCTGAAGTACAAAAGGCTGTTGCTGAGTTCCCATTGCCGGCAATGGGGACCGTATTGTTATTGCCATCTATAGGTGGTGTAAGCAGTACTGTGACAAACAGCAGTAAGGTAAGATTATTGCTGTTTGTTAAATACTAAAAGAAGGACGTAACCTCTTTAGTGAGTGCTAAAGGGGTTATGTCTCATTGTTAAAGAACTATATATTGGCAAAATTATAGATCTTTGTTTGCTTTTGTATCTCCAACCTGGATTCAACTACTTGAGGCTGAGACCTTGGCCTACCACCCCTGTGGTTGATCAATAAGCTGCCCTCCAGCTTCCACTGATTCTTCTGGACTTTACCTCTGCCCCCTCTCCTTTTTATGGACTCCTATGCTGAACCTCTGGCTTTATCCAACCACAACTCTGCCCATCTCTTGCCCCTTATCCCTGGATAGCTTCCCCAACTGCGTCTTACAGTACCTCCCTCATTGATCTGCATCCACTTCCTCATCCCCATCCATTTCCCTCACTATGGGGCCTATTCATTAACACATAAAGTTCTCTGGAGGTAATTAGGTTTAGAACTCGCATGGAGTGCTACCTAATTGCCGGAGGAATTCATCATTCCTCCTCCCCATAAGTTTCTATTACGAAAAGCTGTCATTATTGCGATGTCAGCTTTTTGAAAAATAGATACTTTTCCCTGCCTGCCTGCTGTAATCAGTGCTGAGGATGAGCCGTTACATCCGTAAAAGCAGCGCATGCGCAGCACTGCCTACAGCTGCGGTAAATTAGTGATATCTCCTGTGTTAAGTGTCTTTATGAATATTGAAATAACGGTAATTAAGGAAAATGTCCTTAAAAATGTTATTTTAGTGTTGACGAATAGGCCCCTATAATACTTATCTATCCTTTGTTATGCCTCTGCATTCTACCTTCAAGGTTTTTTATTTTCTGCATCCATTGTCAATGCTAATTATCTTTTGCATTCTGCCATCAAGTGTTTATTGTATTCTCTATTCTTGCTGAATCATTGTCAGTGTTGTAGGAACAACCTGTTAAATCTATTTGCCATTTTGTGTTTCCATCTGATTATTTGTCTGTAGTTGCTGTTCAATTTCCTGTTTCCAGCTTTTGTCTTCTGTAACTTATCTTGTTGCTATGCTTCTTTGCCTCACTGCATTTGTTGGCTATTTACTTTTCTGCATCTTGCTACTCTCATTTTGAGGCTTTCTATGCCTCCGACCAGCTGCCTCTGCTGTTATTACTGCCTATCCTGTATGACACAACTTTTGGTGTTGTACCATAATTGTTGATGCCTTGCATCCACTAAATTTTATATTCCTTTTATCTGTTCATCTGCTCCTTCCCCAACATTTCTGCTCCTGTCTCCTGCCCCAGTCCAACACTCTATTCCTCTCTGGCCCACTATATCTATGATCCATCTAGGTGAACCATTAACCCTGCCAACTTCATTCCCATCTCCCTCATTATTCACTATTTTTCTCCTGTCCCTTCTGCAATGTCAATCTATTCATGGGACATGGATATGTGTTATGAAACTACTGCACTATCACATAAGACTCCTAGATAGGGTTGGACTGGCCCACAGGGGTACAGGGGAAATCCCCGGTGGGCCCCACTGACTGAGGGCCCCCTCCCCTCCTTCCATCCTGTTGGGGTCAGGTTCTTGATTATGAACTTAAATTACATAAGTCAGAAATTGGGTGCCTGGTTCGAAATGATCCCTCCTGTCAATCAAAGTGGGCGTTCCTGACACACCCTTGTCCCCTTCTTCATAAAGGGGCCCTGTGTTTTGCAGGCTGACTATATCCTCTCTAATGGTTGGCCAAGTCCCTCTGTGGTGGCTGGCCACACCCCCTCTGGAGACTGTCAAACCACTTAAGCTTGGGCTCCTACCACTGCATTACCTGGTGGGCCCTTCATGACCCAGTTCGACACTGCCCCTAGAGTTCCTCTATGGAGGGTCTTCTACCTATAACAACCACTCACTGTTCCCTTAGTGTTAGATGCACACTCACCGGTATTTAGGTGGCTACCAGTTCTAGTACCTCCAAACAATAAGGGCTTATGCAACAGATAGGAGATCACTAGGTAATAACTGGAGTAGTAGTATAAAACTCAACAGTAATATGGCAAGGACACAGTTAACTGAAGCACTGACAACAACCACTAGTTTTGTCCAGTACACTGGAACAGTTAGTAGCAAGGGTATAATATGAAGACAGAGGATATGGACATCATATAGAGTAATGCAATTCTAGAAGTGCAGAACAGTACTTAACCACAGGTGAAATGCAAGTAATAGTACACATAGATCTGCACCACAGCTCTAATGCATTAGCAATGGTTAAACACAATAGATCATGCTATACCCAGTAGATATCCACAGCTAGGAAGATGAATACAGCCACTTATTATTGCAGCAGTAGAATAGAACAGCAACCCAATATATATAAGCAGTGGTATTTAAACAGTGATTCCAGCAAGGCACAGGTGGATTACTCAGCAGATAATGAATGCACAGGTCACATACCAGGAGTATATAGCAGTAGAGGCAATGCACAGTAGTGAAACACTTAGCTGAGTAAATCCTTCAGGCAAACAGCTAGGATATCAGGAACAGTAACCAAGAACAGGGACCATATGACAAGGCTCCAAGAAGAACTATCACTGGCATGGAAGTGTGGAACTGACTGCCTTTTAACAGTACTGAAAACCAATCAGCACTCTAATTAAAAATATGAATTGCAGCTACTGGGCTGCATGTAGCAGTAACAAAGCCAGGACCAGAAGGCACTGTGACTGCAAAGAGTCCTAGTAGCCTAGCAACCACTGGGACCACCAGATAATACAGCTTGCATGACGCTGTATCCCAGTCGCCTAGCAATGACTGGAGGTCCACCCAATTCAACTCTCTCACCGCATTTCTCTTTGTGTAGTTCTCATCTATAATCCTCTTGATCCTACCTTATATTTCCTGGTTACCATCTGGATTGCCCACTTCCTTCCCACTGGACAATCCCATGGATGCTGCTGCTCCAAAGCACCTCTCTCTTCCTTCCATTGACCTCCTCACCTTCCCATTCCAGAATTTACTTGCGGGGCCTAGTTTTTTCTCACTCCTGTGACATCTCTGTTTTCAATAACTTCCCATTTCCTCTTTCTGACCATCGTCTTCTCTTCTTTAGCCTCTTCCTTCCACTATACCCTTTCACACCAAGAAACTCTTATTGAGTGAAAACTTAATGTTATTGTTCCTGTCCTGTTCTACTTTTTTTGTGGGCTCTCTCTTCTCTCCCAAATTCAGCTTCCCAGCCCTAATCAAGCTATATCAGTCTACAACTGCTGCCTCACCTCTACTCTGATTTGGCTGTCCTGACTGTTACTCTCAGTGGCATTTCAATTGGAGGCATGGTTTAGCACCCAATTTTGGTTTACTGTGGGTAGGCATGCTCTGATACCCGCAGTATCCAATTTAAAAAAAAGTGGTCACAGAGTTTTCAAAGTTCAAAACCCTGTGGCGCGTAAAAAAAATAAAATAATAAAAAATAATACTCACTTGTCTGGGGGTCTCTGGTGGTCTCCACGGCTCCTGCTGACCTCCCCTCCATCTTGTTACTGGGGAGGGGACTAATGGGAGTCATGGGGGCTGCTGGGAGGAGCAAGGGCTGCTGGGAGATGTACTTCTCCCAGCGTCGGCTATACACTCACATGGGGGGTCACACACACACACACACACACACACACACACACACACACACACACACACACACACACACACACACACACACACACACACACACACACACACACACACACACACACACACACACTCTCATGTACAAACAGACTCACTCTTACACACTTACAAACACTCACACACACTCACTCACCCTGCTGCAGGAGACCTGACTCTTGACCCTGGATGCAGAAAACATGCTTCAGAAGGTGAGTAATTAGCTAATTGGAAACTTCCAATTGCTTAATTAGTCCTCAGAGTGGATGCCCAAAGAAAGTCCCGCTAGTTTTTCCTAAAAGTAATTTTTCCTAATAGTAATGATTTTAAGAAAAATCAGGCTTGCTCTGGAGGTGCGAGAAAAAAGACGTGGTCATTTCTATAGAAATCACCGCGTCCCATTCTCAGTCATCTAATTGGATAGCAAAACCCTGTAGCTTCGGTAAAAACCCTGCGCTGCAGGGTTTTTAAATTTCCCGTCTGCAATTGGATTCCCTCCTCAGGCTCCAATGCTCTGCACTTCAACCCCAATATTCAGAAGTGCTCTCAAACTGTTCAATGGCACTGAATGAAATAATGGCCTATTGTATACTTACTCAATTTTAAATTCATAGGCCCCCATTTACTAACGAGTGTTATCACCAAAACAAGTGATATACTGTATTTCACTGTGTATGATAAATGGTTCTCTAGCCAATCAGCTCCCAACTGTCATTTTACTAACAGTTGACAGTTGGGAGGTGATTGGCTGGAGCACCATTATCATACACTGTAAAATGTATCACTCATTTTGATGATAAAACTCATTAGTATAAGGGGGCCATGGTCTCTTCCTACAGCTCTACCCTATGCCAAGAAGTTGTACTTGAAATTTGTTATCTCCTACCAATCCATGCCATCTCTTTGCTACATTCAATTTCCCCCTCTTCCCCCTGCTCCTCATTTATAATCCTCCTTCTTGGCCCTTGATTTCATAGCATAAGTTATTACAAAAATCAAAACAATCTGCAATACATTGATGATACTGCATTCACTATGGTTACCAAAGACCTTCTGATTACCAAATCTAAGAGTTATTTCTCTCTGTTCTTCCTCCTGGACCTATCTGCTGCCTTTAATATCATGAAGCACCTTATTTCCATTCAAACCCTCCACTCTCTTGGTCTCCATGCCTCTGTCCTCTCATGGCTGACTGCAAGTGCCCGGCATGCCCCCAAGAGTGATGAAAAGGGGGCACAACTTAAAAGACATGCCCCCTTTTGTCGTGGCTCACGCTTATTTTCGGGCATGCATGCCGGATTTCCCTTTCTATAGGTCCGGCACCAGACCTAGAGTGAACACTAAATGCCCCTTATAACACATTATGCCACACAGTAATGCCTTTTAAAACACATAATGCCACACTAAGTAATACCCCTTATAGCACATTGTGCTGCACAATAATGCCCCTAACACATTATGCCACACAGTAATGCCGATTACATCTCACCCTGAAAGATCTACTTCACCAACCCTCCTCTCCGCTCCTGCTAGTCACCACAGCTCAAGACTGGTTGCACAGTTTCTATGTCCATGTAGAACCAGATTAATTGGAACATAGCTTATAACCTGTAAACTCTTCATGCATCAGGTTACTGCCCATTATGCAATGCCCCCTGTAGTAGTGCCCCTTATGCAGTGCCCCCTGTAGTTGTGCCCCTTATGCAGTGCCCCTTGTAATTGTGGCCCTTATGCAGTGCCCCCTGTTGTTGTGCCCCATATGCAGTGCCCCCTGTTGTTGTGCCCCTTTTGCAGTGCCCCCTAAAGTAGTGCCCCTTATGTAGTGCACCCAGTACTTAACTGACCATGCTGGGCATCACTGGCTCTATGTTGTCAGGGCTTTCACTGAATGGATCTAACTTGATACAGCAGGTGCACAGACTCCTCACATTGCGGGTGACATCATAACGTCACCCACTCACTGCATCACTGGGAACGCTGGCCTCTGAAGCGATCAGAGGCTTCTTTAGCCTCTGATCTCTTCAGAGGCCAGTGTTCACAGTTGCAGTGGCATAGCAACGGCCCCCGCTCCCCCCCTTAATCCAGACTCCAAGCCACCATGGGGTCCGCGGGGGACGTTGTTATGCCACTGAAATGAATTACACCTCCAAGGAAAGTTTTTTTTAATGTATTCTATTTTCACTTATCATCACAATAGCGCCATCTGTTGCACTATTGTCATCGTTTCAGTATTACCTGTTGATCGGTTCATAAAATGGTTCAGAACAATGCAATATATACTGACGGGAAGAGAGAACGAGAGACACTGTACTAGTAATTATGCAGTGCTCATATAGGACCTGCTAGCACATTGGCTAGACAATAACTTTTTGTTCATACTTTTGTCTGGCTTTCCACTTTCTGAAACTAAAGAAAACCTGATAACTTTTATACAGTCACACATATGTTTAACAAAAGTGGTGATCTTGTCAGTTTCATAGCTTAATAATCACAAATCTCCAAAAGCTATACTGTGTGTTTCTAACACTTTTCTATATATATTATCTCCAGCCATCCATATGCTAAACTGTAAAATGATTTTATGGCATTCCAACCATGCTGTTTGGTAAAGTTATAGGAACAGACAAATCACAGGTGCACAACTCCAAATTATATATATAAATACATTATGCAATACAATTTTGCAATCAATAGAGATTTTTAGCATAATCATGGCCAAGGTTATGGGCATACCCACCATATCCAGGTAATCTCTTTAGGGTAGGTCCCTAACATACTAGGGTTCAAATCCAGAGTGCAGGACACCCCTAAATCGGCGCAGCTGAGCCACCCCAGGGCATCGCCATAATGAGAAAAGTGAAATGTGAAGTAAGAAAGGTAAGAGCAGCTATGGCTGCATGGAAAGGTGAATATACAAATATAATAAAAACAAACAGTAAAGTGTTAAAATAGTGCAAAAAAGAAAGAATGTGTTATAATGCGATGTCCTGAAGCAGGCCAACCAAAGCAATCCTGGGGGACCCACGCCCCAAAAATCAACCCAAAGTTGCACTACAGTATACAACTTGTAGGACTTACCTAAAATTGTGCCTATTACTAGTGTGCATATTTAATACCAGACTCCATGCTTTTAAACCAATAAGGGAGGGGTGCTCGTCCAGGCTGAAGGCGTCTCCTTTCCTTCAGGTGTGCAATAAAGCACATTAAATGGAGTGTATAGGAAAGATTCCTGGACTGCACACCCTGAATATATATAATGGGAGGTGCTACCTGTTGAGACTTCTTGCACGAACAGACAAATCACAGGTGCACAACTCCAAATTGCTGATTATATATAAATACATTATGCAATACAATTTTGCAATCAATAGAGGTTTTTAGCATAATCATGGCCAAAGTTATGGGCCTACCCACCATATCCAGGTAACCTCTTTAGGGTAGGTCCCTATCATGCAAGGGTTCAAATCCAGAGTGCAGGACACCCCTAAATCGGCGCAGCCGAGCCACCCCAGGGCATCACCATAATGAGAAAAGTGAAATGTGAAGTAAGAAAGGTAAGAGCAGCTATGGCAGCATGGAAAGGTGAAAATACAAGTATAATAAAAACAAACAGTAAAGTGTTAAAATAGTGCAAAAAAGAAAGAATGTGTTAAAATGGTTCAGAACAATGCAATATATACTGACGGGGGGAGAGAGAGAGAGAGAGGGAGAGAGAGAGAGGGAGAGAGAGAGAGAGAGAGAGAGAGAGAGAGAGAGAGAGACTGTACTAGTAATTATGCAGTGCTCATATAGGACCTGCTAGCACATTGGCTAGACAATGACTTTTTGTTCATACTTTTGTCTGGCTTTCCACTTTCTGAAACTAAAGAAAACCTGATAACTTTTATACAGTCACACATATGTTTAACAAAAGTGGTGATCTTGCCAGTTTCACAGCTTAATAATCACAAATCTCCAAAACCTATACTGTATGTTTCCAAGCATTTTTCTAATATATATTATCTCCAGCCATCCATATGCTAAACTGTAAAATGACTTTTATGGCATTCCAACCATGCTGTTTGGTAAACTTGTCATATGATTTTTCTCACTATTCAATCTAAATCTGCAATTAGAAATACTTTGTTTTCAATAATTTTTGCCAGCTGGTAGATTGTAGATCATAGAGGTGAGACAGAGCCAATATGGAGCTGATGCAAAGTTGAATGCATGTAATTAGTCATTACTCCTGCAATATGTGCGTGAAATTTAATAAGCACCTTTGTAGTGAACCCCCCTCTCAAACACTTGGTTTGATACTCATCATCATAATCAGTGCACACTTGCACCAGCCATATCCTTGGTGAAAACAATACAACTGGGAACATGAATATTTAGGATTCAGGTCAACATGCACAGTTTGCAATTTTGTCTACACAACATTACTGAACAATGCCTACTTATTATTAATATTACCTTTCACATACTGTATATGGTGTCACAAAGTTTGTCAGTGCTAAAAGAGAGAAGTTAGAAACATATAATTACAGAGCAAAAGTACACTAAATAACAGATGACCATACTGTACTGTAGGTACAAATCATTACTATAACATCACACGGTAGGTGAATAACATTGTGGTACAGGACAACAATATTACACACATGACAATTACAAATTGGTAGAATAAAAATTAATGGATATCATTTAAAATAAATGGCATGACTGACAAATGGATTTGGCATGTCAGGGGCACAAGGGCCACGGAGAGTGGACAGACATGAGAAGTAAGGTAAATGACCCTGCCCATAAGAGCTCACGGGGAGGGGACTATTAATAAGAGACAATTGTGGCCAGTGGAACATTTGTTATATTGAGGACATGTGATGTTTGCAGGATGCTGAATTTGGTGCTTCATAGGTTAGCCTAGTAAGAGACTAGGGCCCTGGTGGTCCAAAGGCCAATGCAGGACCAAGGTAGTGCAAGGGACTGATTAAGCAGTGGGGCCAGTGTGGTTTGAAGCAGGGGGCATACCTTGGTCAAGTTTAGAAAAGCTGGATATGTCCAGTAACAGCCTAATCTTTTTTTCAAGGCCGTAAAATGGTGCCACTTCCCAGGGCTCTAAGGATCACCCAATGTGTTGCATGTCAATGAAGAAGGGAGAGTTTGGATTCTGGAGTCAGTGATGAAGTATGCTCTGAGGAGGCAGGATTCAGGAAGCAGGTAGGAGCAAGTGAGGCCAGCTGGAGGAAGGGCTTAGACCAGGACAGGAGCAGTGCGGGAAGGGCTGGGTGCCCAACTGAATGGAGCGGGAGGAACCAGACAAGAGGCACTGGCTCTGTGGTGTCAAGAGTGGGGCACATAATTCCTGAGAGGATTAGGTCAATTACTAGACTGGGTCCAGCAGCAGGGGAATGGATCCAGCAGTGGATGGGACATCATCTGAGGTAGGTGCATGTCACAGCAGCAGCACATGATACTCCAGGTGAATACAAGGGCCCACCTGGTACTAGACAGTGGACATCAAGGAGAACTTGCAGGGTGCAATTATGTGCTAATGAACCCATTTATAGACCAATAATATCCCATCAATCACAAATGGAGAGGCACCTGTAATGCGTACAAATCTGCATCACCCTTCAGTACTTGCATACATTTGGTTCCAGAACTTGTGCGAAAACACACAAGATACGCTGCTCAATTGGGTGTTTGTTCAACTCTGCATCAGCCCCTATGTTTACAGAATTGTGCATGTTCATTTCTCTGTCATTTTACTTAACATAACTGTTCAGCTTTGAATAATGTAAATTTGTAACAAAAATAGTAATAGCAAACAAATGTTTTTCTTTCAAACCAAACTGACATCACACATGCATATCTGATAAGGCTTTCAGCATCTTTTGTGGAGGTTCTCAATGGCTCTTAGAGTCTCCATGTGTTCTAATATTTTTACTTTTTTAAATCATTTCAGACACATATTGATCATATATAGATAATTTCAGATCTATATATTGTTATATAGGTAATTCTTATTATCTTTATAGTTCACATTATGTGGTACTTGGAGGATAGATGTCATTTCCTTTTGACATTTGTATGAGTTACTTTCAGGGAAACACCATTTGCGTATGATTCCTGTAGACTCAGTGGTGGATCCTGACTACCTAAACCCACAGCTACTACTCATTCACTCATAGGCCCTCATTCAGACCCGCTCGCAAGTGCTATGCGCTCGAAAGCGGGTCGATGGTGAGGGCCTGCGCACGCGAAGCGCTCGCAAGCCCCGGAGCGAGTGACAAATTCACTCGCTCCAGGGCTCACTACAAATGGGGCGGCTGTCAATGTTGATCAACAGCTCACCCCGTTTTGTAGGCGGGGTGGGGAGGTGACCGGACAAACAGAGGCGTTCCTGAAGGAACGCCTGCCATTTGTAGGCGGCCCTACTGACATCACCAGTGATGTCAGTAGGGTGCTTCCTGCTCTTAGGGGAGGAAGCTACCTGGGGCTTGTGGTAGATGAGACCCTACCGCAAGGGTCTCGTCGCAAGCCCCGATGGTAGCGATGGTCTCGACCATCGCGACCATCACCTAGTCACTCGCTAAAGCTGTGGGTGGTAACCCACAACTTAGTGAGTGGCCAGGAGGCCGGCTTTCAAAACAAAAGCAGCCGCCCTCATTCAGAGCGAGCGCTCGCTTTTTGCGAGTGGCTCTGAATGAGGGCCATAGTCCTATGCGGGGCTAGTGCTACCATTAGGTGAATCTAGGGCCCCAGGTTTAAGGCGGTACATAAAAACATTTATTCAGTGTCTTTTCACAGTGGCACCCCTACATTGAGTTGCTTTGAAGCTACTGGTTGCTGCGTTTTTATATTCATAATGGATTGGGAGTGGGGCCACGCACTGTTGTTGTTAGAAGTGTGTGTATGTGTGTTAGAGGGAGTGCATGTGGTGGAGAAATTACACTTTGTAAATGCTATTGGATTGAATGGCGACAGGAAACTACCCTCCCCACCCCAGCTTCCAGGTACAGTCAATAATTAGATAAAGAGACCAAGAAACCAGACTTACTACACAAATATCCTAATTTAAGCGGCTGTTTGTACCATTGGGAATTGCTCTTTTTGGTCACTGGTACATATACTGTTTGGTGACATTTGAAGAGGCGAGCAGATGAAGATCTTATGTTTAGAAGAAACTGAGATATTTAGAGATAAAGATAAATTATTAGAACGTTTTACTTATATTAAGTTTCACTTTAGAAAATCACATGAATCTTATGCTATAATCACTTCATTTGGAAATATACTAATTTTTTAAAAATTTCATTAATTTAATAGTTTTAGGGTTTCTCGTGTACATAACACCTTGATCCACCAAGCTGATTTCACATGGTCAGGTATAATTGAATCACATTTTTTTTTATTTTTGTTAAGTAACTGCTATATTTTGTAAAAGGAATAGGAATTTATTTCTCCAGCACTATCATCATCAATTAACTGTCTATAGAACCAGCGTGTTCATGTACAAACCTCATCTGCTCTCAAAAATTCTGTATTTTGTCTTCATACACAGTTCTACTTGTTTTTGCCTTTCTCTTCAAGTTACTTCTTCTGGTTTTACTTGTGAAGTGCCCTTCCTTTCGTCCTTCAAGATGGATACTTTTATAAAGGGCATGAATTCATCGTATGTCTCTTTGTACAAGTAGTATTATATCCAATTCCGCAGATCCATTTTACTCCATCGCGGAAATTAACTTTTTCATTTAGAACATTTTTCTTATGATTAAATAATCTGAACTTATTAAGTAACATATTTACAATTCTGAATTAATTTTCTATGTTTATTATCACTGTTTTAGAAGTGCTTGCACTTATTATTTCGCAATCTTGATCTACAGTATATATATTTTCATGTTTACGCAATGCTTTCCAGGCGAGCCCGGAGGGGGGGGTTCTGAGTAACCAGCAACCCCCCCTGCCCGCCGATCACTAAGTGTAGTGTGGACCGCAGTGAGTGCGGTCCGCACTACACACTAACAAACACACCGCCGCCGTCACCGCGTAGTACGCTCGTCATGACGTCTCTCCCATAGTGCACTGTATAGAGGGGGTGGTCACTACTGGGGCACTGTATAGGGGTTGCTGCTACTGGGGGCATAGAATAGGGGAGTGGCCCTTTCTGGGGGCACTGAATAGGGGGACTAATACTTGGGGCACTATATAAGGGGCACTACTGGGGGCACTGCATAGCAGGAACTACTGGGGGCACTATATAAGGGGCACTGCATAGGGGGGGACTACTACTGGGGGCACTGTATAGGGGGCACTGCATAGGGGGGACCACTACAGGGGGTACTGTATAAGGGGCACTGTAGGGGGGACGACTACTTGGGGGCACTGTATAAGGGGCACTACTAAAGCACTGCAAAGGGGGGACTACTACTGGGAGCACTATATAAGGGGCACTACTGCGGGTACTGCATAAGGAGGACTACTACTGGGGGCACTGCAAAGGGGGGAGCGCTACTGGAGGGACGGGGGTCTTTAATAAGTCATGATGGCTGTATTTATTTGCCTGCTGCATTCGTGTTTTTTAGTGATAGAGGTGTGTGTGTGTCTGTCTGTGTGTATCCCGTCATAGGCTGAGTCGTATATTTTAATGTAGTATCCTAAATCCTGTGTAAGTTGTATCTATCTATTATTATTATTATCTTTTATTTATATGGTGCCACAAGGGTTCCGCAGAGCCTTACAAGGTACATAAACAGTACATAAACAGATGAAGAAAACAGTGACATACAGTACAAGACAGTGCAGGACAAGTACATGGTATATAAACATTTGGCGTATAGAGTAGATAACGATCTAAGTAAAGGAAGGAAAAACACATCAGGGAAGAGGGCCCCGCTCGTGAGAGCTTACATTCTAAAGGGGAGGGGCAGACAGAGAGAGGTGACACAGATGGGGTAGACAATGGGCATGGGACAGAGGGTTAGGATGACAGATGGGTGTATTCCTATTTTACAGTATGTGAAAAAGTCATTTATAATAATAATTGTATTTATATAGCACTTTCTCCCGCAGTACTCAGTCGCTTTACAGACATCAGAAAACATGGTACATTGTTCAAGGATTAGGTATTGCAGAAAACAGAAAACCACACGGAGATAATTGAAAACAACCAGAACCTAAAGAGCAAAATAAGCATATTGTAGGTTTGGTGCAGACATTTTGTGAAATAACTTCCACGGGTTCTATTATACAGTCAGGTCCATAAATATTGGGACATTGACAGAATTTTCAGATTTTGGCCTCTATTCACCACCACAATGGTTTTGAAATGAAACAAACAAGATGTGCTTTAACTGCAGACTTTCAGATTTAATTTGAGGGTAATTACATCCAAATCGGGTGAACGGTGTAGGAATTACAACAGTTTCAATATGTGCCTCCCACTTTTTAAGGGGCCAAAAGTAATGGGACTATCAACTCAAAAGCTATTTCATGGACAGGTGTGGGCTATTCCCTCGTTATTTCATTATCAATTAAGCAGGTAAAAGGTCTGGAGTTGATTCTAGGTGTGACATTTGCATTTGGAATCAGTTGCTGTCAACTCTCAATATGTCACTATCAGTGAAGCAAGCCATCATTAGGCTGAAAAATGAAAACAAACCCATCAGAAAGATTGCAAAAACATTAGGTGTGGCCAAATCAACTGTTTGGAACATTCTTAAAAAGAAAGAATACACCGGAGAGCTCAGGAACACCAAAAGACCCGAAAGAACACGGAAAACAACTGTGGTGGATGACAAAAGAATTATTTCCCTGATGAAGAAAAACCCCTTCACAACAGTTGGCCAAATCAAGAACACTCTCCAGGAGGTAGATGTATATGTGTCAAAGTCAACAATCAGGAGAAGACTTCACAAGAGTGAATATAGAGGGTTCACCACAAGATGCAAACCATTGGTGAGCCACATGATGATATTAAAATTGAACCACTATACACATCTTCCTATACCTTCTAATATCCTGCCTATACCTTCTAATATCCTGCCTATACCTTCTAAGGATGACGCTAATTTGCGTATGCAGTCATACAGTAAATAAAGACTTAGACCTGGAATCTGTGGTCCCAAAGCACAAGTATTATTCAAGTAAAAGTACAGTCAGCTACACGCAATTGATCCAGACACAATTTAGGCACAAAGGAATTATACAGACCCAAGTACAGTATACATACGCAGCGCTTCCGGTACCAGATGTTAGGCATCAGCAAGAAACCCCTCAGTCAGCATTCAGCAAGAAGACTAAAGACCCAGTGTTGGAGCACACATATTTATACCCCCCCAGGAATAGGCAAAACAATAGAGACGTTTGTTGCTGATGCTATTGGTTCCCAAGGGGAATCCATCTGTTATGGAGCATTTAACAGGCTGGTTCAAATAGACTAACCCAGCCTCTAACAACTGGGGGTCTCTCCCTTCCTGCCCCCTGTAACATCCTAACAGTTAATACATTTTGTTGCTTGAAGTCTCTGCGGTCCATAACTCGAGAATGCATGATGCGATCTCCCCACCGATTACACCGTAATACTGTGGAAAGAGTACGCATCAGTACAAAACCAAACATGGCTTGTTTAGCATGTATAATACCTTAGTTACCAAATATCTTTATTTCACAGCGTTTATATTAACTGAACAAACTTAAATCTTATACCTTAACGCTAATGGAACCTTGTAAGTGAATATGTAATGTATGAGAGTACGGGGTTTGATATGAAGACGCTAGTTAACTGGGGACAGATGCATGCGCATTTAGCTACTAAACAGTGTTTTCATTCGGGGTCTTAAGCATAATGTGTGTATGTGAAATGGTGAAAGATGCAATCGCATGATGTAATGTGCGGTGTTTATGCATGAGATTCCATCCTTGATGGACTTAACATATTTATATATATATATATATATATATACATATACATACATACACACACACATATCATTCCTCACTCACAGTTTCAGACTGCAATGCAAATGTGTTACCTCCAGCTGTGAAGCTAGGGCCATTCTGTCTGGGTGTGAAACTAAAACCTGTTTAGGATTCAGACAAATCCAATTGTGTACATCAATGCCTGGATTATATTACAATTGCCACAACTATACTTGTCTGCATTCAGGGATTCCCAATTTGTATGTAAAACACTCACAGTTTCTGGTGCATTGTCTATTCTATTTACTTTTTCGCATGAGGCTGTTCTTCTAGTTGCCCTTGGTAGATTATCAAAAACATTGCCATCTGTTCTTAGCCTGTGAGTTGTAACTTAAAGTGAAGCTGGTCGCAAAATGGCGTCTTGCAGATTCTTGTTTCTAAAATGGAGTCTAGCTGCCATTCGCAAAATGGCGTCGCGCATGCTTCAATTTTAAACTGATCTTGTCTCAGCCAATTATCCAGCTTTGACACACAAAAACAGGAAGACCAGATTAGAGTTTGCCAAACAACATCTAAAAAAGCCATTACAGTTCTGGAACAACATCCTATTGACAGATGAGACAAAGATCAACTTGTACCAGAGTGATGGAAAGAGAAGAGAAGGAAAGGAACTGCTCATGATCCAAAACATACCACCTCATCAGTGAAGCATGGTGGTGGTAGTGTCATGGCGTGGACATGTATGGCTGCCAATGGAACTGGTTACCTTGTATTTATTGATGATGTGACTGCTGACAAAAGCAGCAGAATGAATTCTGAAGTGTTTCGGGCAATATTATATGCTCATATTCAGTCAAATGCTTCAGAACTCATTGGACAGCGCTTCACAGTACAGATGGACAATGACCCGAAGCATACTGCAAAAGCAACCAAAGAGTTTTTTAAGGCTAAAAAGTGGAATGTTATGCAATGGCCAAGTCAATCCCCTGACCTGAATCCGATTGAGCATGCATTTCACTTGATGAAGACAAAACTGAAGGGAAAATGCCCCAAGAACAAGCAGGAACTGAGGACATTTGCAGTAAAGGCCTGGCAGAGCATCACCAGGGATGAAACCCAGCGTCTGGTGATGTCTATGCGTTCCAGACTTCAGGCTGTAATTGCCTGCAAAGGATATGCAACAAAGTATTAAAAAGTGAAAGTTAGATTTAGGATTGTTTAATTTGTCCCATTACTTTTGGCCCCTTAAAAAGTGGGAGGCACATATAGAAACCGTTGTAATTCCTACACCGTTCACCTGATTTGGATGTAATTATCCTCAAATTAAATCTGAAAGTCTGCAGTTAAATCACATCTTGTTTGTTTAATTTCAAAGCCATTGTGGTGGTGAATAGAGGACAAAATATGAAAATTCTGTCAATGTCCCAATATTTATGGACCTGACTGTATATTTCACCAACAAAAGGTACCAGATGAGGTAACCATCTTGGGTGCACTATGTAGGATTACCCTGGGTGGAATAGGTAATGCCTAGAAGAGATGACACAAAATGAGTGGTTGCAGCATAGTAATGCTAGGAGTAGAGTCCCACCATAATCTTCAGGTCCATGTATTTTTCATCCCTTCCACTAGTGTACCTGGTGAGGCAGCCATGTTGGGCGCACTACGAAGGTTACAATGTGGGAGATAAGCCATACAAGGACCCAAGGCATATATGGGAAAACTGACATGTGTGTGGCAGTATGATATACCCATAATGAATAGACCAATGTGAAGTACATACTGCCTATGGAGGATGCACTTCATTGGAGGTATAGCACGTAGGCATATCATACAGTGGGGCGGAAGTACATGATTCAAAACAGGGAGTAGCAAATACTGCAAGCAGTGATGCAGTTTGGGCATGATGTATATGGGTGACTGAAACATTTGTAATATAATACACCCTTACTGAATAGGTACACATGTTTGTTCATCTCTCTCTCTCTATCTATTTGTGGCTAGATGTTTTTTCATTGGTTCGGTAACTAAGGATTTGGAAAGCCCCCCCTTCAAAATCCTGCGTTTGCCACTGCTTTCTTTATTCGACCAAAATCTCTGTCTGAATCTTGGTAAGAATGTCCCATCTCTGGGAACTTGTAGTCAATAACTTCAAAGCATTCCTTTAGTATTATTAGTTGGTACAGGCACTATATATTACAGTTTTTGTTCTGACCTACACATGGATCAGACCATATCATAAGATGCTTCCTTTCCTTTAATGTCCAAATACAGCTTGCAATTTTATCACTACCTCGGCTTGCAATATCTTCTGTCCTATTAAGCCTGTAAGGCTGTTTCCCCTCTGTACTTACTGTGTGTAATCCAAAGTTATAGAACCATAAGTGCAGTAAGTAGAAGGCTTATGGATACTTCGTCTGCTGAAAGTCCATTGTTAAATAAAACACATTTTGGTCAGTACGTGCGCTTTAGCAATCTAATCATTAAAGCTGGTAAGCAGCCATGTACTGTAGTTGTCTTTATAGTCTTCTTTAATTAGACCAGAATCAAAATCAGAGCAAGTGTCACTCTTTGGGTGACCGAAACCTAAATTGAATTTTGTTGAAAAAAATATGTCTATATGAAGACTGTTTGAAATTCTTTGATATGGAATCGTTATGAAATACCGCCGGTTCGATTCCCGTCAGCGCCTGGCCGACAAAAGCAGAGTTCCCGGCAGTGGAAGCCCGACAGCGCTGGAAATCCTGATAGTCCATAGGTAAGTACTTACTAACCTAACCTAACCCCCTAACCCTAACCCTCCTTAGGGGTGTCTAACCCTAACCTCTCCCCTCAAGTGCCTAACCCTAATCCCCCCTCTAAGTGCTTAACCCTAACCCCCCCTTCCCTGCTGCCTACACCTAAGTTCCCCAGGGGGTGCCTAACCCTAAGTCCCTCCCGAGGGTGCCTATCCCTAACCCGCCCTCCCCCTAGCCTAACCCTAACCCTCCCAGGGGGGGTGCCTAACCCTAAGTCCCCCCCGGGTGCCCTAAACCTAACCCTACCCCCCGCGGCTGCCCGCTCCCTGTGCCCGGCATTCCTTCGATCGGGAAGCCGGGCGCCTGTCTCCTGGCATTGGGAAAATGTCAGGCGTCTACATCTAGATGCCCGGCATTTCACCCTCGTCGGGATATGACAGTTGGGAAGCCGGCTGTCGGTATTAAGGCAGCCGGCTTCCCGATTGTATACCCTTTGATATATAGCTGGTACATTTTATTTATGCTAAGGTTTATCGGGATCGGTATGTTGACCGCCGGACCTATGTTCAAATCCCGATGCCAAAAGACCGGCACCAGTGAAGATCCCAATTGGTAAGTAAAGTAACTATACCTGCATTTCAACCGTCGGCTTCCTGACTGCATCCCGGTTTATCACCTTTCATCCTGTTGGGATTTTTTTTGCAAGAATAATAGGATGAGTCAACTGGAAATGTTCAAATATGGTTTGCTATACATGTTTTACATTGTCTTTGAGTGCATGAGGTGTATTTTAATGATGGCCTCTTTTCTCAGGTGATGGTGCTGCCCAACCTTTTAGCTTGTTCTTCATAAAATTATTTATTTTTCCAACCATGAAAAAATTGTGAAAAATCCACATGCCGCAAACACCTGCAATCAAAAAAACACTTGGGGCATACTTGGGGACCCCCCCAGAGTCAAGTTCGCTAGTTTTTAAGTTTGTACCCCAACATTTTTTTTCTCACCCCCTTTTTCAAAGTCAATTTTTGAGGTGTCCTTAAGTTTTTTTTTTTAATTTTTGACACAGATTACCTTTGGGAGACTGTGTGAAGGGTGCACGGGGGTTCCCGCAACGTTGCACCCCATAACCCCAATTCTGCACTTTTTTCCGCCTACCATTCATAGGCGATACATTACCGCCTATTACATTGCATTGACTTTCCGCCTAGGCGGAAAGTCTTTCAAATTGAATACGGGGTAAAACCAAAACAGGCGAAAATGACGTCATTGGCGGAAACTTAGGCCCTCATTCAGAGCCGCTCGTTAACAGCAGTACACTCGTTGTGTTCCGATGTTGAGAAACCGCGCATGCATCGGTGTAACACTGCGCATGTGCGTACGGCATATTGTGAGCTTTTTTTGTCTCGTTCGTCAAATTGCGAACAGGAAGTGACATGTCCAATGTGATTGACAGAACAGGCCATTTTTGGGCGTTGACGGGGGTGGAGATGGAAAAACGCAGGCGTGGCGAGGCTTTTTTGGGGCGTACATACATTATCTGATGCGAACGTCAAATGTGTTCGTACCAAGCCATACGTCACTGGATGATCCTCTTTCCGTTCAAACTGCTCGCACAGCTTGGGGTCTGGATTACTCGACCACATTGGCGATGGCCTTGTCCTCCGTCCCGGGCCTCCACGATGTTTCATCGATTAATCACGGCTTGTCAGAAAAACAATCAACTTTGAATTGAAAACCAGCTTGTAATGTGTTTTGAAAAGAGTTTTTTTGGTTAGCACAAAACCGTACGCAGGTGGAAATCATAGCTGCTAATTTCTGGATTACACAATCAATTAGCGTACACTTGTAGTTATGTTTTTTTCGGTTTGAATTTTGTTTTTGTCCTATTGTAACAATAATGTCATCATGTTTGTGTGTATTTTACCATTTTGCTTTGGTCAGGAGAATTTGCATCGTTATGTAATTTTTAAAGTGTTCCTTAAAGAGCCCCTTTTTTTACAACATATTTTTTTTTATTTGGGAGGTCGTTTTTGCCTTGTGGGCCAGGATTAACTCTAAACCATTTATAAAATAATGTCAGAATATAATGTAGAACATTTTTCAAAAATTTATTTGAAACTAAAAACATTTTCTGGACCATTTTTGGGCCAAACTTTTTGGCCAGTGTTATTCCAATAAAAATTATAATTGGGCCAAACATAAAAGGTATGGAAACTTAAAACAAAAAATTAAAAACAATTCACAAGAAAGGAGAGGGAAGTTTTGGCCAGAAAGGAATATGGGGCAAGCACAGAAGGAGTGTGGGAAAAGTAGCCAGTGCTGCCAACGTTTTTTCCCCCGTTTGGCTGGGGGAGGGTGGGCGCCAGACCAGGTCCGGGATGTCATCAGGCTGTCCTGTCCAGAGGCAGATGTTGTGGCCTCTGGGCTAGGCACAGGGCTAGGCACATTTGGAGGATTGGCTGATGTTGTGCCAGAGGTGGAGGATCCTGATGTTCCGGCAGGAAGGGAGGTCGGCTCCACCATGTGCTGGCGAACGAGCTGCTCCAAGGCATTGGCGATGCGGATGTTGGCCCTGGTATTTTCCGCCAGGGCCTGACCAATGGTCACGTTGGCCGCAGCATTTTGCTCCAGGGCCTTAGCCACCCGTAGCAGACTGGCGTCCATCCTCTGCAGAATCTCCGTATGGAAATCCGATTTAAAATTGAGTTCTGTGAGGAGTGCCACTGCCTGCGAGGGGGATTGCCCTGGACTGGCTTCTGCAGGGTCCTCAGCCGGATGTACTGGTTCCTCCCCTGCAGAGCCAGCAGAAATTCTGCGGCCAAGGCTCCCCTCTGGAGCAGACTCATCCGCCTGTGTTTCTGTGAGAAAAATGAGAAAAGAGTCACATTAGAATCTACATATTGGCACAATAACATTTCAGAGTTGGTTACATCACAACATTTACCCGGGACAACATGAGGAGCCGCAAAGTCTGGCATGTCCGTATCCATGTTGGACACGCCAAACACCTCCACAGCCTGCACACACCCCTGTGCCAGCTCTTCCAAATCATTCAACTCCAATGACACAGGGGTGGGACCCCCACTTGTCCCCCTTGCATGCCTAGCCCTGTCCGCCATTTTTTGTTTCAGGCGATATTGGAAGTCTTGCCATCTGTCGGTGAAAAAGTAACCATTATTCCTGCATTTTTTTTGTTTTGGGTTTTAGGGGGGTCAAGTTTTTACTTACCGCCGTTTGACATCCCGGGCTAGACGGACATAATCACCTATTGACAGCACTGGCTATCTCCTCCCACATTCTCCACTGGCTTGCACCCATATTCCTGTCTGCCTGTGGCAGGATGTCCACACACTTCTGAACCAAAACCTCCATCTCCTTTCTTGTGAATTGTGGCTGCCTTTTCTTTTTCCCTGCTTTGCCCGGAATACTGGGCCCAGCAGCCTCTTCCATGTCATCCTCCTCACCTATTTGTTTAAACGTTGAGAAATTTAAGCTTGCAAACTTTCACTATATTATGTTCCCAAATAATCCTTGTTTGGAAATGCCTGAAAAACTTACCGGCCGACTCTTGTCCATTGTTTCCCTGGTCTGTAGCCATTTCTTCCTTATTTTTTTCCTTATTTTTCGTCCGCATCATTGATTGTGCGTTCCTATGATCCCTCCTAAATTTGCGCGGGAAAATAAACACTATTTATGGCTTTGGGCGTCTCGAGTCGAGGTGGCGGGTGTTGGTTGTTGGAGGTTACGTTGGTCGGAGTGGATTGTTGGCGGGAATTGTATTTGGCGGTGTTTGGCGTTTTTTTCTGTGTGTATTTTTGGAGATTTTCTTTCCGTTCGCTTTTTTTGGTGTGTTTGTTTTATTTGTCGTGTCATTTTTTGGTAAGTTTTTGTCCGTCTTCCTTTTGTTCACTTTGTGTATCCTTCTTTTTGATAAATTTTGTTCGCTAATTTTTTTCCAATTCTCCTTTGGTAGGTTTCTTTTGGCTCTGCCCCAACGACCTTTTTATCCGTTGACTTATATATCCTCTATTGGTAAGTTTGTTTTTCACTTGTTTATTAAATGTTCCTGTTTAGTTTAACGCAACTTTGTTTCACCTTACAGTTTTAACCTTTGGTTTTGTGATTCCTAAATGTATGAACTAATTAGCGCATTTTTATCTGGTTATTTTCTGTCTTGTAATTGCGTACTAATTAGCGCATTTTTGGCTGGTTATTTTCTGTTGTAAAATTGGTTGTGATTTCCCGTTAGATTTTTTTTTTTAATTTGGGGCCCAAATTGTGGTAGTCTGCGCACTGTCGTTTTGCTCTTTGCCGAAATGTGTGTTTATCCCCTTTTATGTTTAGTATTGTACCCAATTTAGATTCCTAAATAGCCACCCTAAATTTATGCATTGTTTGTTTGTTTATAATTTTAGGCTTGGTAAATCATGACAATACCCCGGCATGTAAGCATCATTGGATTGTATCGTAAAGATAAGTTAATTTTCAATTTTTTGGGGGTAAAAAAACCTTACATTCAATTCTTGCCATTTCAGGTTGATCTTGGTCGGATTGTTGTGGCCATGCTCCCGGAAGCCGACCAACCTCAATCTCGTCCCAGGCGTATGCATCGTAGGCGTGCAAGGCCCCAGATATATCGAACACTTGTCACCCTTTTTGGAATGCCCGATGATGAGGTGTTAAGACGCTACCGTCTTCCGCCCCAAATCATCATAGACACTCTCTCATTAATAGAGAGTGATCTTGAACGGCAAATTGACAGTCCTACAGCAATACCACCACTTACGCAATTTATGGCGGTGTTACATTTCTGTGCCTCAGGATCGTTTCAAACAACGGTGCGAATAGTTGCAGGAATCTCCCAATCCTCCTTTTCCAGGATCCTGAGGGCAGTGATGGAGGCCCTTTTCAAGCACCTCCATCATTTTATTCAAATGCCTTTGGATATGGGTGCCCTTAGTGTGGCCAAAGCCAATTTTTACCAAATAGCTGGCTTCCCACACATCATAGGGGTTGTGGATGGTACTCACATACCACTTCAGCCTCCAGCACGGCTGGAGGCAATTTTTCGCAACCGCAAACACTATCACTCCCTGAATGTAATGGTGGTATGTGATGCCTCCCTCCAGATCCTGTCCCTGAATTACCCGGAAGTGCACATGACTCATTCGTCATCCGGCAATCAGGGATATGGCAAAAATTAAACAACCTACAAGCTGGTGATGCGTGGCTTCTGGGTAAGTGGAGACCTTTAGTACATAACAATGTTAATCTTGATACACAGTGTTCCTGATGTTGTCACTTCTTTTTCACAGGAGACAGTGGCTACCCTTGCACGCCCTGGCTGCTCACTCCTTATTTGGCTCCCACACCAAGGCCACAAAGTAATTTTAATTCCGCACTTACAGCCACCAGGCAAGTGGTGGAGCGTTGTATCGGCCTTTTAAAAGGCCGATTCAGATGCCTCCACCGCTCTGGTGGCGAGCTCATGTATTTGCCGGATATGGTTTCGAAAATTGTGGTCCTGTGTGGGATATTTCACAACATCGCCATAAGGAGTGGTGTCCCAATGCAGCCAGAGGATGCCTTGCCTGAGGATGGCCCCCCCGAGGTTGGTCAGAGGTCAGTATGTGGGGGGGCCATACGCGATGATGTGGTGGCCAGATATTTTAGGTAATTATTGGCACAAAAGAAGTTCTTTGACACAATGTGGTAAGGATTTTGGGAGACCATCTAATTAATTTGTTTATTATTTCCCATCTTCTGTTTGATTTCATAATCTTTGGGACTGAAACGATGACTACTTCCTGCTACACAAAACAAACCTTCATGGGGACACATTGGATATATGTTCTGGACCCAATATTGCAACGCAACATTTGTGGAATCATGTTGGCATGCTCATTCGTCAACCAGTTCTTGATTTTTCTTAACTTTTTTCATATGGTGTTTGATGGGTTGTACATTTTGTTATCACTGTGTGTATTGTTTGTGAGCCAACACTTTGGTATTTTAGTTATGTGTGGAATAAATTTTTTGAGAGTGTAATTTTGCAAAATTTCTTTAACATTGCAAGCAAGTGTAACCAGGTTCACCCACGTTAAAATTGCTTAAGGCTTAATCCTGTAATGTCGCAATTTGCCCAAAATTTAAATATGCTTTCTGGGTCATAACAAACACCAAAAGGTATTATGTACAATCAGTATGCTTTGGAATCTCGGGCTAAGCAGGTTGCCCCCAAAATTGGAACATGTAAAATGTACTAATTGCAAAAATGTAACACAAAAAATTTCCCCAAGCCGATTGTTACTGTTAGCTGTTTCATGTGGCTGTTTTCTAAAAATCAACAACACACAATCTTAGTGACATTAGTTGCAAATACTTGCTGCAAGAGTCTACTTATGTAAGTGTAAACAATCTAAGATTTGGAGACAAGGAATGAGACTTTAACTTTTTTATTATGAAAAATAATTTTGGTATAAAATAAAAAATTATGGATGCAGGATCCCAGCCATATGGTCAAGGACCACCAGCAGGCCGATCACGTGGCCCCGCATCACTTGGACACACCCGGCTAGGTCCGCCAAACGCCTCTGGTCCTCTGTGGGTTAGAAAAGTGTGGGGCTTAATACATAATTAATGAAACACCCAGAAAAAACAAGCAAAACAGAGCTATCCAAAAATGACAATAGTGTGACCAAAAGCACATTTAACCCAAAAAACCAAAGGACACAAAAATGGACACCCAAAAATAAAAAAAAATAAAAAAACTGTTTTGCCATGTGGGATATGTGTATGGGGAAATCAGCAGTAAAAGGTAAAGACAAACAGAGATATACCCAAACTTGTGACAAACCAAAAAAAGGAAAAGGCACAGACACAGGATTAGATCCAAACATTTTAAAACACAAAAAAGGTTAAAAGGGAAACATACCGTTCAAAATGACGGCTGGCCCAGAACCAACTCCCTCGTCCTCCTCGGAGGTGGCCACAATCCCCAACGAGGTGGGAGGGGTGATGACGGATTCCGGGGAGGGGGTAGTCACGAGACGGGTGGTTGGAGGGGAGGGGGAATTGGGATGGAGGGGAAGTAGCGCAGAGGGATGTGCGACAGGGTCTGTGCAGGCTGGGGAGGAGGGGGAATTTAGGGTATTTTGGGGTGAGGATGTTTGGCTGGGGGTTGGGGAGAGGGGCCGAGAGCGCCGTCTTTGACGGCGATGACGCCGTAGTCTTCGCTCTGCCCCTAAATGATGGACAACAAATTGAGGTTAGTTTAGAACATCACCTTGTTAAACGCTAATTGTTGAACCCCAAAAAATTTAAACATGCACATGCAGATATGAGTACAAATAATAAATAGGCCATACATGAAGACATGCACATGCAGATATGAGTACAAATAATAAATAGGCCATACATGAAAACATGCACATGCAGATATGAGTACAAATAATAAATAGGCCATACATGAAAACATGCACATGCAGATATGAGTACAAATAATAAATAGGCCATACATGAAAACATGCACATGCAGATATGAGTACAAATAATAAATAGGCCATACATGAAAACATGCACATGCAGATATGAGTACAAATAATAAATAGGCCATACATGAAAACATGCACATGCAGATATGAGTACAAATAATAAATAGGCCATACATGAAAACATGCACATGCAGTTAGGGCCACAAAGATAAACATGAAAACCACAGTCAAAAAAACTTACTTTCCGCTATCTGCATGCGAAAGCATGCCAGCAAGCGGGGCGCCCGCCGTTGCAGGTCGGACCACCTGCGCTCAAGCTGGCCGATCTGGCGGCGTGAGCCGAAGGAACGCAGGTGGCCACGTACCTCCACATATGCGGAACGCTTTTCCCGATTGGTGATGGGGGGAGGCTGGCTGGTGATCTGCCTGTCCATCACCTCGGTTAAGACCATGAGCTCGCGCCTGGTGAATGTCGAGGCTCTCATGATGGCAATGGTGTATTTTTAATAAAACAATTTTAATAATGACCAGAAAAAAAATTTGATTGGCTAATGTATTTGGGTAATTAACAGGACCAATTCTATTGGTTAGTGTATGAGTCATGTGTTCGACAGGGCCACAAATCTATTGAGAGTTATGATAGGCTTGATGCAGTGACATGCATAAGCTAATTTAAATAAAGAAATGAACCCAGTAAAATATGCGTGGGTAAAAACAAAGAAAACAAATGGATAATTGCCTCAAACATGTATTTTGACAAATAAAAGCGAATGTTTAAGCCGTACGTATTCTGCGGGTAAACACAAACACGGACAAGAGTAATGTTTATTGCATGTCAAAAAAAAAAATAAAAAAAAAATTGACGAGCAATTAAGCTAATTGATATATTGATTGGCATGATACGATTGAGGGAGGTAGGCAGAATAAACGAGCAGGTAATCGGAATCTGACAAGCCCACTTCTGGTTTGTACTTGTGCGTGCGTTCCCTGCAAGCCACATTGGGGATGTACGCTCGCTATTTGGCACGCTCGTTAGTTAGAGGAGGGGTCGGTAGACTTTGGGGAGGAAGTTTAGCTGCGTTCGAAATTACGAGCGAGCGCTTAAATTAACATATTTCAGTACGTACGCCGAACGTATGAACGGCCACTTGCGTCCGGCTCTGAATGAGGGCCTTAATGCGGATCTGGACTTAACGCTTCAAATTGAATATGGGCCCAAATTGGTACAATGCGCACATGGCAGTTTTACACACTTTCTACAACTGTGTTGTAGGTGGCTGTGTACTCATAAGAAAATTATTTTATTTAACAGCACCCTTTCTTTTAGGAGCAACTGCCTTTACAGTAATACTCTTGAACAACAAATAATATTTTGCGTTAATGTCTAATTCAAAATGTTTTTATGCTGATCGTCAGTAAATCTCTGAATATATTTCAACCTAAAAGTTTGTTATACAGGATACCAGTCTTTGAAACTTTAGCAGGAACTTGTTTACCAGTCTGTAAAATACATTAATTTTCCTATTCTCTAGCTAAAGCTGTTTTAAGTTTCTTTTTCCAGAGATCTGGATTTTATAATTGTTTTCTTGAATGTTGCTTTTTTTTCTTGATTGATGCTTTTCAGGAAATATTTTGTAGTAGTACTTTTGCATTATTTGGCACAATTTCTGTAGCTGTTGTTACTGACAATTCTACTGCATTTCATTGAGTTTCTTCTAATTCTACGACCTCTGACTTAAAGTCATTATTTTCTTTACTTGTTACTTTTTCATTACTAGGCATATATTCATTGCTGGAATCGTCTGTAGGCATATTGCCTTCTGAATAAAATATGCGGGATGGGTGCTGGTGTACCTGTGATGTTGATGGCCCTGGAACTGAATGAGTATGTTCTTGTTCTCTCCAAGTCCTGCTCCGACCTCCACAAACAAGTCAGTCAGTGACAGTCTCTCCACTCTCCTCTTCTTTATCTGACAATCTCTCTCCTCACTTCTCACTCTGTCTCAGTCTCTTGTCTTTCTCAATTTAATATCTTTTTTTTGTACACTCCTCCAGTCCAGACTTCACTCTGTCAACCTGAGCCTCCTCTTTTATGTATTTATTTTATTTTTGTATCTCTTCTCTCCCCTCTCAACATAAGTCTCCTTCACAGACATGGGGGATTGATGTATTAAGCAGTGAAAATTGTGGAGAAGTGAACCAGTGGAGAAGTTCCCATAGCAACCAATCAGCTTTGAAGTAGCATTTATCAAGTACAATCTATAAAATAATATGTATGAGCTGATTGGTTGCTATGGGCAAATTCTCCACTGGTTCACTTCTCCAAGCTTTTCACTGCTTGATACATAAACCTCTCTGTCTCCTCTCTCTCTCTGTTTCTTGCTTGTTCCAAACTCATTTGAACCATACATTTTCCCCTCAAAAACATATTAATTGTTCTAACACTTATTGTTTATGGTAACACAATTAAATAAAATATGAAATAATAACACTTATACAAACCTTATACCAGAACCTGGACATAACCTCAAAATTTGACAAGTGACAGTGCTATGTAGCAAGCTTGATCGCAACATGACGTAGATAAAAGTGTTATGCACAACCAGTTTTGTGAAGTTGAGGGAATTAAGGTGTTATGTAAAATGAACATAGCTTTATCCACAAAAAAACGACTTAAGAATTCAATATAGAATTTTTAACCACAAAATCTATCAATAAATAGGCTACCAACATTTGAAATAACATTGTTAATATGATCCCTAGTTAATAACAGCTTCATCCATTAAAAAAAGTTATTTTTCAGAAAATTGTTACATAATTGTTACATAACACCTTCATCCACTCGCCTTTTTAATTATTCCACTCACTCTAGTGCTTCAATATAGCCTTGCTACACCAGGACTAATGTCTTTCCTGGACCCCACCGTTATGGAGGAGATATCCATTTGTACATGTCAGCAGAATTAGTGTTGGGAAGGATATTTGAATTTTTCAGCAGTCAGTTCTAGGTGTCAGCAAAGCCTCAGTTGAGTCCAAGTGGATCAAAAGCCTGACCTCCATACACTTGTTACTAATCTTCATTATTGCTATACTGTGTTGTGAAAGCTGAGCGTTATTTTCTTGTCATACCTTCCCTTATCCGCATACATCCTAGTTCATGACATATAATAAATATGTCTTTGGGCTTTTATTTACAGTATTTGCCAACTGTGTCTTACTGGGCAAATGGCAAAGCAGACTTTTCCTTTGTTGACCTCTTACAGGCTCAACCATCAGACTGTTCCTAAATGTCACTCCTAGAAGACCTGGGTGAAGGCACCACCAACTAAAACTTAACCAAGCGACCTGACTCAACTACCCATGTAGAAACCATGGGTTACCCATACAACTGGACTGCATTAAAAAAAAAAAATTTTAGGCTTTTTACACAGATAGTGAGATTTTAAATCATTATGTTTCATAGGTTATTTCAAATCAAACAAGAGTTTTATTGATGTTGAATGAAGTTACTTGATCTGGAATTTCCAGACACTCAGCTGAATTCAGAACAGAGAATTACAAGCCTTCATGTCTTCATGGTAGCATTTTTTTTTTTTTCAGCTTGGACTTAAGTATAATAGTAAAGCTTCGATGACTTCAAGATTTGTTCCTGGAATTTTTACATGCTTGGTCTCCCACATAAATATTTCCTCGTTTTACATGTTCTCCTGTCACATGAGATCTGCAGGAATGCTGACTTTGTAACAAGAGGACTTGTCAATGCCAGCTAGAAATCCTCTTTCATCCAAGGTTTACTTATGACCTGATTCATCTTGGCATGTTGGGAGTCTACACCACCACTTGCCTGTTCAGTACTAATTTCTTTTAGTGGCTCTAGTCCAAAATACAAGTGTCTTTCAAATGCCATGAAAAATAGATTAAATCTGCATACAATGCCAAGACTTTAAGCACAGTTTAAACATGTTCATTCACCCATTTTTTGCACGTTTGGGTAATCTTTCTGTATAAAGGGCTCAGCGGTGTTAGAAAAAATTCTTATGCTTGAGTGCCACTTATAATGATAGAGGCCTTAAGCAAAAGACTTATTTTTATTGTGCTTAATTTTGGAATTGAAAATGGAGAAATCTAGACAGCAGCTGGACAATTTAGCAGTTACCACGTCCTCTGCTGCCCATTCCAGATGTCGCCACTAAGATATATTTTATAAGTTTGAATCCTCTCCAGGTTTTGGAAAAGAGAATGCATGGCAAGTATTTCCACAAGAAACAAATGAAAAGGTTACATTTCCCAGTACATGTCTGAAAGAGCGAAACTATATGTAATCACAAGCTGACCTTAGTATAAACTCACCATTCTCTGTGAATAAACCCAACAGATGTAGGATACCTGTATAAAAATGTGTTTGTTTTTTTTTTCCTATCATTGGATGTTTAGTTTATTTATATATCATATAAAATGACTGTATAAATAAATATATAAAGTTATACACATCAGCATTACAGAAGTAGTAAAAGTGATCTAGTCATCACCAACTGTCTGGATGCCAGAGGTAACACAAGGCCTGATTCAGAGATGTACGCTAATGCCATCACATCTGTGAATTGTATGCAGCGGATGTGCAAAAATATGCAATTGAGATGCCCATGGTGGCTTCGTAAATCCAAGCGATTGCATACAAAGACGCAGAATCGGTCGTAGATGAGTCGATTATCAAACTTCTGAGTAATCCAATGGTTGCGCAGAATGACCATGGGAACCGAGACGCCAGAGCCATTTTTACTGCATACGGGATTGCAGTGGCAGGCTGAGACATGCTCATAAAATGGTTGTGAAAGGTCTGTGTTTGAGTCGCCACCCCCTTTCCCGTTACTGTCCACAAATGATCCCTACCTGTCAATCACTTTGCAAATAAATCGTCACAGTGAGCAACAAGGAAAATGAAACATGACGTATGCACAGTGCGACCTAGAAGCATGCGCAGATTACTGATAATGGCTCAACTGCATAAATGTGAGCATTGCATCCATCTATGAATCAGGTCCACAGTGCCCATAACCACCAACTGCCTGGACGCAGGAACTATTACAGTGTGCCAAATCACGTGCTGTCTAGAGCCAGGAAATAGTGCTGCTCAGAGTTAAAAGAAAGCACATTCAAGCATGTAAACCACCAACAGCTACTATTGTTGTTCTGCTACCTTATATACAGTGGGCTGGATATACTATGCCATGCATTATGGATGCGGTATATCCTGCCACTTATCGGGTACATACCTTCATTAATAACGCCGTTAAGTACCTAGATTTGCAATTATAATTACGAAGGACAGCTCTTTCGAAAAGAGCTGTACTTGTTGTGAAGAGGGGACTTCTGGGTCCCTCTGCGCATGTGTCGTATGACGCACGTGCCATAGGGAATAATGTGAGGGATAAAATTGGATCCCTCTTTAGCACAATGCGAAAAGAAGCCCATAGGCTGCTATTAGGGAATAGCATCTATAGATGGAGTTGCCCACCGGGTCCAAGCTCTAGAAAGTATTGCATTCTGGAGCTTAGTACATATGAAAATGTTGCCAAAATTCCAAAAAACAGCAGTTTTCAGAGTTTTGGCCACAGTTTCCCCTTAGTACATCCCACTTATAATCTTCTTTTTAACATTGTTTAGGCAGGACCATATTTACCTTCTGTTTCATGTTATTTTATGTAATTTGTTGATATCATGATCACCTCTGGAAATGTACAAAAAAAACTTGCTGGTCGGTTAGTTGGCTGCTTACTAAAGTGTATACTAGTGTCATTGTCAGACTGGAGCATAATGGGCCAACTAGGGAAATGCAGAAGCATGGGCCCACTGGAGGTGAGTGACCAGACACTGGGTAGGTGTGGTCATCCACGTGAGGTGTGTAGCCATCCCACAAAGAATATGGCAAAATATTATGCAGTCTCACTGTGTAAGATGCATTAGCATCTGTGAACTCAAGACCCACTGCACCACATAATACACAAAAACAAAGATAAACACGCAGTCCAAACACTAGTTTAACTTATGTTTATTTAGTCAATCTGGTGAAAAGCTATTACCACCGTGACAAAAGTAGATTCTATAGGGAATGGGTTTGATCTGTGTATGTTTATATTGATAATAAATAAACAATTATAGTATTATACATTTATCTTACAACTGGGATAGAGCAGATTACAGTTAAAACTATACACGTTTAAGCAGAGCTGCAACTAGACATTGTACTCCCCTGAGTGAAAAATAACAACGACCCCCACGTCCTTACCCTAACTCACCACACTTACTCCTCAACAAATACATTATCCAACTTCTGAAAAACCTCTCACACATTTACAGTATCAGTGCAGTATATATTACCTCTTACCCACTACTACTTATAGACACCCAGAGCCGAAGCCGTTCAGTAGCCTGTGCTGAACCTGCTACTGAATGTGTGATGTTCTGATAGGCCTGATTTAGAGGTGGATGCTAATCACTTCACTTCTGAGTTTTTGTACACAACGGACATGAGAAGCTATGCAAATTTTGTAGAAAGACGCCCACAGCCAGCTTCTCATATACGCCGCTTACGTACAAAGATGCACCATTGGACAAACAATGGTCGCACCATCGGATCTCTGAGCAACCCTAGGGTAGCTCACCATGTCCGTCACAACTAAACCACCAGGGCCAGTACAGTGACGTATGAGGACGCAGTCGCTGGCTGCAACATAGTTGTGTTCTTGTAACCACCCCACTGTTACCTCCCACAAATGGCCACTGTCTGTCATTTACTCTGCATCCTACACGACAACTGCTGTGACCATTGTAGCACATGCGCAGTGCGAATCAGATGCATGTGCAGTAGACAAAAGATTGGTCAACTGCAAACATATTGGAATTGCATCACCTCTGAATCAGGCCTTATGTCACTACAAGGGAATGGAGTTGTTAGTACAAGGGGGAGAGGCTTCCAGAGCATTCTTAGGATGATCCAGATGGCTCTGTGGTGGCCTGCCACCAGGATAAGGGGAAAGCACAGCAGCTTGCTACCAGGACTAGGGGGAAACTGAGCTCCTGGAGCATACAAAGGACGTATCAGATGGCGGCTTTCTAGACTGCAAGGTGGAATTCCAGGCATTCCTACATGACAATTTAAGAAAAGGGAGAAAAAATCCAGGCGCTCAATGAGTAAATGACCACACCCTGGTTCAGCAAAACTGGATGGGATAGTCAGTCCCAACAAAGAAGAAACAACAGTATATAAAAGCAGCTTGTGAATCAGGGGGTGGTAGTATGAGTAGAGTCTATTTCAGTGGGTGAGGGACTCTGTCTACAGGGCCATATCATGGGGTGGGCCAGCAGTACTGCGGCTCTGGGCGCAGAACCTAGGGGGTGACACCATCACTGGCCTGTGGAACCTGAACTTGTCATGTAGAAATAACAGTATATAAAAGCAGCCTGTGAATCAGAGGGTGGATACAATTGACATATTCAAAGGATACTCTGATTTGTATCAAAAACAAATTGTTTAATTATAAAAAGATAAAGAATGACAAGTGATCATAAACAGTAAGTATAAAAATCATGTATATCATACAATGTGTACAATTGACACATTTAAATCATGCTCCTCTCTCTATGATGTAAATGCATTGCTGATTTCAAGCAAACAGCAATATTAGTGGTTCAAATAGACGAGGTATTTAGGACATTTTTAAAAGTTCAGTACATACTTGCCACCGGGATGTATAAAACTCTATAAAGATATTTTTCTTGTTACTTGAGGTCTTCAAAGTTTTGTTATTAGACCTAGGGAGCCGACAATGTAGATGTATGGCCAGGTACACTGAGGACACGATGTAATAGCTCTACTCGCTATGCGGGGAGCTTTGATCTCTGTATAGCTGCTTCGTCTGAAAGCAGCAGAATTGCATAGAGCTCCAAGCGGTATTCTCCCTTGGGAACTTGGATTTTTAGTCCCACAGTGGTAATGTACAAGTAGCAGGCAATAGGGATTTTGATCCGGGGTCAACAAAGGTAGTGATGTGATGGCTCTACCCATTAAGGGGAGCCTATTTCTTTCTGTTACCCGACAATTGGTATCCGTTTAGTCAAGGGCTATATCCAGATGATGTAAGAGAGAGTTCCTCTTAGTATAGGCTGCGTTCTTTACTGCAAGTAGCATCCAGGCAGTACAATAGGTGTCCGGTCAGTGAGGAGTAGTGTAAGGGAGTTCACCTACGCGTTTCAATACTTCCTGGCGTCTTTGTCAAGGTGTAGATTTTGACTCCCACAGTCTCTATATAAGTAGCTGGGCAAGCTCATTAGCATGATTAAATGATCACAAGCACTTGTTTTAAAAGAGAACCTTATCAATTGCATAGTCAATTGTAAATTCAACTTAAAAAGTCACAATAAATAAGTTATTTATATCAAAAGAATTATACTAGAAATATCTAACAATTTCTACATATATATATACTTGTCATCAGTATATTAATCACGATATTGTGTAAATTGATAGCACTTAGGAGAATAAAAGGCTTGTTTCATTATTACATTTAAACCATATGCTGTTTGGGTACATGACATTTTTTATTTTTTGTTCCATTATAGATAAACTGATAATATCATTATTGTTTACATAATTGTTTACACAAAATAGGATACATAGAGATTAAATGTATAAGCTTGGTATAGGTATCACACATTTTTTGCATATGCAGACATATATATATATATATATATATATATATATATATACATATATATATATATATATATATATATCTTGTAAAATATAAATATATATATATATACAGTGCTTGAAGTGGTAATTTAGAGGTGGGGGTATGGAGATTGAATCTTCCCCCCGCCCCCTATGGGCCCCTGCTTCCATATCACTCCATTGTACTTCTAACCCCCCCCTCCACACACACACTTCTCCCTGCCTGCTCCCCTCTCTCACACCCTGCCCTTTCTGATTCCCTCTCTCTTTCACCCCCTACAATAGCTAGCCTGCCTCTGTTTGCCCCTCTCTCTATTCCCTCTCTCACACCCTCCCCTCTCTCTAATTCTCTCTTACCTGCGCTGCTGGAGTAGAGCCACCGGGATCCTCGGGTCTTCCCTCCAGTTTATCTGGCTCCGCTGCGAGCCAATGAGAAGCTGCTATTTGGCAGCTTCTCATTGGCGCCGCTGCGAGCCAATGAGAAGCTTGCATTTGGCAGCTTCTCATTGGCTGGCGGCCGCGAGTCCCGCGATTGGCTGCGGGCTGCGAGCCACGTGATTGGCTGGCAGCCGCCCAGTACGCGGTGCTTACAGTGCAGCCGGGACCAGGTACTTTGTCCCGGCTACATGTCAGCGCCTCCACTGCACCGATTGAGATGTGTCCCCTGCGGGACACATCTTAACACATTGCCGCCGCTGTTCCAGCGCTGGGATCCAGTATGGTGCAATCTTTTCTACATCTAAAATGAAGTGGGGCCGGGAAGTGGCGGTATGTCATACCGCCGTATACCGCCCCACTTCGACCACTGTATATATATATATGTGATAACACTATAATTATACGGTGTGGTAATAATGCTACAGCAAAAGATAATAATTTTATGTGATTGTCTGACCTTTAAGGGATTGAACCAGCAGCTATGCCTTAAATAAAGGAGGACTTTATTGCTGAAGTTTTTGCAATCCACTCAAGTAGATGTGATATTATTACCACCAATATTAGTGAATTCCTTTATTAATTTAGATCTATGACCAATAAGGAGCATTTATATGTAGGACATATGTAGGTTATTAGATATATTAAATATACATATTACATATCATTTTGCTCCGGTTCAACATAGTACATTGCTTTCATAATACTGGGAAATTGAAATGGTGGACTCTGCTTTTTTATACACTATTTGCTCACATTTTTCTGTCTTTATACACTAATCTATATTTATGTTTATCAATTCAATTAATTAATGTTTTACCTCTGTTTTTCACTGTACCAATTCCAGTGAATGGAATTTTTAGTATAATAACTAATAAAAGTCAAGTTTTAATGTATTGATTTTGTGCATGTGCGCCCATCTCTAACAACCGCTAGCCTGTTTTTGTTTAATACAGACATTTAGCCTGTATTTGGAAAGTTTCTAAATACGCATCAGTTGTCCCTTTGGGATGTTGGTCTCCCATGGTAAATAATGTGAACTTTTGAAATATAAATAATTATTAGTGGTCGTATCTTTACAGTAATTGGAAGTGACTATCTGATTATCTTCAATGGTTAAAGTTATATCCAAAAAATTTATCAGGTTCTTGTCATAGGTGTTAGTAAAGGAAAGATTGTGAGAGTTGTGATTGAGAGAAGAAACAAAGGATTGTGCACTGGAAAGATCCCCATCCCAAACAATAAATAGATAATCACTATAGCAGCCATAGAAGACCAGAGACTCTTCGAGCTCCCCGCCTCACACACGGGAGGACTCAAAGTCCCTCATGTATAGGTTGGCGAAGCTTGGAGTGAACCTGGTCCCCATGGCCATGCCAACCACTTGTAAGTAAAAAGTGTCAGTAAAAAGAAACTAATTGTGAGTTAAAATGAAACGGATACTCTGAAGCAAAAAGGCTCGATGTTGGTCGCTTAAAGATTCATCTCTAAAAAGATATTTTTCAACTGCATTAATCCCCAACTCATGGGGGATATGTGTGTATAGCGCTTTCACATCATGAGTGAGAAAGGCATACGTTTTTTTCCATTCCACTCCTAGTATTTGATTGACAAAGTGGGCTGTATCTTTAAGATGAGATTTGAAATGAGTAACATGGGGCTGAAGAAAAAAATCAACATAATAAGATAAATTAGAAGTAAGGGAATGAATGCTTGAGAAAATAGGTCTCCCGGGGGTTGAATTGAGGGATTTGTGTATTTTAGGGAGATGATAAAATATAAGTGTGACTGGGAAAGGAACTGACAAGAATTTGTATACATCCCTTGAAATAACACCTGTGGATAATGCTGTATTGAGAAGTGAATTCAGATGCATACTGAATAGACGGGTCTGTATCCAATGTGTGATAAAATGTTGTGTTTTGTAATTGTCAGAGGGCTTCTTTTATGTAGTCCTGTCTGTTTAGGACTACAATCCCTCCTCCCTTGTCTGCTTCCTTTATTACCAATGTTTGATCATCGGTTAGTTCATAAAGGGCTATTTTCTCCCATTTAGTTAGATTTGAATTGTTTTTTTTTTAGGTTGAAAACAAATTGATTTGAAATTTTCTAGTGTTGATTTATAAAACCATTCAATATTCATACTTTTATTCTTAATGGGAAAGAATTCAGATTTTACCTTGAAATTATGGGCTTTTTCTTTAATGTCAAATATTTTTGTGGGACTGGGGGTATCACGGTTTTCATTTAATAGTTCTTAAAGAACGGATAGAGAATAAGTATCTCCACTATCTAATATAATCGGTGTTGTATCTAGTGGATTATTATCATTCTTTTTGTTCGCAAAGTAGTGTTGTCTACATAGATTGCGAATATATCTATTCAGATCTACATATAGTTCAAATATGTTAGGTTCTATTGAAGGAGAAAATTTGAAACCTCTCTTTAGTAGTGTCATTTGATTCTCGGTTAATTTTTTGTCTAATAGATTAAACATTTATCATATCCAGTTTTTTTGTCCGTATTAACTATCTGTGAAATCTTTTTCTTTCTAGTCCTACCTCCTCTCTTTCCACAGAATTGTACAACTTCTGTCTTTTTGGGGTTATTAGGGGATTGAATCTGTTTGTTAGGG
Source organism: Taudactylus pleione (assembly GCA_031769625.1). Taxonomy (NCBI): domain Eukaryota; kingdom Metazoa; phylum Chordata; class Amphibia; order Anura; family Myobatrachidae; genus Taudactylus; species Taudactylus pleione. The sequence goes on along the minus strand of JAUIMM010000115.1, from coordinate 20,311,120 downwards.
GAGGGTCTCTGAGGTCCCGCGAGTCCCCTCTTCCTAAAAAACTCACTCTATGTTCAGTATTAGAGCCCCTTCTCTTTTGTATCTTAGGTATTGCGTCTAAATTGGGCCTATTTACAGATGGTGATGGGTGAGGACCTATGTATGCAATTCTGCTGCTGTCAGACGAAGCCGTTATACAGAGATCCAAGCTCCCCGCATAGCGGGTAGAGCTATTACATCGTGACCTCCATGTACCTGGCCATACATCTACAATGTCGGCTCCCTAGGTCTAATAACAAAACTTTGAAGACCTCAAGTAACAAGGGAATTATCTTTACAGAGTTTTATACATCCCCGTGGCAAGTATGTACTGAACTTTTAAAAATGTCCTAAATACAACATCTATTTGAACCACTAATATTGCTGTTTGCTGGAAACCAGCTATGCCGGTCATTTACATCATAGAGAGAGGAGCATGATTTAAATGTGTCAATTGTACACATTGTATGATATACATGATTTTTATACTTACTGTTTATGATCACTTGTCATTCTTTATCTTTTTATAATTAAACAATTTGTTTTTGATACAAATCAGAGTATCCTTTGAATATGTCAATTGTATCCACTCTCTGATTCACAGGCTGCTTTTATATACTGTTATTCCTACATGACAAGTTCAGGTTCCACAGGCCAGTGATGGTGCCACTCCCTAGGTTCTGCGCCCAGAGCGGCAGTACTGCTGGCCCACCCCATGATATGGCCCTGTAGACAGAGTCCCTCACCCACTGAAATAGACTACTCATACCACCACCCCCTGACACTATATCTCCCCTACCACACTTACCTCTCACCAAATACTCCACAAAGCCAGCAAACACCTCTCGCATCTATTAGTGCAGTATGTAATACTTCTTTCACACTATTACACAGAGACACCATCCATCACCCACTGATACCACCTTCAAACATTTCCACCCTGACACATAACACTAAAATACCTTTCACCCATCGCTACTCCCTGGCTGCATATCACACAAATTAAAGTCCATTCTAAAATCTGAAAAAAAAACTGAAAAAAACTAAAACATCTTAATGTATTTAATACATTAAATTGTCCTATGTCTCAATTTTATCCGCAGATATTTATTAATCCTGAGGGATCCATTTAAGAACAAGTCATAACCCCTTTATGACTTGGTTATGACATCTGTTCAGATTTTAGAAAGTGTTGGTATTGTGTTTATGACTCTACCGACTCTGTCTTTTTGGGTTAAGCTAGGCCTTTGAGGCTTTGCTAAGTCCTCGTCAGGTCGAAGCACAATGCACATGCACTGGTGCCTGTTACACATGCACATTAGTCAACAACTTGGCAGCTTTGGGCTGGTGGCAATGCAGTAGGGGACACAACAGAAGAGAAAGACAACACTGAACCTCGCGACACAGATAAGTTATGTTACTTACCGGCAGTATATTTGGATGTATCACAGTGGTACTAAATGTAATATGCTGCCGGTATTTGGTATTGAGAGGGAAATAAACAAATATTTAAAACATTAGAGATCAATTCAAACGCCGCCCACCATAGGATACAAATCAGGGGGCATCCCACAAAAATGTAAAATATCACCCACTTCCAAACATTTATGCCAGCAAATTTTTGGATTGTGCGGGCCTAATAGTGCAACTGTAGCTTTAAATTGTTATTACATTTGGAAAGTTGGTGGACAGTTAAATAAAAAGATTTCCATTGTTGGGATGTAAAAGGCAGTTGTAGAACAGATTCCCACTGGTGTTGACATTTAATTTTGTCCTCTGAGATGACTCCAGACAATGGGGGTATCAAAACTGAATGTGCCCTGTAGAGTTACCATGGTACACTTTGAAGAGAATACCTGGTGTGGGCAAACACATGATCTTAATCACACTAGTTACCCAATGGTGAATACGATAATATTTGAACAATTCACTAGGGTGGAGATTATATTGCTACTGGAGATATTGGAAGGGGAGTAGCGAAGTACTGTACCACTCAGGAAATTTGAAATATGTGTAAGCCCACTTGAGACCCATGCTGTGACCTTCAAATCTGGGTTAAATCGGGAAAGTGCTTGCATAGAGGAGGGCACTGGAAGGCAGGGTAATGCATTTAGATATAGAGATCAGATCATCCCAAGTCTTAAGGGAATTTAATATAGCATTTGGGGCATCCGGAGCAAGGGGACACAGCTTAAAGGGCATCCAAAATTAATCATAAAAGCATATACTGGGAGCAAGCCTCTATCTAGATCGACCCATGGTTTGGTATTAGGGGGAGAACTCAATCACTGAGATGAAAACTAAACAAGCTGACTGGCAAGCAGACAAATAAGGGACCTCCAAACCTCCCTGGCTTCTATATTTGGTCAAATGAGAATATGCTAGATGAGGGGTCTTGCCCAAATACAGGAAATAATTACTTTAAGGAATCTGTGAATAAAGTGCTTAGGGACCATATAGGGGATAGTTCAGAACAGATACATGAGTTTTGGAAAAGGCCATCTTTTTAAACGCTGCCAAGCGGCCCAACCAAGAAATCTCAAACCTGAGCCCACATTTTATCAGGTCTGCTATATGTGATAAAATAGGGTCCAAATTACTCTCAACAAAATTGACCATATTTGGAGCAAAGACACCAAGATACAGAAGGGATCTGGCTTTCACTATATTGAAACATGGAGGAGGATAAGAGATTTATATATTTTAGGGTCTGGGGCTAGGTTAAAGTCACCAATTTTTATCAAATGGCCCTGTTTAATTGATCTTATTAATGATTTAGAAAACTTGCCTAATGAAAGAGACTTGATGGAAATTGGGTCACCTCCTTACCATCAAGTTTTACCAACTAAATTAAGGTAATGGCCAGTTTTATCTTCTATTTTGTGAGTAAAGTTAAATGTTATAGGGGCCTATTTATCATGACATAATTATCACTAGTGATAATTATGTTTTAAACTCGCTGCAAGTTTTAAAAATGTTTTGGAGGCATTCATCATGCCTCCCTAACCAAAGTATCACTTCCGAAAAGCTGCTCTTTTTCCCCTGCAGCTGAAGTATCCATATGGATTTCCTTACTGCTGCATGTCTCACCCCTCTCTATTCCCCGCTGGCTAACACCCCCTGCCTCCCCCACGTCCTCTGGTGTCCGATCCGGTTGCCGTCTCCCACCTGCGGGTGTTCGATGTGGCCCCCTTTCTCCCCCCGTGGGTTTCCAATGCGCCCCCCTCCTCTCACTGGTGTCCGATGCACCCCCTCCCCCCTGCGGGTGTCCGATGCGGCTCCCCTCCCCTTGTGGGTTTCCGATCACCCCCAGTACCGGGAACAAAAGTAAAAATTTAAAAAATGTGTTTGTCATTGGGGTGGGGAAACAGCAAAACAGAAAACATTGGAAGAGTTGCCCCCAGAGGAAGCAATCTATCAATATGTAGGCAACAATAATAGCAAAACATTAAGGTTAGGCATTGCGGCACCCAGATACCAAACGCAAAGGCAGGCAGAGGAGAGGAATGACCTAACTGCAACAAAGTTACAGGAATTATAAAGTTCCAGTAAAAAAGTATAAAACAAAAAAAATAGTAACAATGCCAATCATAATGATAAAAGTAGACTGGAGTGGCATGACGTGCCTAGATAAAAACCATACAGTGCGCTCCGAGTAATGAGACCTAAGAGATGCCTAAAACTACAGAAAAGCCAAAAGGAATAACAAAGGGTAAAAAAATGGGCAAAAATAAAATACGACATAGTTAACAGAAACAATAGAAATTAAGTACTTTTGAAATACAGTAACATGTGAAATAGGTATAACAGTTGAATTATAAGCTGCAGCTCAAGAGACATACAGTAAACAGTAAGAGAGATGTATGAACAAAAACAGTGAAATACAAGCTCACAAGTAACATTCTCACGTAGCTTGGGACCAATCCTGTGGTACTGGATCTTTAGGGCCAGAACTGTGAGCCTGCACAGATTTGTCCCATTCCACCAGGAGCTTAATTCCAGTATGAACAAAGGAGATCACATAGGATAGAACAGGGCCATCTTAACAGCATTCTAGGTCCTGGGCCCTTACCCACCCATTCACAGGAATAAAAATGTAAACGGTCAATAAAATTAAACGTTTAGATTTATTGGTACTTTCAACAAAAGCAATATTTAAACATAAAAATATTATGTGAAGCGAGAATTAATCAACAGAAACTTTCGAACATTATAAGTCTTGCAAAATACAAACATTCTAATTCTGTATTAACTTTAAAATATAAAGGGGGTATAGAAAACAAAGAAGGGGAAAACCAGGTGTATACAATGGTCTAAAACAGCAAATATGCAGGAGAGCATAAAACATAGCTGAATATAAAAAGGAGGAAGTATTGAAATAACAAGATTAAAGCAAATACAATGCAAAAATAAACACCTGGGAACATAAATTCTAAAGGAGGTAACTTGCGCAGCTTTTTGGGAAAGTGCAGGGTCTACAACAATATGCATGGTTTGCTTTTTGGTTGTACCACAAACATTGACCTCTAACTATTTACGTTTGCTCTCATGGAGTATTTTTGGTCTAAAACCAGCAACTAAAAAAAGGCAAACTGCAACACTTCTTAAGGTATTTCATCCTGACATTATCCTACTACAAGAAACACACTGTTTGTAAAAGTATATTGCTATGTTCAAAAGTAAATGGATACAGCAGTCCATCTCCAAAACATAAAGAGAAGTTGCTATTTTAATATGGAAGAAAAGCACGTACATTTTACTATCATAATCCAGTATGATTTACTATTCTCAATATGCAACACAATTTACAACACAACATGCCCAATTACACCTTCAACAAATTGTCACCTAATAATCTAATCAGAAATCTCAAATATGTTAGTAGAGGGAGATTTTAATTTGGTATGCAGTCACATAATTGACAATCACTATGTCGACATTCATGATGTCACATGGAAAATGTTGACACATGGAAAATGTTGACATGTAGACATGTGATATGTCGACATAGTGAAAATGTCAACATTAGCGTTAGGTTTAGGATTAGGGGTATTGGTATTAGGGTTAGCGTTTGGGAAAGGGTTAGGGTTTAAAGTTAATGTTTTTGATACATTACAGTTGAATTGTAGACCTTGTGACCATGTTGACATTTTATCAGTGTTGACATGCCAAATGATGCAATGTTAACATTCTTATGTCGACCTTAAGAATATCAACAGGATCACTGTCAACCTAATATACTGAATCCAATAATTTACCTTTAGATTCCAAACTTAACAAATTTATCTCTGACTCTAATCAAATCTCCTCACTCAAATGAGCCCAAATTAAAATGTTTTGTTAATTTTTGCACCTCAAATTTAATGAAAGCATTTATTTCAATGATAAAAATTACTATATATTTTTTTTTATTGGCCTAAAATGGAAAAAGTTGGCTTTTTATCATTGTTTTACTTAAACAAATGCACAAAACAGCCATTTAATGCATTTTTAGAAAACAATATATTTTTCCTTGGGACAGTAATAACCATTATTACTGTTACCCAATATTATTTTTATTTTTATTATGGTACAGGCTGCTCTCCATTTTGTTTTCAATTTCCTGCTGGTTTTGGCCTGAAAATTTTTTTGCTACCGATTGTTTTCCTATTAGTTACCACGGGTATCGGCAGCACGCAAACCCAGGATAATAGAAAATTGGTTGCGATGCTCGCGTAAATTTTTGCAGGGAAAATCTTGCAGTCAATTGGATATGCCCCTAGGAGTCTTTGATCTGTCATCAAACTGCACATTTTATTTATTTATTTAATATTTTTTATTTCTCCTTGCAAATTTAGACATAGATATCACCTAATGTTTTGATCTGTCATATTAGGTAGGGAGTAGCACTCACTTATGTAGGAATTTTTTTATGTTGTGATACACACACATGTTAATATCATTATCACTATTCAGGTCTATCTCAATAAAATTAACAATCAGAGATATGGTGTGCAACTCTTCCCTTTCCTTCTTCTAAACTGTTTTCAACTGCATACGACCTTGGTGAATGCTGAAGCTGAAGGTGCTATCAAAATATTTATAATTTGAGTAATAATATTTTTTGTGCTTCACTCATTTGCCATCTTGATGGATCATAGTTTAGCTCCCCGTTGTCCAATAAGATTTTTTCCTATTTTTCTAGAATTCACTTGGGGGAAAACTTTCCCTAGTGAAAATTCATATTCACACTTATGGGATAAATAGATAACTAGCTTAGGGTTTGGTGCCATCTTGTGTTTGATTGCTGTAGGGCACTGGGAAAACACAAAACTGCTCTATTACAGCCAGTTCAATGTTTTGAGTCACAGCTGTAATGCCGCACATCCACTAGCAGATGAGGCAATGACAGTACGATTACGACATCATAATCATACCATCATTCCCCATCCCCTGCAGTACCTACACTGAATGATTAGTCGTTCAGTGTAGGCACCCTCCCTCATCCCCGAACATGGTCAATCTGTCGTTATCAGCAGATTGACTGGCATGTTCGGGTGATGATTGATGTTAGAAACGACCAGCGGGAGCACGCTAGTCGTTTCTGACATTTTAGTGCCCGATTCATGCACGAATAATGGACGACTTAACGATAACGATGGAAAAAAATATATTAGTACTGAGTAAATAAGATTGATAAAAGTAAAACGTAAAACAAAGAGAATAATTAACTACAATAGCTTAAAACCTAAAATATAAATGACAATATGTAAACAGAGGTCCTGATGCTGATGAGTTGGGTGGAAATTGGACCTATGTGCTCCCACACTGTGTGCATAGCAAAAATGGGCATATTCACAGATATTCTATGCGTCTTGCACTGTGTTCAACCCCTATGCATATGCTTGGTTTGCTATTTGCCATCATCAAAGTGAAGTTGCACCAGCCTATATTATGTGAAAATGATATGCCTGAAAACAGACATATTTGAGCTTCTGTCCAACTCTGTATAGATGCAGTTGCATCAGCAGACCATCACTAAAATGTTTTTACTTGAGAATTCCTTATTACAGCCAAGTAAACCCTCTTCAGTCATAAATGGTGATTGAAATGCGCACAACACAGCATTTTCCATAGTTGCTTATGCTGGATTTCAAAACCATGCAAAATACATTCCACAAACAGGTATAGATTCAATCCAGCATCATGCCCTAAACCAGGCCTGGCCAAAACGTCGATCGCGATCTACCGGTGGCACGTGGAGCTCCTGCCGGTAGATCGCTACCAACTTACTTCCAGCAACTGGGAATGCTGGCCTCTGAAGTGATCAGAGGCTAAAGAAGCCTCTGATCGCTTCACAGGCTAACGCTCCCAGTGATGCAGTGCGCAGGTGATGTCATGACATCACCCACGATGTGAGGAGCCTGCACGTCTGCTGGATCCAGTTAGATCCAGTCAGCGGCAGTGGGAGTGATAGCGTAAGCCCTGATGGCGTAGAGCGGTGCCAGCGTGAAGACAGGTAAGTACTGCACAGGGGTGTGGATGGGCTGTTCTGCACTGGGAGGGGGGACTACTACTGGGGGCACTGCATAAGGGGCACTACTTTAGGGGGCAGAACTACAGAGGGCATTGCGTAAGGGGCACAACTAAAGGGGGCATTGCATAAAGGGCACAAATATAGGGGGAACTGCATAATGGGCACAACTACAGGGGGCATTGCATAAGGGACACTAATACAGGGGGCACTACTACTGGGGACATTGCATAAGGGGTACTACTACTGGGGACATTGCATAATGGGCACTACAACAGTGTACATTGCATAAGGGGCAATACTATGGGCATTGTGTATAAGGGGCATTACTGTATGTAGTCCCTTGCAGTAAGGTCAAGCCCCTTTGTACATGTAGATATATATATATATATATATATATATCTACATGTACACACACACACACAACCCAAAAACATAAATATACAGCACACACACTGATCCAGTTGCTGCCCACCTCACAGCACCACATACTGCCCATCTCACAGAACAGCACCCCTCTCAACACAGCCACCCTGGACTCATCCAGTATCACTTTCCCAGCACAGCACCCCTGGCTTCATCCAGCACCCCACATCCAGAACAGCACCTCTGGCCTCATTATGCACCCCTTAATGGATAGATCCCCTTCAGTATTTGTACCCTGATGTCATCAGTTACTGTCCAAAGTAATTCCCTACTATCCATGTCAACATAAAAGGGGAATATAAACCTGTGGCGAGCAAAGCGAGCCACTGTGCCCGAAACGTGGCGAGCGAAACGAGCCCGCAAGTGGACACATTTCTTCTTTTTGTGGACTGTATGGGCATTGAACTTCTGCCCTCACTGCATGTCACTTCCAGGTACAAATATTGTAGGGGATCTATACTCTACCCATTCAGCACAGTCCCCCTGTGCTCATTAATTATGCACCCCTTTCCCAGCACATCACCCGTTAGGCATTCAGCACATTCAGCATCCCTGGCCAGGATGGCCTCTATGCACCCCTTTCCCAGCACAGTCAGCACATCTCAGTCATCCAGCAGCACCCCTCTACCAGCTGAGAGCTCAGCTGACTTACTTAGGGCCCCTTTATCAATGATGTATAACCCCTTTAGCGCTCACTAAAAGGGTTATGTCATTCTTTCTGTATTTAACAAACAGCAGTAATCTAAGATTACTACTGTTAGTCACAGCATCGTTCTCGCCATCTTTAGATGCCGGCAATGGGGATCCAGTGCTGCCTTCCCGGCTTCAGCGAAGCCTTTCAGGCACTACCGGGTTCCCTCTGGGTTAAGTGGCATGCACATGTGCAGACGGACCGCATTACACAGAAGCCCATTGCTGGCAGCATTAGGCTGCCAGCAGCTGAGCGGAGGACGTGGCCGTCAAGGAGGACTTCTGCAACTCGCTGGAGGGACATTTTCATTTTTAGTCACTGTCACTCTAAATAAAAAATGCTTCTGGTGTTTATCTTTGTTAATAAATGGGGCCCTTATGCCAGCTACACACTAGATGTTATGTCGTCCGATCTGGCGGATCGGACGACATATTGTCCACATCGGCCAGTGTGTACCCGTTATATCACTGAAGATAGCGCACACCAGCAGAATCATCCGTTAGACCTGCATGCAGGTCTGATGGGTGATATCGTCAGCATGGCTATGCTGCAGAATGCAGCATGGCCCCCGCCGTCACTCTGTCGCTCCTGGCACCGGCAAGTGTGTACGCACTTGCCAATACTGGGATCCTTGCCGGGTCCCGCTGTTGCGATATCACGCTGGGTACATATCGTTAAGTGTGTGCCCAGCTTTAGAGTCACTCTCTTCAGGGCCAAGGAGGCAATCGCGCCCACCCTGCTTGTTTTTCCAGCTTCTGGCCTTGCCCTGCTGGACTTGGTGGGTGCTGGGCTATGGATGGAGGCGGAGCCATGAGATGTGAGGAGTGGCTGCAGTTGCATGCCCTCTCATGTCCATTTTACTTGGTGCAGCCCAGTGGTGGAACTAGTGAGTAGAGGCCTCACAGCAGATAGGGTATCAGTCGCGTCATATAATGCAGAGTGCAATGCAGAGGCGCCATACAATGCAGAGAGTGTCACAGTGAGCACCATATAATATAGAGAGCGTCGCAGTGAGCGCCATATAATATAGAGAGCACCGCAGTGAGCGCCATATAATGCAGAAAGTGCCGCAGTGAGCACCTTATAATGCAAAGGCGTCATATACTGCAGAGAGTGTCGCAGTGAGCGGCATATAATATAGAGAGCGTCGCAGTGAGCACCATATAAGGCAGAGAGTTGCAATGAGCGCCATATAATGCACAGAGTGTCACAGTGACCTTCATATAATATAGATAGCGCCGCAGTGAGCACCTTATAATGCAAAGGTGGCATATAATGCAGAGAGTGTGACAGTGAGCGGCATATAATATAGAACATCACTGACCCTCATATAACTTATAGCAGAGATAATATGAACAAACCCCTTACACGCACATAGAATGAATACACCCCCTACCCCACACACACACTACATTAATATACCCCCCCACACTACTACATTAATACTCAGTGTGACTCATTATTAGTACTGCTGGCTGCGGGCCCTGCTGCCGAGCGGCGGGATGCCCCTATGGCATTGCAAATGCCCTAGGCATTGGCCTGTAATGCCTATGCCTAGGGCCGGCTCTGACTATGGGCCTGATTCAGACCCACTCGCGAGCGGCTGTCCGCTCGCAAGTGGGTCGATGTTATGGACTGAGCATGCGCACGACGGAGGGAGCTCCGTCGTGCGCATGCGCCAGACGCGACGAGCGAAGGAAAGTCCTTCGCTCGTTGTGTCCGATCAAAGGGGGCGTGCTGTCAATGTTGATTGACAGCACGCCCCCTTTGGTGGGCGTGCCGGGGGCGTGCCTCCCTGACGGGGGCGTTCCCACGGGAACGCCTCCCGTCAGAAGCCGGCCCACTGACATCACTAGTGATGTCAGTGGGAGTGATTTTGGCTCTGATAGAGCCCAAATCACTCCGGAGCTTGCGGTTGAAAATCTCAACCGCAGGCTCCAGCTCGCAAATTCGATGGTCGCGATGGTCTCGACCATCGCGACCATCACAATGCACGCTCGTATAGCCTGTGGGTGGTGACCCACAGCTATACGAGCATTCAGGAGGACGCTCCATGAAAATGGAGCCCGGCCCTCATTCAGAGCGTGCGCTCTGCTCAGAGCATACGGCTCTGAATGAGGGCCTATATTCTAAATCTTAGATCTCACTTAAGTACATATTACATCATAATTATTAGTTAAAAATACCTTTAATAACTCTGGTTATTAACTATAATGTGTGGGAACCATCTTGCACATATACGTCCGCATATGTACATCTGTGTGTTGAAATAGCAACTATATACAAATGAGCGTCCATGTGTGAGTATGTGCGTATGCATATGAGCATCCGTGTATATAAGTATACATTCATTTATATGTGTGTGTGTTATGTGCATCAGTGAATGTGTGTTATTAATACCCAGTTTAGCGCATCGGATTGCGCGACGCAAAGTAGCGTCATGGAAACACATCGTCAGACCATAGACAATTAGATCGTCAGATAATAATTGCACAACGATCATAACCAATTATTTGACTTTGACGGCTGGAATTGTGGCAGAATAATTTGCAAAACAATAAATGGGCCTCAGGGTGGTGAGATTGATGACAAGGTACACATTTGAGGACTATTACCACACATGTGGCCTGTTACAATACATTTCAAGCCTATATAATAAACCAACCCATAGGCCATTTCCATTGTTTGTGGCTGTAGTCAATGGCTGTTTCAGGCAATGCCTATGAGATTTTTTGAATGCACTGCTCACTGTCAGTAAGATGTAGGAGGTTCAGGGTAGGAGACAGACACAGCATCTATACCAGCCCCATTAGGCTCTGTGCCAGACAGATCTTCAGACCCAGAATGGCACTGGACCCCCTCTAATCGGATAAGGAGTTGGTTCAGCTGTTTAGGAGTAAATTTACTAAGGTTCAGTTTTGCATTTTGAGTGATTTGGCATTAGATTTGCATTTGATTTGTATTCGATTTTGCATTTGGGTATTTACTAAAGGCCAAATCGAATGTAAAATCGGATGTCAAATCGCATTTTAGTCAAATCGACCTCAAATCGAACATTGTAAAAACATTGGTACTTTTACATAGACCAACACATAAATCCCTTATTTACTATCATTTGATTAGAAATTAAACTTCAAATCGAACTTCAAATCCCCAAATGAATATACCTGCTTCATGGGTTCTGGGAACCAGTCCTGGTTCTGGAATTACAGGGAAAAAATTGCATATGGACTCCTTCTAGTTCCCAGAACCAGCACTGGACCCTTTCTAGCGGGGGACTGATGCCACAGTCAGGGGAGCCCTATCACCAGTCCCCCCAGCCACAGCATCAGCCCTGTCCGCTAGTCAGCCCAGGCCAGGAATCCATGTGGAGTTGGGGCCCCCCCAATAAAGGGGTCCCCCTCTCCAGGGCACCCCTAGCCTAGGCTGATAGCCCGGGGCTATCCCCACCACCCCTGGGCTGTGGGTGGCGGGTTGATTGTGTAAATGCAGTGTAAAAAAAGAACAATGAAAACATTGTCTTTACAGTAGAACTGCAGGTCCCAGCAAGCCTTCCCCGCATGCTGGTATTTGGAGAACCACAAGTACCAGCATGCGGGGCATTAAATGCCCACTGGTACGTGTAGTTCACCTGTAAAGAAATGGTGAAATAAACACACACACCATGACAGTAAAGTTGTAATACATACATACATACACACTCACATATACTCACCTACATTAGCTGGACTGGTCCACTTGTCCCTGTAGGCATCCAATAAAAAATAAAATACATGACCCATGCACTAGATAACAACCAAGATGGTTGTTATCTCCCGAATGAAGTGCTTAGACGTTCCCATCATTGAACTCAATGATGGGAACTGCAGAATAAACTTTAGTTACCCTGCGGCTCTCCATTCAGTTCAATGGAGGAAGCCGTTGATTGGCTGAGAGGTGGGGGCTGACCTCTCTCAGCCAATGAATGCTCAGACATGGACCTTCAAAGGAAGAAGCTGCGTCTGAGTACTTCAGTCGGGAAGTAATAACCATCCTGGTTATTACTTAAGCGTGTGGTCCGCGTTTGTCGTTTTTTTATTTTAAGAAGACCTTGGATGCCTACTTTGGAACAAAGAGGACCGAACCACGCATAGGAGAAGGTGAGTATGATTTTTTTATCCACAGGTACCCTATGGAATTTCTACTAGAGAAGGGGACTGATGCTATAGGGAAACATAGGTGAGTATGTGTACATGTGTGAGTGCATGTATGTTTAATAAAATTATACTGTGTATAGTGTGTGTGTGTCCTTTTTTAATATTGCTTTTGGAAGTGGAACTACACGTACCAGTGGGCCATTAATGCCCCGCATGCTGGTACTTGTGGTTCTCCAAATACCAGCATGTGGGGGAGGCTTGCTGGGACCTACAGTTCCACAGCAAAAGACAATATTTTATACTTTTTCAAATGCACTACACTTTGTTTTCATTGTTCTTTTTTTACACTGCATTTACACTATCAACCCACCACCCACCGCCCAGGGGTGGCGGGGATAGCCCTGGGATCCATGTGGAGTTGGGGACCCCCCCTCTCCAGGGCACTAGGGGTGCCCTGGAGAGGGGGGGTCCCCAACTCCACATGGATCCCTGGCCTGGGCTGATCAGGGCTGATGCTGCGGCTGGAAGGGCCCAGTGATAGGGCTCCCCTGGCTGTGGCATCAGTCCCCCGCTAAAAAGGGCCCAGTGCTGGTTCTGGATCTTACAGGGGAACCCTACAAATTTTTTTCCCTGTACTTAAACAACCAGGACTGGCTATGAAAAGTCTGGGGCTGGTGCAGTTTTGGGGGAGTACCCCACGTAAATTTTTTTCTTAATTTAACTAGAAGCTTGTTATAGTCAGATACATGCAGGCATCTAACTGATGTCTGCATGTATCTGTGTGAAAACGAACTGCTCATGCTGAAAGTGAAAGCTTGAAGCAGTTCTATGCAGTCGGGGATTTGAAGTTCGTTTTGAAGTGGGATTTGCCGTTTGATTTGTACATAAACATGTCAAATCGAACAGCAAATCACTGGTCCAAACCGAACCAAATCGAATTTTAGAAAATGAGGGATTTGAAGAAGGATTTGAACTTTCGATTTGAGTTGGTTTGAGGTGAACTAAATCGAACTACAAATCGAAAGTCAAATCGACCCTTAGTAAATTTATCCCCTAGTCTGAATTGCACAAACCTCCTGAACCTCTATAACCAGGTGAGAGATGATCTTGAAACTTTGTCTGGCAGTAACTATGCAGGGCTGCATAAATTGTATTGTGCCATGTACTTTATTATAACAGGCTCCATTCAGTGCATGAGCTATAGAGTGTTTGGGATTACATAGGTAAAATTTTCAAGGCACTTACGCCAAGAGTTATTGCACACATATATACATATATATATATATATATATATATATATATATACAATAACATATTGGTCCGGCACTCCTGTACAGCAATGACTGCGCCCGGTGCCCTCACAGCCAGAGATAATGACAAATGAACAAAAGTGCGGCACTCAGGGCTATGAAAAGTACAGAAACTACAACACAGCGGGTTGCATACAACGTTTCAATCTATTAAGATTTTCATCAGGTATATACAGAACAAACACAGACACCTTACCTTATACTTTATCAAACAACTAGTGACACCCAGTGCATCGCACTCCCGCCCAGAGTGGGTCCCTGCGCACATTCATGACGTCAGCCACAACAGGCTGCAGTCGCTGTTAGTGAGAGACACAGCCATCACCATGGAGATATATTTAAACATAAACAATACAGTTAAAGGCAGTAAAATACATATATTAGGGGTCAAACACATCAATCTATTGCAATTCATACCAATATAGTACTGAATTCAACCCAAAACCATCTAAATACATGTGTAGCACATAAAGGCAGTAAAATCACACATACTGTCGTGCCACTGATAATATTATGTGCTTAGAACATCAAAATAATTAATTAAGGCACGCAACTGGTAGCACCTCATTAAGACCCTTCGGGGCGATCACATCCAAGAAATGGATCCAAAAAGCCTCGCGTCTCAATAACATACGACCCCTATCACCCCCTCTTGCAGGGGCGGGCACATGGTCGATCATCCTGTACTTTAAACAAGAAAGGTTATGACCTGCCTCAATAAAGTGGCGAGCCACAGGTTGATCACTTACTCCTTTGGTGAGTGCAATACGAATAGAAGACCTATGGACACCCATGCGTTCCTTAAATTTCCTAGAGGTCTTACCTATATAGGTAAGACCACACGGGCACAAAATTTGGTAAATCACAAACATGGATTCACATGTAAGATGATGTCTAATATGAAGAGTCTTCCCTGAGTGAGGATGATAAAATGTATCTCCAGATAACATGTATCTGCAAGTGACACATAGACATCTAAAACACCCCAATTTCCTAGGGGGAACATTACTAATAACATTATCACCCATGCCAGTGATATCAGTCTTCACTAATAAATTTCTAAGGTTCCTACCTCTCGAATAGCAGGCCCGTAATGATGGTTTTGTAAACCCTAATCCTTGTCTGTCTGCACAAGGTGCCACAATTTTTTACTGATGGTGTTAATCTCAGGTTACAGAGTGTTAAATTGAGTGAAAACTATCATTAGATTCTGCTCGTGTTTTCCTACCAAATAAGTCACTCTGTTGAAACTGTAACACTTTGTGCTTAAGCTGTAATAAATATTGCAATTCGTAACCTCTGGCTACAAAACATGCAATAAGCTCATCAATTTGCTGGATCGCCTCTTCCCTCCTGCTGTTTATCCTCATCAGTCTTATCATCTGAGAGTACAGAATGCCCAGTTTTAGACCTCTCGGATGGCAACTACTCGCATGCAAGTAAGTATTGCGATCCGTATCCTTACGGTACACCGTGGTCTCTAATGACGTATTAATTAAATTCATCCTAACATCCAAAAATTCTATTGTCTCACTTTGAATGTTATATGTAAACTTCACCGGACATTCTGAGGCATTGTGACGATCAAATAACATTTTTAAATCATTGCAAGGACCAACCCAAATAAAAAATAAGTCGTCTATAAATCTTTTGTAAAACAAAATTCTGGATGCAATATTAGTATCACCAAAGAACAGCTGTTGTTGGATGTCAAACATATAAATGCTCGCATAGGTAGGAGCCACGGATGAGCCCATGGTGCATCCATTAGTTTGCAAATAATACAAACCATCAAATACAAAAAAGTTGCAAGTTAGAACAAGTGTCAACAGACGTAATATGATGTTAATAGACACTGAGTCCATGGAGCCCTTGCTAGTTAACAACTTTCTCACGGACAATAGACCATCCTGATGGGGAATGACAGTATAGAGACTGGTGACGTCCGCCGTCACCAGCCAAACCTCTGTAGATGATGGTATAACCACTGATTTTAATAATTGTAAAAGCATAGTTGTATCCAGCAAAAAATGTGGGTGATCCATAATCAGAGGTTGTAGGATGGAATCCAGTAAAATCGATGTCGGTTGGAATAACGAGCCGCGAGCTGACACAATCGGTCTACCAGGAGGTGGATTAAGTCCTTTATGCACCTTAGGGAGAGTGTATAGAATTGGCTTCAGTGGGAAATCAGGAATCAATATTTGAAGAATCAATTTGTCAATAATGAATGCATCTTTAGCTTCACTCAGAGTATCTCTGAGTTTCTTGGTAAAGTTGATGGTAGGATCACCACTGAGTTTAATATACACTCCAGGTTCATTTAACTGTCTCATGATTTCAGAGCGATAAGCATCAATATACTGCAGTACTATAGCACCGCCCTTGTCCGCAGGGCGGATGATCAATTTATCATTAGCACTCAGGGATTTCAGTGCACGTCTCTCATCAGATGATAGGTTGAAATATCTAGGTTTGGCTTTGGAGTTGAATATGACCTCAGTGGTCTCTTTTTCTAAGAGTCTCATAAAGGTTTTGATAGATGAGTTACTAGAGAGAGGGTCAAACGTTGATTTTCTTTGTAGGGGTTTAAGTTTCTCAGGAATAGATACAATAGATGCTATAGAACTTATCACATTCTTAGAAAAATATTCTTTAAGTTTCAATGTCCGATTGAGTTGAAATTTTTCAGCTTGCCAACGAAGATCCGAGAAATCATTTGAAGGGACGAATGAAAGCCCCTTGGATAGTACACTACGTTCACTCAGGGTTAATTCATGGCTAGACAGGTTGAAAATTATTTCTTCCTTGGTAATATTGGTGGACGTCTTCCACGTCCTCTGCCGTTTGAACTGCCAACTTCTGCGGGTAGGTCGTTTCTTAGGGCCCCCTTGGTACGTGTAATGACCCCTAAAGGGACAGAGGGATCCCGTCTACCCCACTGTCTTATCTCAGAGTCACTCGTATTGCTGTCCGCGGACGTCTCCGTGTCCAAGGTACTCTTAGGATATTTCCCTCTTCTGTGAAAAGGTTTTCTGCATTCCTCAGATCTATTCCCGGATAGCCACCTATAAACTTGATGCTGTTCATAATCCCTGTTGACCTTATCTAATTTCTCTCTCTTAAATTTAATGAGATCCCACTTGTAAATCACCAATTGATGATTCAATTTGTTGATCCAATCCTCATTATCATCATGAGAGAGCGTCTGTAAATGATCATTCTCAAATTAAGTAATCTTCTCCTTTATTAACTCCATCTCCTTATTAGATTGCTCAATAACTAATAAAACTAAATCCATAGAGCACTTATTGAGCACCGCTATCCATTTGCGGCAAAACACAGGATCAAATCGGCCGATGGTCGGGCAATTGCGTACTCTAAAACCTCTTGGAATTCTTTTCGCACGATAATAGTCACTTAAAGAGATCGCATGATAATTAAAATCGATCTCTTTCTTTTTCAATCGTACTAGATCACGATATAAAAGATCACAAGGTAGGGCTTCAGGTAACTCAAATAATGGCTCTTTGCGTAAAATATGCTCAGCTTCAGTTTCTGAAAAGGTCAATGTCTCATCTAATGGGAGAGTTAATGGATCAAACGACCCCAAGTTATCCTCAGTAATTTCTGCTATAATATCCAAATTTTCTTCCAGAGAGGTCTGGCCACATTCACTCTAACAAATGACAAAAAATCCTCAACACAAAAAAATTTGAAAAAAATTTAAATCACACAAAAAAATATATTAAAACCAAGGGGGATGACAAAATGCTGAAGAAAAAATATGCAATAAATAGCAAGGTGCCTTGACCTGGTCCAGCTCCACGTGTTGTAAGAAGCTGTTCCAATCCACAATAACATATTGGTCCGGCACTCCTGTACAGCAATGACTGCGCCCGGTGCCCTCACAGCCAGAGATAATGACAAATAACAAAAGTGCGGCACTCAGGGCTATGAAAAGTACAGAAACTACAACACAGCGGGTTGCATACAACGTTTCAATCTATTAAGATTTTCGTCAGGTATACCACTGTTTTGCAGGACGTAGACTAATGTTGACAACACCTGATAAAGGTCATAAACTAGTAATAGTGAACCTGCACAGGAAACCAAAAAATATCTGTTAGTAGATCACACAGATATAGCGATATTGCAGTACCAACAATAAGAGATCATATTAAGAACAATGCACTCCTTATGTAACAATAGTCAGTGTTGGTGGTGCTCCCCAGTGTAAATAATAATGTAAACACATATCAAATGTATACTCCCAGAAAGAGCCTAAAAGAAGAATCTGCGGGAGCAGCAAGAAAGAAAAAAAAAACCTGTGTGGGGGCACAAACTTAAAAAAAAATTCCAATGATATGCCGATCTATGGTATGATATGTATTAACATGTGCTGGTTTTGCGAGAACAATACAGCTGTTAGAAGATTTATAGATATATTCACACTGTCATAGAAAGCTTATACTAATATTTTTTCTACCATTGAAGTATCCATGAAATGTTACCATTTTTTTTATCTATTCAACAATGTGTCATTCGATTATACACATACTTGATACTTTCATGACAGCAAAAGTTACACACCACTACCATAATAATCCACAAGATTGAGGAGATTTCACTATTTTTGTATACCTCTATACATATCATAACTGCCTGCGAGATTAGTATAAAATTTGCTTATATATTTTCACCATCTCTTAGGGAACTTGAGTATATAGCCCATTATTATTATTATCATGTGGATGAGAGATGACAACCAATATTTATAAAAAGTGTTGATCAAATTACATATGTTTTTGTGCATTTTGCACAGTTTGTGCATGTACCACAAATGGTTCATTTAATATCTCTATGAGTTAAGAGGTTTATACTCTACAGGCCGAAGACGCCCATTTTATTTGTGATGAAATAAAAGTTATGTTTTACTTTCCTTGTCAATAATATATATTTTTTTAAGTTTGTGCCCCCACACAGAGGACCTCATTCAGAGGCGGTCGTAGTGGCTGCACGGTCATACGGGCTACGACCGCAAAATCCATGGAAAGATGGGTCCATGGTTGGGTAATAATGGGTAGTGGATGGAGAGGACCTTTAGGAGACTGCCGGGAGGATTTATGTTGTACACACTTAGAACAAGAACGTATAAACTCTTGGACATCTTTTTTCATGGAAGGCCACCAATAAGAATGTTGCAAAAATGAGTACATTTTATGAACCCCTGGATGTCCAGAGAAACAAGAATTATAAGCCCAAGAAAAAAGTTTGCCTCGTAACTCAGGTGCCACAAATATCTTCCCAGGAGGAGGATCCGGAGAGATGGAGGTTGAAGAAAAGGCTAGAGGGTTTATTATAGGGTACCTTTGATCCTCATTTTGTTCTTTCTCTTCCAACATTGAGCGAGAAGGTGCATCTGCCTTTTTATTCAATGAACCTGGACGATACCTGAGGACAAAATCAAAACGAGAAAAGAAGAGTGCCCAACAAGCCTGTCGTGGGTTCAAACAATGGGCAGTCTTCAAATACAGCAAATTCTTATGATCTGTAAAAATAGTAACAGTGTACTTTACGCCTTCTAATAAATATCTCCATTCCTCCAACGCTAACTTAATAGCTAACAATTCTTGGACCCCAATAGAGTAATTACTCTCAGCACTGGAAAACTTTTGTGAAAAGAATCCACAAGATACTATTCTCCCATCTGCAGCCACTTGGGACAAAATAGCCCCAACTCCATAAGTGGAGGCATCCACTTCCAGCATAAATGGTTTCTCAACATCAGGTTGAACTGGAAGGCATCCAACACCTCTGGGGACCACACTTTGGGATTAGCCCCTTTTTTTGTCATAGCAGTGATTGGAGCCACAATCGTTGAAAACGCTTTGATAAACTTTCTGTAATAATTGGCAAAGCCTAAAAATCTCTGAATAGACCTTAATGAAGTGGGCAAAACCCAATCTTAAATAGCCTTTAACTTCTCGGGGTCCATCTGAAGTTCGGAACCAGAGATAATATGCCCCAAAAAGGGTATAACCGGAACTTCAAAAAATGCACTTGGAGATCTTACCATAAAGCTTATTAGCTCGAAGGTGGCTTATTACCTCTTTGACATAGGTAAGATGATCAGAAAGATTCCTGGAAAAAATCAAAATATCATCAAGATAAACAATAACAAACTAATAAAGTATATCTAGGAAAATTTCATTCACAAATTCCTGGAACACTGCGGGAGCATTATATAAACCAAAAGGCATGATGAGGTTCTCATAATGGCCATCTCGCGGATTAAACGCAGTTTTCCACTCATCTCCTTCTTTAACTCTGATCAAGTTGTAAGCGCCCCTTATATCAAGTTTAGTAAACAATCGATACCCCTTAACTCTGTCAAACAATTCTGTAATGAGAGGCAAAGGATATTTGTTTTTTACCGTGATCTCATTTAGACCTCTAAAATCGATACATGGACGAAGACCACCATCTTTTTTCTTTACAAAAAAGAAGCCCGCTCCAGCAGGAGATGAAGAAGGCCTGATAAACCCCTTTCATAGGTTATCTTGCACATATTCCAGCATGGCTTGAGTCTCAGGAACAGAGAGAGGGTATACTCGACCTTTGGGTGGCATTTTACCAGGAATAAGTTCAATAGGACAATCCCAGGGACGATGCGATGGAAGTTCATCTGCCGCCTGCTCAGAAAAGACATCAGCAAATTCATGATAAGGCTGTGGGAGAGAAGGTGGAACATCTACTTACACTTCAGCCATTTGTACCACATGAATCAAACAATTTAATTTGCATTTAGGACTCCAAGAAAGAATTTGAGAACAAGTCCAGTCAATATGAGGGTTATGAAGAGTTAACCATGGTAAACCAAGAACTATATCATACATAGAAATAGGTAATACCAGAAACTCTAAGCTTTCTTCATGCAAAGCTCCTACCCTCAACTTCATAGACTTTGTTTGATGCGTAACATATCCATTAGAAATTCTAGTCCCATTTACTGCAGAAAGGGAAAGAGAATGGGTTAATTTGACAACAGGAATTTGCAATTTTTGAACCAATGACAGCAAAATAAAATTGCCCGCTGCTCCTGAATCTAGCAATGCAGAAAACTCTTGACACGGAGACCCAAAATCAGGAATACCCACAGAGATTAAACAATCCTTTTTGGGGAGAACTTTTGAAAGCACCCCTAAGTTGACCTCCCCTCCATCAACTAGGGACGACGTTTTCCCGGCCTTATTGGACATTTAGCCAAAAAATGTTCTGAGGATGCACAATACAAGCACAAATTAGAACGCCTCCTACGTTGCTTTTCCACTTCAGACAACTTAGCTTTATTAATTTGCATAGGCTCATCAGATGTACTATGAGGGAGCGAGACTGGGGAAGAGAACTTTTAGAACACTCAGGGCCTGATTCAGAGCCAGACGCTCTGACCAGAGCGCTCGCTCTGAATCAGTGCCCTCCTACCTTAAAATGGAGCGGCTTCCTGGCCGCTCGCATAGCTGTGGGCTTGCGACGAGACCCTGCGGTAAGGTGTCATTGCCGCAAGCCCTGGAGTGATTTTGGCTCTATCAGAGCCAAAATCACTCCCACCGACATCACTAGTGATGTCAGTGGGGCCGGACTCAGACGGTAGGCGTTTCCATGGGAACGCCTCCATCTGGCAACCACGCCCCCGGCACGGCTAGTAAAGGGGGCGTGCTGTCACTCACCATCAACAGCACGCTCCCTTTAGTGCAAGACCCGTCGTTATTCGGGTCTCGCGCATGCGCACGGCGGAGCTCCCTCCGTCGTGCGCATGCGCATTGGGGGAACATCGACCCGCTTGCGAGCGTCCTGCGCTCGCGAGTGGGTCTGAATGACCCCCTCAGTGCGATTCCTCTGAACCCCTCATTTTCGCATACGCAAATCAATTTTAATAGTCAATGAAATTAACTCATCCAAATTCTCAGGAAGATCCTGAGTCAATAACTCATCTTTAAGTTTCTCAGAGAGACCATTCCAATATGCTGCTCTTAATGCCTCATTGTTCCACTTAAGTTCTGCCACTATAGTTTGAAAGCGAAACCACATACTGACCAACTGGATCTGATCCTTGTTTTACTTGTAAAATGTCCACAGACACGGCCACTGATCCTCCAGGTTCGTCAAATATCCTTTTAAAAGTGGAAACAAAAGCTTGGTAATTTGACATTAAAGCATCATTTCTCTCCCATAAAGGAGAGGCCTACTCGAGAGCAGCACCAGACAATAATGACACGATATAAGCCACTTTAACACGAGAGGTGGTAAAACTTTGGGGTAATAATTCAAAATGAATCTCACATTGGTTGAGAAATTCTCTACAGGTTTTTGGATTACCATCATAAAAGGTAGGAGTCGGTAAACGTAGATGGGAAGCAGAAGCCCCTGATGTACTTGTAACAGGAATCTTAAGTTTATCAAGACATGTGGAAAGATCCTGTAAACATTGCAAAACTTGAACTTGAGTATTTTCCTGTACTTCCAGATGTGCAGTCAAACCTTGAAGCACTTGTACCCCAGTAGCCTGTTCCAGATCCAGATTAATTTTTAAGTCTGTGCAAACTGTCACGGCTGCCGACACTTGAGACTCCTGGAAGGAGTCATGCCTACTGGGCACTATAAACTGAGGTTATTTTAGGAATGACCTGTTCATGGAATCTCAGTAACACAGATAAAAGTAAATAGAATTTATTCACAAGCAAAATATTTAGCAACGTTTCACATAAAGTCTCAACAACACCGAAGTTCAGATATGCAGTAGTCAATATAGGAGTAAACTCCCATATTTAAATAAAGTCTCTGATACTAATGTGGTAGGGAACCCCAAGTCCAATATGAGGCTAAGACCTCAGGATGGTATAAAGGACGTTACTAGGGTTGAGCCCTGTAGTGTGATGAAAATCCAGAACAGGGTTGAGCCCTGCAATGTAATGAAGATCCGGAACAGGGTTGAGCCCTGAGACGTGGTGAAAATCCAAGTCAGGGTTGAGCCCTGCGATGTGTTGCAGAGTTGAGCCCTGTGATGTGAAGCAGGGTTGAGCCCTGTTATGCAGTGAAGATCCGTTACAGGGTTGAGCCATGCAATGCAGTAAAGAACCCAAGCAGGGTTGAGCCCTGTGATGTAGTAAAGATCCAGAGCAGGGTTGAGCCCTGTGATGCAGTGAAGGTCCGGAGCAGGGGTTGAGCCCTGCAGTGTGATGAGGACCTGGGGGGGGGGGTTGAGCCCCGCGATGTAGTGAGGGTCCAGAGCAGGGTTGGGCCCTGCAGTGTGATGGGGATCCAGAGCGGGGTTGAGCCCCATGATGCATGAAGGGTCCGGCGACGATAACTGTAATGGTGCAGTTGACAACTGTAGTAAAGATGAGTTCAATGTCCATGGAAGTAGAAGACAACAAGCAGAGTAAATAATCCAGCAGGGGATGCAACCACAGCAATGGAGCATTTGACAATACTTAGGCAATGGCAATGCTGAGCTCTGTAGTACGGCTGGTAACCAGTATCAGAAGTTTAACCGGAACACGGGCAGAGATATAGCAAAGTCCACACCAAACCACAGGCACAGCAGGGACCTGAAAGTAACGCTGCACAGACACTGAGACACAGTTAGTAACAGGCTTTATACTAGAGGTCTGTAATCCATAGGAAGTTCAGAACATGTGACCCAAATGGAATGAGGTTTGAAATAACAAGCAATCAGATATCCCACAACCTGACA
This sequence comes from Taudactylus pleione, assembly GCA_031769625.1. Classification (NCBI taxonomy): domain Eukaryota; kingdom Metazoa; phylum Chordata; class Amphibia; order Anura; family Myobatrachidae; genus Taudactylus; species Taudactylus pleione. Next base: position 20,287,269 of record JAUIMM010000115.1, on the reverse strand, counting down.
ACACCTTTGAGACAGATGATCATTTTAACTCTCTATCCCCTGTATGTGGAGAACGCCGGCAACCAGGATAGCTCCTCCAATGACCACAATGGAACTTTGGCAAATGTAGTTTATCTTTACGTACTGAAATAGTCACAGTCCTGAAAGAGTTAAGCTGGGAAAAGCGCAGCAAATAACTGTGCTTTCTAATTCTAAGAAGATATCACAAATCCCCATGGAGAGTCCAAATGTGGCGACGGTTGCGATGCCTGACCTTCCCAACACTGGACAGGAAGAGGTGGCTCCTTCCACCATTTTCACACCCTCTGCAAGTGCTGGAAGGAGCACCCACAGTCCACTTGCTGATATTCAAATTGAAGATGTCACTGTTGAAGTACAACAGTATGAGGATATTGGTGTAACTGGCGCTGAGGAGGAAGTTGACGAGGAGAATTCTAATGGTGAGGTGGTTTGTTTAAATCATGCACCGTGGGAGATAGTTGTTATCCATTGGTTGAAAAAGCCCATCATGGTCATGCCTGGGCTGAAGACCAAACATTCCACCTCTTTGGTCTGGAAATATTTCTATCCAAATCCGGACAACAACTGTCTTGCCATATGTATCATATGTAAAGGTGGAATAATTAGGAGTAGGGATGTTAACCACCTAGGAACATCCTCCCTTATACGTCACCTGCAGCACACTCATAAAAAGTTACTGTCAAGTTCATAAACTGTGGCTAAGACCGTAAGCAGTCCAGGGACACCTAAATCCCTTTTTCCTGTTGTATCCAAGCGCCTGCAAACCACACCATCAACTCCCTCCTCGTCAATTTCCTACTCAGTCAGGATCGGAAGTAGACCTGCAGGCCATGTCACTGGCATGACTGCTCCTCTATCCGGGATTCCTCGGGAGCATCCTGCATTGCTACGCCAACTGCTGCCACTGCTGTTGTTGCTGCTGGGAGTCGTTCATCATCCCAGAGAGGAAGTAGGAACACCACTACTTCTTTTACAAAGCAATTGACCCTCCAAGAGTCTTTAGCGAGGAGGATGAAGTAGGACAGCAGTCATCCTGAAGCAAAGTGGATAACTGAGGCCTTGACAGCTACGTTGGTGTTAGACGTGCATCCGTTATCCCCCATTAGTGCAGTGGGATTTAGACAATTGATGGAGGTAGTGTGTCTCCGGTACCAAATCCCATCTAGATTCCACTTCACTAGGCATGCGATACCAAGAATGTACAGAGAAGTCATAAAAAGTGTCCTCAGTGTCCTAAAAAATGCGGTTGTACCCAATGTCCACTTAACCACGTACATGTGGACAAGTGGAACAGGGCAGACTAAGGACTATATGACTGTGACAGCCCACTGGGTAGATGTATCGCCTTATACAGCAACAACAGCAGCGTCACCAGTAGCAGCATCTCAGAAATGCCAGCTTGTTCCAAGGCAGGCTACGCTGTGTATCACCGGTTTCAGTAAGAGTCACACCGCTGACAACCTCTTAGAGAAACTTAGGAAAATCATCGCCCAATGGCTTACCCCACTTAGACTCTCCTGGGGATTTGTGATATCTGACAACGCCATCTGGGCAAAATCCAGCATGTCCCATGTTTTGCTCACACAATAAATTTGGTGATGCAGAATTTTCTGAAAAATGACAGGGACGTGCAGGAGACGCTTTGGGTGGCCCGAAAAATTTCTGGCCACTTTCGTCATTCAGCGACTGGATGCCGAAGACTGGAGCACCAGCAAACACTCTTGAACTTGCCCTGCCATCACCTGAAGCAAGAGGTTGTGACGCGGTGGAACTCAACCCTCTATATGCTTCAGAGGATGGAGGAGCAGCAAAAGGCCATTCAAACCTATACATCCACCTGTGACATAGGCAAAGGAGGGGGTTTGCACCTCACTCAAGTGCAGTGGAGAATGATTTCCGTGTTGTGCAAGGTTCTCCAGCCCTTCGAACTTGCCACACGTGAAGTCAGTTCAGACACTGCCAGCTTGAGTCAGGTCATTCCCCTCATCAGGCTTTTGCAGAAGCAGCTGGAGAAAGTGAAGGAGGAGCTAAGACAGAGTGATTCCGCTCGGTATGTGGGACTTGTGGATGAAGCCCTTCATTCGCTTTGCCAGGATTTGAGGGTGGTCAATCAGACCACTACATTTTGGCCACCGTGCTCGATCCTAGGTTTCAAGCCTACGTGGTGTCTCTCTTTCCGGCCGACACAAGCCTGCAGAGGTGCAAAGACCTGCTGGTGAAAACACTGTCAGCTGAAGCGGAACATGACACGTCAACAGCTCCTTCTTCATTTTCTCCCGCAACTGGGGCTGCCAGGAAACAACTTAGGTATCCTAAGCAACCCACTGGCGGTGATGCAGGGCAGACAGGACCAAGTTTGGACATCTGGTCTGGACTGAAGGACCTGGAAACAATTTCTGACATGTCTACTGTCACTGCATATGATACTGTCACCATTGACAGAATGGTGGAGGATTACATCGGTGACAGCATCCAAGTAGGCATGTCAGACAGTCCGTACATGTACTGGCAGGAAAAAGAGGCCCCTGTACAAACTGGCTCTATTCTACCTAAGTTGCCCCCCCTCCAGTGTGTACTTTGAAAGAGTTTTTAGTGCAGCCAGGAACCTTGTCAGCAAAAGGCGTAGGAGGTTGCTTCCACAAAATGTGGAGAAGATGATGTACACCAAAATGAATTATCAATTCTTCCAGGGAGAACAGCCTCCAGAAAATACAGAGGGACCTGTGGTGGTGGTCAAATTAATACTCTGTGAGGATGAGGATGTACACAACACTGAAGAGGGTGAGGAATTGGTGGATGAGGAGGATGAGGATGACATCTTGCCTCCGTAGAGCCAGTTTGTGCAGGGACAGATTAATTGCCAGCTTGTTTTGTGGGGGCCCAAACGAACCAATCATTTTAGCCACAGTTGTGTGGCAGACCCTGGCTCTGAAATGATTGGTTTGTTAAAGTGTGCATGTCCTGTTTATACAACATAAGGGTGGGTGGGAGGGCCCAAGGACGATTCCATCTTGCACCTCGTTTTTTTGTTTGCATTATGTACTGTTTGAGGCCTAGTTTTTTAAACTGCCATCCTGTCTGCCACTGCAGTGTCACTCCTAGATGGACCACGTGTTTGTGCCGCCCACTTGTGTCACTTATCCAGCTACCTTGGTGTAAACCTTTCGGCCTAAAAACAATATTGTGAGGTGTGAGGTGTTCAGAATAGACTAGAAATGAGTGGAAATTAATGTTATTGAGGTTAATAATAGCATAGGAGCAGAAAAACCCACAAATTCTGTGATTTTAGTTGTTTTTATGCTTTTTTGTCTAAAAAAATCCAGATCCAAAACACAAGACCCAGAACCCAAAATACAGAAGGGTGGTTTTGGCAAAACCAATCCAGATCCAAAACACGAGGAAAGATCCAGATCCAAAACCAAAACACAAAACACGATAAGTGGCCGGTGCACACCCCTAATATATATATATATATATATATATATATATATATATATATATATATATATCTGGGTATACACACACTGACTGACACAGACACACACACGCACACCTCTATCACTAAAAAACATGAATGCAGCAGGCAAGTAAATACAGCCAGCATGATTTATTAAAGACCCCCCTCCCACCAGTAGTGCCCCATATACAGTGCCCCACTATGTAGTGCCCCCAGTAGTAGTCCCCCTATGCAGTGCCCCAGTAGTGCCCCTTACACAGTTCCATCAGTAGTGCCCCTATACAGTGCCCCCAGTAGTGGTCCCCCTATGCAGTGCTCCCAGTAGTGCCCCTTATACAGTGCCCCCAGTAGTGGTCACCCCCTCTGCAGTGCCCCTAGTAGTGGTACCCCCTATGCAGTGCCCCCAGTAGTGACCCTTATACAGTGGCCCTAGTAGTGGTACTCCCTATACAGTGCCCCCAGTAGTGACCCTTATACAGTGGCCCTAGTAGTAGTCTGCCCTATGCAGTGCCCCTTACATATATAACACAAGACACACACAATATACTTACCTGAAATAAATAAATACAGCCAGCATGATTTATTAAAGACCACCCTCCCCCTAGTAGTGCCCCTCATACAGTGCCCCCAGTAGTGACCCATTATACAGTGCCCCTAGTAGTTCCTCTTATACAGTGCCCCCAGTAGTGCTCCATATACAGTGCCCCCCTATGTAGTGCCCCCAGTAGTGGTCCCCTATGCAGTGCCCCCAGTAGTGCCCCTTACACAGTGCCCTCAGTAGTTCCCCTTATACAGTGCCCCCAGTAGTGGTCCCCCCTATGCAGTGCTCCCAGTAGTCACCTTTACACAGTGCCTCCAGTAGTGGTCTCCCCCTATGCAGTGCTCCTAGTAGTGCCCTTATACAGTGCCCCCAGTAGTGGTCCCCCTTATCCTGCGCCCCCAGTAGTGCCCCTTATACAGTGCCCCCAGTAGTGGTCACCCCCTATGCAGTGCCAATTATACAGTGCCCCCAGTAGTGGTCCCCCCTATGCAGTGTCCCCAGTAGTGACCCTTATACAGTGGCCCTAGTAGTAGTCCGCCCTATGCAGTGCCCCTTACATATATAACACAAGACACACACAATATACTTACCTGAATCCCCGCTCCTGCGCCCACCACCATCCGCTCTTCTGTCCTCCCACTCAACACTATAGGAGAGAAGTCATGATGTTTCTCCCATCACCCACTGCGGGAGCCGGAAGGCGGAGCTCATCAGTAAGCTCCAGCCTGGCTCCCTCCGTGAATGCAGTAGCCAATGAGAGTCTGTCTGACTCTCATTGGTTGCTAAAACAAACACACCCCCGCCTAGTAGTATGAGTGTACTACCCGGCGCAGCCGGTGGTGTGTTTGTTACTGTATAGCGCGGACAACACTTACTGCAGTCCGCACTACACTTACTGAAACCAGTGACCTGGACCGCAGCAGGCGGCGCCACCGGTCTGACGGCGCTACGCCACTGATCGGAGGGCAGGGGGGGTTTCTGGGTACTCGGAAACCCCCCTGCGTGTGGGTAATATGTACCCAGTGTATTGAAGGGGAGCACAACTCACAAGTACAGCAAGATGGCTACTGGACTGCTATTCTCTCCTACCACGCAAGGTTCTCAGTAAAGAACTGAGCCTGTTACCATACCTAGTCTAAATGAAATCCTGTGAATCTAACACAGACACTACCATAACATGTGGGCACTGAAAACCTATAAAGGAAAAAGCACCAACACAACCCCAAATTGAAATCCACCCAAATACTGATATTTTAATGGAGAAGAACAGCCAGCTAGTTAATAAGCCCTTGTAGTACGTAAAGTCAACAACAAAAACTTGCAGGGGTCAACAATACCTTTTTAAATGGCAAGTGGGAGGTATCCAACACCCATCCCAATACACTAACTAGTCCCGATCAGAAACTTGGTGCCGCTGACTCGAGTAGGCAGTTAGCCTAAACAGTGTATTGAAGTGAGTGTACCTCCAGACTGTGGAAAACGTGCCACTGAGTCACCGTCTTTTCCACTTTCCCGAATGAATTAGTAGATAACTGTGGCATAGACCAACCTGTGCTAGGTGTGATCGGGGGAAAATAGATGACCAGCCAGATAATGAAATCATTAGGCTTAAACAACAGGAACTTGCAAGGATCAATTGCCCTGACAACAGCAAGTGAGAGGTTTAAAACATTGAACCAATAGCATATGCAGACCCACCTTGATGAATGGTGCTGGTGATCCAGTAGGGTGAAATCATCCAACCCATGCATTGAACGGGATCACACATTAGAAAGCAACAGAATGGCCACTGAAATGACATCCACTCAATTACCCCAATTTGGCTCAATGATGCCCAACAAAAAGAGAAAAACAAGCAATATAACACCAATACAACATTACAAGGACAGAAGAGGCCAATGGTCCCATCAACAATCTCAGAATAATGATAGGTTTAAAACTCACAAATCAACAGACCATAACACAAATGATCACCTAAAGACAGGACTCAAAAGGAAGACCAAGTGCCAAAAGCAAAGCACAACAAAGGCAATAACCCTATCCAACTAGCAGGAAGGGCAGGAAAGGGAGGGGTAACACAGAAAGGTTAAATAACTTGGCCTGAGGTAAAAACCTAACAAAAAAACCTTCAGAGGAAAAAAAAACAGGGAAAATCCCTCAAGGTCCCATTTGAACAGTGATGAGTGGCTAATCCCTAAGTTAAAATACACAAGGAAGCAGCGAGCTATATCCCTACAGATTGAGGGCTTCAAATTTTAGCAACACCTGAACCCCATAAAGAAAAATGGTCCTAAATTAAATAGCAGAAAGTGCTCTCGAATTTCTCCTACTTGAGAATTTCGTAGGTCCTTCTGCACCTCCTGCTAAAACCTAAGGATGAGGCTAGGAGAATAGAAAGAGTATGTACAATATACCCCCCCCCAGTAAGAATTAGGAAACCATATAAAGAAGCAAATAAATAATGAGACTCAGGTGTGATACCTTCCAGCATCAGGGACAAGGAAGCATCACCAGTGCAACTCCTCAATGAGTCACCATCAGTTAATACACTGTAGCAATAAAGGAGAATAGGAACCTCACAGAATGCCAGAGTTTGCATGATGGCATAAAATACAAAGGGGCAAATGTATTAAGCTCTGGAAAGTGATAAAGTGGAAAGTGATAAATGACCAGCTAATCAGCTCCTAACTGTCATGTTACAGGCTGTGTTTTAAAAATGACAGTTAGGAGCTGATTGGATGGTCATTCATCACTCTCCATTTTATCACTTTCCAGCGCTTAATACATCTGCCCCAATAACTAATATGCATCTCTGTTAGACAACCAGTAAAGGAGGTCAGAAGTGAAACAGGTGTAGTGCAAAAGGAGAAACCCCACTGTGGGAAATACCAGATAATATCTATGAAACAATTGATAACAATAGTTGTTATGTCTTATGCTTTAAACCCCAAAAGGAGAAGGCCTGAAGGAGTCAAAATGTGTGTGTACCACAATGGGACCCAACCCTGTGTGGGAAATGCAATCCATATAATCAGGGCCGGCAACAGAAATCTCGGAGCCTGGTACACTGATGTCTCTGGGGGCCCCACCTTCCCACCATGACCCCAGATCCCGCACATCCCTCCCCTGCATGTTTGATATGCGAAGCATGAGAATGTTAACTGAAAGATATGCCAGCCTTTAAGCAAAGTAAAAATACACTATGACTTACCACACTGTTCCTGTCACTGATGATGCAGTCTGTAGTTCTTGTCTGCCGTCTCTTGCAAGGTCTTCTTGATGACAGTGCTGTGGATGCCTCAGGGGTAGGAGGGATGGTGTCTGCAGTCAGCTATCCACATTATTCTTCATCTTCCTCAAATTTAGCCTCTCATCACCATCCTCAGCCCAGAAGCCCCCATCACTTTTCTCTGCCCCCACCCCCCATCACCTTCCTCTGTCCCCAGCCCCCATCCTCTGTCCACAACCCCCATAACCTTCCTCTGTCCCCAGCATATGTCACCTTCCTCTGTCCCCAGCCCCCATCACCTTCCTCTGTCCCCAGGTCCCATCACCTTCCTCTGTCCTCAGCCCTTGTCACCTTCCCCTGTCCCCAGCCCATGTCACCTTCTGCCCCAGCATCTTCCTCTGCCCCCAGCCCCCTTCATCTTCCTCTGCCCCAGCCTGTGTCACTTTCTTCCTCCAGCCCCGTCACCTTCCTCTGCCCCAGCCCGTGTCACCCCAGCATCTTCCTCTGCCCCCAGCCCCCTTCATCTTCCTCTGCCCCAGCCTGTGTCACTTTCTTCCTCCAGCCCCGTCACCTTCCTCTGCCCCAGCCCGTGTCACCTTCTTCCTCCAGCCCCCGTCACCTTCCTCTGCCCCAGCCTGTGTCACCTTCTTTCTCCAGCCTGTCACCTTCCTCTGCCCCAGCCCGTGTCACCTTCTTCCTCCAGCCCCGTCACCTTCCTCTTCCCCAGCTCATGTGACTTTCTTCCTCCAGCCCCGTCACCTTCCTCTGCCCCAGCCCGTATCACCTTCTTCCTCCAGCCCCCATCACCTTCCTCTGTCCCCAGGTCCCATTACATTCCTCTGTCCTCAGCCCATGTCACCTTCCCCTGTCCCCAGCCCATGTCACCTTCTGCCCCAGCATCTTCCTCTGCCCCAGCCCGTGACCTTCTGCCCCCAGCCCCCTTCATCTTCCTCTGCCCCAGCCTGTGTCACCTTCTTCCTCCAGCCCCGTCACCTTCCTCTGCCCCAGCCTGTGTCACCTTCTTTCTCCAGCCTGTCACCTTCCTCTGCCCCAGCCCGTGTCACCTTCTTCCTCCAGCCCCATCACCTTCCTCTGCCCCAGCTCATGTGACTTTCTTCCTCCAGCCCCATCACCTTCCTCTGCCCCAGCCTGTATCACCTTCTTCCTCCAGCCCCCATCACCTTCCTCTGTCCCCAGGTCCCATCACCTTCCTCTGTCCTCAGCCCATGTCACCTTCCCCTGTCCCCAGCCCATGTCACCTTCTGCCCCAGCATCTTCCTCTGCCCCAGCCCGTGACCTTCTGCCCCCAGCCCCCTTCATCTTCCTCTGCCCCAGCCTGTGTCACTTTCTTCCTCCATCCCCATCACCTTCCTCTGCCCCAGCCCATGTCACCTTCTTCCTCCAGCCCCGTCACCTTCCTCTGCCCCAGCCTGTGTCACCTTCTTCCTCCAGCCTGTCACCTACCTCTGCCCCAGCCCGTGTCACCTTCTTCCTCCAGCCCCGTCACCTTCCTCTGCCCCAACTCATGTGACTTTCTTCCTCCAGCCCCGTCATCTTCCTCTGCCTCAGCCCGTATCACCTTCTTCCTCCAGCCCCCGTCACCTTCCTCTGCCCCAGCCATGGAAAACGGAACCAGATAATAAAAGTGTAGGGAGGACTAGCAGATATATGATAGATAACAGTTAAATATAACTGACACATCTTTCCTTTAAACTCCAGCAGGAAGAGGCCAGAAGGTGTGTGTTAAATTTATATTTTTGTAGTTTTATAAATATCAGAGATGCTTTAGTCCCACAATAGCAATTAAGGACAAATCTGGCTTGATTATTTATAGATGGCTAAGCTGTGGATCACCACAAAAGCATATCTATTGGGATACAAATAAAATACATAAGTGATAACATAAAATTAAATACACCAAAATGCACACAAGTACACCTGTGTTAGCATCACATAAGTGAATGTAGTAGCCATGGGAAGCCTGCAGGGCTAAGGGACAAATGGATATTCTAAGGTTAAAAGCATACTGTAATGCTACTTAGAGCCTGACAAAAGTAAACCAACCCCAGTGGATATATGAGTGTATGTACATGTGTGATACCCCGCTATGTGGTGAAATGTGATGTTACTATACCTTACCGGGTAGGCATGGAACGATACACCCTACTGTATGTTGGCTCCAGTGGCGTAACTTCATCCCAGGTACCCGGAGGCAAGATAAATGTTGGTGCCCTCCCAAATTAAAATTGACCCCCCCCAGCCCCAGCTGCCGCCGCCCCCTATGCAGTTCCTTTTATACAATGCCCCCAGTAGTGGTCCCCCTATGCAGTGCCCTCAGTAGAAGTCCCCCTATGCAGTGCCCGCCTATGTAGTGCCCCCCAGTAATATTCCTCCTATGCAGTGCCTCCCGTAGTGGTCCCCCTATTCAGTCCCTCCAGTAGTGGTCCCCCTATGCAGTACCTCCAGTAGTGGTCCCCCTATGCAGTGCCCCCAGTAGTAAGGCCCTTGTAGTGCTCCCAATAGTAAGGCCCCTGTAGTGTTCCCGTATGATGCCCCCAGTAGTAATGCCGCTGTAGTGCCCCATATGATGCCCCCAGTAGTAAGGCCCCTGTAATGCCCCCTGTAGTGCCCCCATATGATGCCACCAGTAGTAAGCCCCTTGTAGTAAGGTCCCTGTAATAAGCCCCCAGTATTAAACCCCCAGTAGTAAGCCCCCAGTATTAAACCCCCTGTAGTGACCCCAGTAGTAAGCCCCCTGTAATGCTCCCAGTATTAAGCCCCCTGTAGTGCCCCCAGTAGTAAGTCCCCTGAAATGCCCCAAATAGTAAGCCCCCTGTAATGCCCCCAGTATTAAGCCCCCGTAGTGCCCCCAGTATTAAGCTCCCTGTAGTGCCCAGTAGTAAGCCCCCTGAAGTGCCCCCAGTAGTAAGCCCCCTGTAGTGCCTACAGTAGTAAGCCCCCTGCAGTTCCCCCAGTAGTATGCCCCCTGTAGTGCTCCCAGTAGTAAGCCCCCTGTAATGCCCCAGTATTACAGTATTAAGCCCCTTGTAGTGCTCCCAGTACTGTGCCCTCTGTAATGCCCCCAGTATTGTGCCCCATGTAATGCCCCCAGTATTGTGCCCCCCCGCGCACGCACTCACACACACATTAAAAAAAAACTTACCTTAAACCCCGCTCCAGTGCCTGGTACCTTCCATTTCGGCACCCGCTGCTCGGAACTATGGGAGTGACGTCATGACATCACTCCCATAGTGCACTGCGGGACCCGGAGCTCAGGAGTGAGCTCCGGCTGCCGCTTGTGCCGGGGGGGAGGGGGAGAGAAGGAGCGGGTGCCCTGCAAATGGAGGGTGCAGGGGTTGAGACCGCACCCCCTGCATCCTCCGTAATTATGCCACTGGAGGGGAAGCGCCGATCAGCGGCGCTCCTTCTCCATGCAGCTCCTCCTCAGCAGTGGCCGGCCCGGATGACAATGGAGCCAGGTGCCCCCTTCAGGGCTGGCGCCCGGCAGCAAATGACTCCATTGTCTCCGGGAGTTCCGCCACTTGGTTCTCTTGTTCCTCTGGATACTTCAGAGACGTAAGGATGAATGCTCCAGTGACTACTAATTCATCCATTTTTAACACAAAATGTTTCTTTATTACCTCTATAATTCAGTCTTAGGGGCCTATGTATCAAAGGGGGAGAGATAAAATTGTGAGATAAAGTACGAACCAATCAGCTTCCAATTTACATTTTGCAGGGTGTGTTTAAAAAATGATAGTTAGGAGTTGATTGGTTGGTAATTTATTTGTTACAATTTTATCTCTCTCCCAGCTTTGATACATAGGCCCCTAAATAATCACAGTTACAAGAACAGTTTTTCAGAACACATAAACTCGAGAAAACATTATTTTCACATATACATACATATATATTTCTCCGAACCACAGAGAAAATATTTTATTTTTTAGGAATGCAAGAACATGGTTGTAATTTTACACAACCCTAAATACCGTAATACTTAAGGACATTAAACTAATGTAACACTAACAATAAAATAGTTGCAGTTTAGCCAGAAGATACCTGTTTTCAGTCTTCTCACTCAATATATATATATATTAGGGGTGTGCACCGGCCACTTTTCGTGTTTTGTGTTTTGGTTTTGGATCTGGATCTTTCTTCGTGTTTTGGATCTGGATTGGTTTTGCCAAAACCACCCTTCCGTGTTTTGGGTTCTGGGTTTTGTGTTTTGGATCTGTATGTTTTTTTTAAAAATCATAAAAACAGCTAAAATCACAGAATTTGTGGGTTTTCTGCTCCTATGCTATTATTAACCTCAATAACCTTCATTTCCACTCATTTCCAGTCTATTCTGAACACCTCACACCTCACAATATTGTTTTTATGGCCAAAAGGTTGCACCGAGGTAGCTGGATGACTATGCTAAGCGACACAAGTGGGCGGCACAAACACGTGGCCCATCTAGGAGTGACACTGCAGTGGCAGACAGGATGGCAGTTTGAAAAACTAGGCCCCAAACAGTACATACTGCAAAGAAAAAAAAGAGGTGCAAGATGGAATTGTCCTTGGGCCCTCCCACCCACCCTTATGTTGTATAAACAGGACATGCACACTTTAACAAACCAATCATTTCAGCGCTAGGGTATGCCACATGACTGTGGCTGAAATGATTGGTTCGTTTGGGCCCCCACAAAACAAGCTAGCAATCAATGTGTCCCTGCACAAACTGGCTCTACGGAAGCAAGATGTCATCCTCATCCTCCTCATCCACCGATTCCTTGGATAAAACAGGAAACAGGGATTTAGGTGTCCCTGGACTGCTTACGGTCTTACCCAAAGTTTCTGAACTTGACAGTAACCTTTTATGAACGCGCTGCAGGTGCCGTATAAGGGAGGATGTTCCTAGGTGGTTAACGTCCCTACCCCTACTTATTCCACCTTTACATAAGGTACATATGGCAAGACAGTTGTTGTCCGGATTTGGATAGAAATATTGCCAGACCAAAGAGGTGGAATGTTTGGTCTTCTGCCCAGGCATGACCGTGATGGGCTTTTTCATCCCACGGACAACAACTGTCTCCCCCGGAGCCTGATTTAAACAAACCACATCACCATCAGAATCCTTCTCCCCAACTTCCTCCTCAGCGCCAGCTACACCAGTATCCTCATCCCGTTGTACTTCAACAGTGACATCTTCAATTTGCATATCAGCAAGTGAACAGTGGGTGCTCCTTTCAGCACTTGCAGGGGGCGTGCAAATGGTGGAAAGAGCCACCTCTTCCCGTCCAGTGCTGGGAAGGTCAGGCATCGCAACCGCCACCACACTTGGACTCTCCTTGGGGATTCTTCGCTGTGCTTTTGCCAGCTTAACTCGTTTGATTTTTTTAGTGGGAGGAGGGCTTCCATCGTCATGTGAAGCTGAACCACTAGTCATGAACATAGGGAAAGACCTTAGCCGTTCCTTGCCACTCCGTGTCATAAATGGCATATTGGCAAGTTTACGTTTCTCTTCAGATGATTTAAATGTTTTTTTTAAGGTCATTTTCCTGAACTTTGTCATTTGGGATTGTATGTGGCTTCTACTATGACATTGGGCATCGGCCTTGGCAGACGACGTTGATGGCATGTTATCGTCTATGTCATGACTAGTGGCAGCAGCTTCAGCACTAAGAGGAAGTGGTTCTTGATCTTTCTCTATTTTATTTTTATCGGAGAAAGTTTGGTCCTCCATTTATGTTATATCGATTTGATATATACGTGCGGCTAAGGCGCACACAAACACAGAAAATATTTTTTTATTTTTGCTGGAGAGTAGTGCACTTTGTGGGTTACACCACCCTTTAAGAAATGAGCCAGCCGGCTCTTTACTTATGGGACACAGGCGCATGCTTGGCGCTGCTCCTTTGTTGATGCACGTGTGGCTACTGCGCACACAATTCACAAACAGAAAATATTTTTTTATTTGGTTTGGAGTGTACTTCGGGGGTTACAGCACCCTTTAATTGTCAAGCCAGCCGACCCTTTACTTATGACACAGGCGCACGCTTGGCACTACTTTGTTGATGCACGTGCGGCTACTGTGCACACAATTCACAAACACAGAAAATATATATTTTTTTGGTTTGGAGTGTACTTTGGGGGTTACAGCACCCTTTAACGGTCAAGCCAGCCGGCCCTTTACTTATGACACAGGCGCACGCTTGGCACTACTTTGTTGATGCACGTGCGGCTACTGCGCACACAATTCACAAACACAGAAAAAATATTTTGTTATTTGGTTTGGAGTGTACTTTGGGGGTTACAGCACCCTTTAATGGTCAAGCCAGCCGGCCCTTTACTTATGACACAGGTGCACGCTTGGCACTACTTTGTTGATGCACGTGCGGCTACTGTGCACACAATTCACAAACACAGAAAAAATATTTTGTTATTTGGTTTGGAGTGTACTTTGGGGGCTACAGCACCCTTTAGCGATCAAGCCAGCCAGCCCTTTACTTATGACACAGGCGCACGCTTGGCACTACTTTGTTGATGCACGTGCGGCTACTGCGCACACAATTCACAAACACAGAAAATATTTTTTTATTTGGTTTGGAGTGTACTTTGGGGGTTACAGCACCCTTTAATTGTCAAGCCAGCCGGCCCTTTACTTATGACACAGGCGCACGCTTGGCACTACTTTGTTGATGCACGTGCGGCTACTGCGCACACAATTCACAAACACAGAAAATATTTTTTTATTTGGTTTGGAGTGTACTTTGGGGGTTACAGCACCCTTTAATTGTCAAGCCAGCCGGCCCTTTACTTATGACACAGGCGCACGCTTGGCACTACTTTGTTGATGCACGTGCGGCTACTGCGCACACAATTCACAAACACAGAAAATATATATTTTTTTGGTTTGGACTGGAGTGTACTTTGGGGGTTACAGCACCCTTTAACGGTCAAGCCAGCCGGCCCTTTACTTATGACACAGGCGCACGCTTGGCACTACTTTGTTGATGCACGTGCGGCTACTGCGCACACAATTCACAAACACAGAAAATATATATTTTTTTGGTTTGGACTGGAGTGTACTTTGGGGGTTACAGCACCCTTTAACGGTCAAGCCAGCCGGCCCTTTACTTATGACACAGGCGGACGCTTGGCACTACTTTGTTGATGCACGTGCGGCTACTGCGCACACAATTCACAAACACAGAAAATATATTATTTTTTTAGCACTTGGGGGGAGCACCCCTGATGGACAGAGCACCCCCTGGACAACACTACAGCACCCCTTTAGGACTGGGACACTGCACAGGACTTTGGAGTGGACACAGCCCCTATGGAGAACTGACTGCACAACACAGTCCAGCCAGCCCCTATGGACTTTGAAGTAGTGGACACAGCCCCTATTAACAACAGCAGCACAGCACAACACAGCCAGCCCCTATGGACTTTGAAGTAGTGGACAACAGCAGCACTACACTACACTACACTACACAGCCCAGCCAGCCCTAACTCCCACCCTCCCTCTTCACTGTCCACAGCCGAGTGAGAAAATGGCGCCGACGCGGGTACCTTATATTGGATCCAAAACCCGCGAGACTCGGAAGGCGGGATGATGACTTTTTGCCTCGATTTCAGATCTGAGTCAGGCGGGAAAAGTCGAGCCTGACTCGGTTCGGACTCGGATCGGGGGGGCTCGGGGGGGGGTTCGGATTTCAGAAATCCGAACCCGCTCACCCCTAATATATATATATATATATATATATATATAGAATAGGATTTAGTTAAACTCAACGTGAATTATAACCTTCTACCAAACAATCTGCCTCTTACTCTTCACTACAATAGAATGTAAATAAACAAGGATTGACTTTGTCTATTTGAGCAGTTCTAGGGGCCTATGCATCAAGCCATTTTTTACATAGAATTATGCAGAAACTGCAGTTTCTGCATAATTTTATGCATCTATCCTATGCAGTAATTGCACAATGTAGGAGATTTCACATAAATCTCTTGCAAAGTGCTAATTTGTACTTCAGATCGCAGTCCCCATTATTATCAATTGGGACTACCATCTGACCCCTATGTACTAAACCCAAAAAAGTTAATTGTTTCGGAGTTTAGCACCGGTAGTTTACACCATCCTCCGGAGAAGTTTCTCACTTCAGTGAAAGACTTCTCCTAAATGCCGGGGATATAACTCGCGGGGACAGTGGTTACAGCAACCGCTGTCCCGGCGAGTTCCCCGTAGTATATACCCAGGATATTTTTATTAAAAATGAAAAAATCCCAGACGAGTTAGGTACATAATAATCGCGGCAGTAGTGCGATTATTAGTACATAGACCCCCTAATCCTTTATATAGTGGCTGATGAAATGTCAATAAGAACTGCTGTTCTAAAATAAGTTTCACTTTTTAATTGAAGTAATAGAACAAATGGTTCATATACTGTATATGCATATATAGTTCCATATAGGTTAAGAATGATCACTCTATCGCTAAGTGGTGACACAATTAATGAATGGTTAGTAAATACCTTTGTGAATTAGGATTTGTTTTTCATACAGAATATAGCGTGAAAAGTATTATTTACTCTCTGCTGGGGATTAGTGATGATTTATTGTATTTAGGTAATTTAAGGTTATCTTAGACCATCCGGGGTGCAGCTGAAGTATTATTACAATTTTGATTCAGTGGGTAAAGGGGTTGAATACCCTGTTCTGCAGACTGTGTGCTTCTTCTGAGGTAAAACAAATAGTTATCACTGTCTAACTCTGTGTAGAACTATAAACGTGCTTATATTATGGAATGTAATTGCTTCTGGTCACACCACAGTGGTTCTATGCAGGAGTGCAGCCAATAAAGAGTATACATGAACACTGTAGTGAGGACAGCTGAGGTGCTCTCTCAGTAGGTCAAATTACTCTGCACATTATAAAGCTGGTATGTGGTAACTATTGGGAGCTGTCAGCTGGAGTGTAGTGCACAGAGGTACAGCTGTGAGGTGGTGCAATTACAGACCTCTCTAGATGCTTGTGGCTCTCCTGAGGTGACAGTCACCTCCTTCTGACCTGGCTCTTCCCCCTGGTGCTCCTGCCCTATTGGTCAGCTCTCACAGATGGCACCCGTAGTGCAACTCCTGCTCCTTCCTCACCATTACTTCAGGACCCCCTGTAATTGCCATAACAGCCAAGTCAGCCACCTGCAGCTGGTTCCAGCAAGTTCTGAGTCATGTGACCTGCTGCTGACTCACCATTGGACCGGCAGCTCGGCTTTTTATAACCCCCCTCCAGTCCTTTGGTTCTCTTTCTTGGTGCAGAGAATTAGGGATGGGCAGATCGATTCCCCGTACTGAGTTGAGCCACATGGCTCAACTCAGTAGAGTGTCTCTAGACAGTGTCTCGGGACACGGCTCTTTAGAGCTGTAGGAAGCAGGGGTGCTGGCTACTCTGAGTGAATCGCTGACGGCTCCGCCCCCCGCTGTCCAGCAGTGCAGATCAACTTTCTGGACTGACTCTCCTGAGTCAGTCCACTCCCCCACGACCCCTGGCAGTAGCAGCTTGACTCCGAGTGAGTCGCTGACAGCTACGCCCCCTACACTGCTGATCCCTCCGACCTGATCATACTTCTACACTGACTCAGTGGAGAAGTATGATCAGGTCGGATCAGCAGTGTAGGGGGCGGAGCTGTCACTGACTCAGGCTCCCACTGACAGAGGTGCTAGAGAGGTGAGTGTCGCGACATACCAATCGTTGAGTTGAGACACTCACTCAGTAACCATCTCTACAGAGAATAAACATATTTTTGGCCACAATATTGGATTAAACTATATACAAATGCTTACACAAAGGCACTCCCCACAGTGCTAAATATCATACAGGAGAAATACTGTAAGTATTCCAGAAACAACAGATGGGCAATGTTTCCATACATTGGAATTTGCTTATGTACCATCTTTATACCAATATGTATATGTTTCTTAGGTGGTAAACCCTGGTTCTGGGGTACTACTCATGCTGTATGGAATATAGATTGCAAGCTTCCCTTGGGGCAGGTATGGATGAGAATGTCATCTGTAAAGAGCTGCAGAGTATGTGTAGCTATATAAAAATTGTGAATAAATAAGTAAAAATATCAATTGAAGCAATAAAAGTTATTATTATATTAATCCTTACATTTAAATAACCACATACAAATACAATGGACTTATTTTCTACCATGTTCTTTTCTGGACATTAAAGTCATATGCCATATATGGAGATCTGTGATCTATAGAAACATACATGTAAGATAGCGGATCATACAGACCATATGATTAAATAGAGTTTAAGATAAGGGAAGGAAAGGAAGTGGGATGTCACCGCACAGGTATGTAATCACCAGTTACGTATAATAATCAATAAAAGGGGGGAGTACTATAACCACTAAATGTTAATGTAATTACACTCTATGATTTATATTTCCAGGTAGTGGTGGTGCTTCTCAGAGTAATAATTGTTTGGACAACAGAAAAACGGAGGTTTAACAGACCACCAAAGACTCTATAATGAGAGCACTCTAATAGCTCTGTAGTACTGATAATGCGAGTATAGTTAAAGCTTAACTTTTATTCCAACTGCATTGTGATTAAAATAAACGCACAAATACACATGACAAGATGTGTGCAAAGGACAAAAGAAAGGACATATGGTAATAGGACCATACAATAGGTTCCTAAATACTTCAAGGACCGCAAAATATTACAAACAATATATAGAATAACACATCATTTTTACATGTAATAAAAATGTATAAAATACACCCAGGTCCGGAAAAAATGTGGATCAATCTCAAAGCTTATTTGTTAAATATATTCCAAAATTAGCAGTGTAAATCTGCTTCAGTTTGAGACAGAGATTAAAATAAAGTCAGGGATGTGGAGAACTGTTATACAGGAGGTTCTTCTGCTTCCTATCATACATCCCAGTATTGGTTAGGAAGTGAGAGACTCCTGTTGTACAGTATCTCCTAAAAACAACAGCTAGTATCAGTAATCCTGTGCAGACGTTCACTTCTGCTTTCAAGTGTCATGCCCAATCCACATTAGTGGATTAAGGGGGTATAGGACACCTGATGAAAGAGTTAATGAGTTGTCTTGGCACTGATAGGAAATGGATAGAGGAAGAAAGAATGAACTCATAAAATGAAATAAATAAAGTAGAGTAATCCTTATTATTAAATCCAGAATTTTCATATCATAGGATTAGTTTCTCATATACATATTTTATCCTCTTGTCATTTATTATTGTTGTGCAATATCATCTGACAAAAAAAGCATAAACATATTGGAGTTTTAGATTAATAGATTCACCAAATGAAAGAATGCTAAACATTTAACTGTATATAAATCCGGAAAATATTCAATTGTAAGGATATGCAAATTCACAAATAAAGTATATGCCAGGAGCAAACTATCCTTCATAGCATCCGTCTCAAAATCACTTGAAGATAATGTATTGTTGTTAAAGTGCAATGTGTCCAGAAAGTGCCAGTGCGGTGTGATCAAGTTAGTTGTTACTTGGTCAATATTGTTACAGACATCAGATCACACTATATCTACAAATGTTGCCTTAGCTCACATATCACGTATAGCCAGCTCAAAAAAGAGTTAAATGCTTTTGGCAACAAAGACAAAAAAGAACACAGCATCTCATTGATCATCTGTATAATTCACAGTAAGTGTACGTATGGAAAATCATTCATCACATCCACCTGTGAATCCTCATTAGCTCATATAGAGGGACATCAATCAGTATCCGTTAACATTAGCAACACAAATGTACCAATATCGCTGCACTTCATAAGAGCTCACTGGACATCATGTATTTTATCCTCATACAACCTAGGAGTAGGAGTTCCTTAACATTGCGTAGCTGTAAGGCAGCCTCAGGTACGGGTCCGACGCGCGTTTCGCCTGCGTGGCTTGGTCACGGGGATCAGCTTAAAGTTTGAAGTATTTGTGAGTTGGTTCGATGGTGTATTGAAATGTATTTGCCTTTTCACCTGTGTTTTTCAGTTCTAATCGTGATTTTACTCCCATGTTGGTTCTGAGTAAATCTCAGAGTTTAAAGAAAAGGCTAAACTCACCAGAGAATGCAAACTCACACTAACACAATACTTAATAAATTTACCCTTAAGTGACAAACATAAAGCAATTGTAAAAGTTTCAATTCACATCAATAGAGCATGCAGTACTTCTCCCAGGAAAATTGAGCAAACAAAGTGGGATATCACATGCCAAACACCCACTATAAACCATAAGACGCTCCCAGTCTATGCCTACCATACAGCTAAAGGTTGAACAATCTAACAACAAACCCAAAATAGGAACCAAAGTGATGACATGTTACACTTAACTTGTCCCAGTCTTGGAGATCATAGGCTATCTTGCTTACTTCAGAGATCCGTTATTTTGAAACTATTCCCCTTCATCAGAAGGGACTGGTTGGAGGCAACATTAAATGATGCACATACGTTTTGGAGAGCTTCATTCATAATCTTCCTATAACAAACACAAATCAGATTTGGAGATGCTATCAACAGACCATATGCAATAAAATGCATATTTTACTTCCACTTGGATGGGATCTAGTAGGCCGATATACTGTATCTTGACATCTAGGGATCCGAGCACCCCTGGCAAAGTAATGGTCTGGTGCCACCCTTCCCCCATACTTTCTAAATAATGACACTCTGTACTTATAACTTGTCCCCAGTCAACCTCCCTTCTGTCTCCCCAGCCAGCCCCCTTCTGTCTCCCCAGCCAGCCCCCTTCTGTCTCCCCAGCCATCCCTCTTCTGTCTCTTCAGCCAGCCCCCTTCTGTCTCCCCAGCCATCCCTCTTCTGTCTCCCCAGCCAGTTCCCTTCTGTCTCCCCAGCCAGCCCCTTCTGTTTCTCCAACCAACCCCCATGTTTCATCAGCCAGCACCTCCTTTTGTTTCATCAGGCAGCACCCCTTATGTCTCCCCAGCCATCCCACTTCTGTCTCCCCAGGCAGCCCCCTTCTGTCTCCCCAGCCATCCCCCATCTGTCTCCCCAGCCAGTCCCCTTCTGTCTCCCCAGCCAGCCCCCTTCTGTCTCCCCAGCTAGTCACCTTCAGTCTCCCAAGCCAGCCTCCTTCTGTCTCCCCAACCATCTCCCCATCTGTCTCCCCAGCCATCCCCCATGTTTCATCAGATAGCACCACTTCTGTCTCTTCAGCCATCCCACTTCTGTCTCCCCAGCCATCCCACTTCTATCTCCTCAGCCAGCTCCCTTCTGTCTCCCCAGCCAGCTCCCTTCTGTCTACCCAGTCTGCTCCCCTTCTGTCTCCCCAGCCAGTCCCCTTCTGTCTCCTCAACCATTCTCCTTCTGTCTCCCCAGCCAGCCCACTTCTGTCTCCCCAGCCATCCTCCTTCTTTCTCCCCAGCTACCCCCTTCTGTCTTCCAAGCCAGCCCCCAACCACCTGCATCCAGCCCTCGCAGCCCACACAGATACTTACCATATCTTCTGGCTGCGGCTGTGACCAACTCCTTACTGCAGCAATGCAATGCGCATGATGTTATGAGGTCAAGCATGCCTTGTGTAAAAAATACAACTTAATTCATTAATTGAAAGTACCAGGCAGCTGCCAGCAAGCACCAGCGGCAACCTGGCCCAGGGACATCTTCCCCGGGTAGGAGCCAGGGACATACCTGGGACTCCAGTCCTGGCAGTCTCATCCTGATTCTAACCCCTGGCTTTGGATGGCACCACCGGACAGCACCCCCCTTGGCTGGTGCCCCTAGTAAGTACCATCCTGGCCATTGGGTAGATACGCCCCTGTTGACACACATAAAAATGGTAAACATCCCTGATATATAAAGATCCTAATTAGAACTGGGATGTTTTCAGGAATATCCCTAAATGGGGCACCTGGAACTAATGCCATATGAAGGTGTTGATTGTGACAGTTCCAGCAATGAATGTTGGCCAACTTTCTAGAGTATGGCAATGGAGGGTCACATTTGGACTGCAATGAAAGCAAGAGATACTCATGATATCTTCTGCATTACCAGGGATGCCAAGAGCTGAACAGGGCTTGGATACTGGGGGTGGGACATGACCAAATCAGGGAGGTGTGGCCAGGCCCCCTCCAAAAAAAAAAGAAAAATGCGACATTTCATGCTGCACTGTCCTCCCAAGCGCTTCTACCAACCCCGGAAAATCAGTACCCACTCTCCTTTGCACCCCTGTGCATTGCCTATGTAATGTACAACTGTATTAAACTCATACTACAGTATCTGCATTTCATGCAAAACTGTATTTTGCTCATACTATCTTTCATGCAAAACTGTATACTGTCTGTATAACATGCACATCTGTATTATGTCCATAATATCTGATAAGCTCCTTGAGACCTATTGGAGAAAAAGGGCTATACAAATAAAATTATTATTATTATTACCGTATTATTATTAATAAATTGTGCTCATGCTTTTCCTTAGCCGAGACTGGGCATCTTGTTAAAATTGAAGAGTGAATGGATGATGCAAAATACATAGAGATACTGCAAGAAAACCTGCTTCAGTCTGCTGGTAAACTAAAGCTTCGGAGAAAGTTCACCTTTCAGCAGGACAGTGATACCAAGCACAAGGCCACAGCAAAACTGGCATAGTGAATGTTCTTCAATGGCCAAGTCAAAGCCCATGGGGTATATTTACTAAAGAGTGAGTTTTTAGGAGTGAAAATGTTGGGTCTAGTGGTCTCCGCGGCTCCTGGTGGCCTCCCCTCTATCTTCTCACTGGAGAAGCGGCTTCTGGGAGTCCCGGAGGCTGCTGGTAGCCTCCAGGGGCTGGTGGGAGGGGCAACGGCTGGAAGGGGGAAGGGGGAAGAGATGTAGTTCTCCCAGCACCCATTCCGAGGGGCCACACTAACACTGGGGGGGACAGACATACACCGGGTATCACATACACACACATATAAACACACACTCACTCATACACACTTACAAACACCACACACACTGACATACTCACCCTGCTGCAGAAGAGCCGGCTCCCGACGCTGGATGCAGAAGACAGCGCTGCAGAAGGTAAGTAATTATGGACTAATTAAGCTAATTGGAAACTTCCAATTGCTTAATTAGTTCTAAGAGGGGGTGCCACCGGGGTGCCAGAGCCAGTCCCACCGATCTTACCTAAAATGAACGATTTTAGGAAAATTCACACTTGCTCTGGAGGTGCGAGGAAAAAAAACTCCCGGCTCACCCCAAAAAAAAAAACACGCTACTTATTGAATAGCAAAATCCCGCACCAACAGGAAAAACCTCGCAGGTATGGGATTTATGATATTCTCGCACCCAATTGAATATGCCCAAATGAATGGGAAAAACACAAGGATTAATTGATAGGAAATAAAACAAGGTCTTACTGGATAATTGAATTGTATTTTATTGGCCAAGTATACAAAAATGCATACCCGGAATTTAGCTCCGGTTACTGCACATCAGAAAGACACCTATACATAAAAAAAAAAATCACAGCCAATCATAAAAATACACATAAAACACAGTACCTAAGTTATACTCAAAGAACAAGCAAATCTTCCCAAATGGTTGTACAACAAACGAATAGCTTGCAGGTAAAAACTATTAAAATGCCTTGAAGTTTTCACAGGTAGGGTTCTATAACGCCTGCCTGATTGGAGTAATTTAAACAATTAAAGTAACTTAATCTCTTTGTTTCTACTGCTCCCCAGAGCACAAGCAGCAATGTGGGGGTTACATGTTCATAGGGGGGCCTAAAGGAAAGGGGGAGTACTAATTACTCAGGCTCGGGCTTGTTGGAGGGGTCTGGCGGGGACCCTGTTCTGACACTGCCCCCATCCAGTCAGTGTAGGCAGGGGAGCGGAGCCTCCCCTGTCATACTCTTGAGATTTGATATAAAAATTATTAGAATAATACAAAGAATATATTTATAACTCATAAACATCTTCTTTGTTTATTGTAATCATTTTTATAGTTAACACTCACCAACTTTGTGGAGCTCCCAGGGACTGCATGGAGATGAGAGATGAGGCAGCAACAGCTCAGCCTCACTTCTGTATAGTCAGACACTGCTTGCAGAGCTGGGGCATGGTCACCTCACAGGTGGTAAGCTGCACAGAAAGAGAGCTAATAGAGGCATGCCTCTGAGTATGGGGGGTGTGCCTTGAGCACTGATGGACACCTTGGATGTGTCATGTGACCAGGAAATGCACTGCAGTGTTTAAAGATCAGAGCTCAGCATCACGAGAAGACCCAGTGATGCAGGTAGGAGAATCAATGGACACTAAAGCTTAGTGTAGTGAGGGGAGAGTTACAGTGAGTAGGGGGTGAGACAGGTTCCCAGTGCTCAGACCCATCTCCATGTGTGCCTCCCCAGCCATTGACCTCACCGCACGTCACTGCTGCCAGCAGCCCAGCACACGCAGCTGTGTGCTGGGCTGCATTGGGAAACGAGGGATATTTCTCACTGCCGCTGAGCAGCAGCAGAAGTCTCCTCTCCTCTATCTGTGGAGGTGAGCGATCACACTGATTGTGCCCCCCTGGATTTGCGCTGGGCTGAGGGGCTTACAGCCCCCTCTTCCCAGCTTGCGTTGCAAGTAGGGGTTTTCATTTTTTCCTAAGGGAGCGTGACCATGCCTCCCACAATTAGGCCTCACTCCCAAAAGTAATGGGGCCCAGGCCAGCTCTCTATGGCCCTGCATGCTTGAGCATAATTGGGGCCCATATAATGTTTAGCTGCACAAATGACGTTTACATATTAAAGCTGGTAGCTAGTGATGTCCCCACTAAATTGAATGACTCTATATCTGAGATTCTAATCCCAGTTCCTAAATAAAGGTCATGTTACTGTCGAAGTCAAATAATTGGATATGATCGATTGCAATTATTATCTAACGATCTAGTCGTCTATGGTCTGATAAAGAGTAAAATGGACATCACTTTGCGTTGGCGAAATCCGATGCAGCACAAAGTCAGTTTATGGGAAACAGGGTCTGTGTATATGTCTGTAACAAGTAATTAAAAATGCACACAGATACTGGTATGTGTTAGGATTATTTTAAATGCAAAGTTAGAAACCATTGTCAGAATTCTGACTATCTTTGGCAACTGTATTCCTTTTTGTTCAATACTACTGTAGAAGAGGGACTGACATTTACATTCCAAATGGGCAGAGGAGGACTTTTGATGTGTTATCAGACATTGTGACTCCGGCAGGTATCTGCTGGTCATCTCTGAGCAGAAAGACTTCATTGTCTATGACACATTGAAATTTGGTTGAGACAGACACAATATCAAATATGCTAGTTGATGGATAAAGTTATTTATATATATATATATATATATATATTTTGCAAATGGTGCGGCACTCACGGACAGGAACAATGTCAATAATCAGTGGACACGCCAATAACGTTTCAGTTGCTTAATCCAACTGTCTTCAGAAAGTACACAGAAATAGCAAAACACATACCTTAAGTACCCCATCACCACACACCACGTGAACGACGATGTACAGCTGTATCCATTAGTCCGGCCATTCTTCCGACTGCATCTGATGATGTCAGACTACACGCGCACACCACGTGACCCAACACCCGCGTTGCCAAGCAACACTGTAACAATAACATTACATCAGAACGATAATTACACATAAAACATCATCACAATATCTCTGTATAACTTTAGGAAACAAATAGCCAAATGTTTAAAGTAGGGATGTGCAGGCTCGGTTCTACTCGGTTCCGTTCGGTTCTTTTTACCGGATCTTATTGGGTTTCAGCTGTCACGAGTTTTGGATAGCCAATAAGATTCGGTAAAAAGAACCGAACGGAACCGAGTAGAACCGAGCCTGCACATCCCTAGTTTAAAGCGAACAGATATAAACTGTGATCTACATTATTGGCCTAAAGTTAAAAAACGTTATTATACCCATTTAAACATTAATCAAAAGACCACAAGATATGTCATCATGATAAAAAATAGTGATACAGTACTATCGAACCCACTCTTAAATATCATAAACTTCTTATCACATTAGATCAACAGCCAAAAAGGCAATTTTTAACGAACTTATTATCAAAACCGACCCATGTTCAGTAGGAAACAACCCCACTTAGCCCAAATTAGTATACGCCCCAACAAAGATTAACAAAAATAAATACTCAATGTAAAGTATAACCCAAGTCAGCAATGCATCAAATATTATACATTAGGATATAAGAAAGCACCAACAGACCACAAGCCCATACAATGATACTAAAGAAAGTACAAATCAAGGCATCCAAAGGGAACTTTAGTCTGACACAATTAGTACATTATCCAGTCCTAGAATTCAACAAAAACCAGCCAACGGGAGATTGTCATTTAAACCCCTGGGGTGAAGCACATCTAGTCCCAATATCCATTCTGCCTCTCTCCTTAGTAACATTGAACCACGATCTCCTCCTCGCATTAATGGGGGGATGTGGTCAATCATACGATATTTTAAGGACACTAATGGATGTTTTCATTCCTGAAAGTGTCTCGCTACAGGTTGTTCACTAGATCCACTGACAAGTGCGGCTTTAATAGCCGATCGATGGACAGCCATTCTTTCCTTAAATTTACGTTGTATTTTTCCCACGTAGGAAAGGCCGCAAGGACATACAATTTGATATATTACAAATACACTGTTGCATGTAAGTTGATGCCGTATTGTAAACTTCTTTCCCGTATGTGGGTGAAAAAAGACACTGCCAGGAATTAAAAATCTACATGTTACCCAAGTACATCTAAAGCAACCACGCTGTTTAGTTGCCAAAAAATGTGATGGACCACTAGACTCCTGAGAACAATAGTTAGTATTCACCAGAAAATCTCTCAAATTTTTTCCCCTGGAGTAACAGGGCATAAGATTCACATCTCCCAACCCAAGTTCTGGGTTACTCGCTACTAATGGCCAATGTTTCTTCGAAATTTTATTAATAATGGGCGAATAAATATTATATCGAGTTACCCTGAACAAAAGTCCAGGAATGATGATGTTTGCCCATGCAGGATGACGTTTAGCCTCGT
Source organism: Taudactylus pleione (assembly GCA_031769625.1). NCBI lineage: Eukaryota > Metazoa > Chordata > Amphibia > Anura > Myobatrachidae > Taudactylus > Taudactylus pleione. Next base: position 20,260,929 of record JAUIMM010000115.1, on the reverse strand, counting down.
TCTGAGTTCTGTTTTTTTGGAGGGAAAAATCCGAACTCGCCGTGCAAACTCGAACCTATCCGAGCCTGCACATCCCTAATATATATATATATTAGGGGTGAGCGGGTTCGGATTTCTGAAATCCGAACCCCCCCGAGCCCCCCCGATCCGAGTCCGATCCGAGTCAGGCTCGACTTTTCCCGCCTGACTCGGATCTGACATCGAGGCAAAACGTCATCATCCCGCCTTCCGAGTCTCGCGGGTTTTGGATCCTATATAAGGTACCCGCGTCGGCGCCATTTTCTCACTCGGCTGTGGACAGTGAAGAGGGAGGGTGGGAGTTAGTGCTGTGTAGTGTAGTGTAGTGTAGTGCTGCTGTTGTCCACTACTTCAAAGTCCATAGGGGCTGGCTGTGTTGTGCTGTGCTGCTGTTGTTAATAGGGGCTGTGTCCACTACTTCAAAGTCCATAGGGGCTGGCTGGACTGTGTTGTGCAGTCAGTTCCAAAGTCCTGTGCAGTGTCCCAGTCCTAAAGGGGTGCTGTAGTGTTGTCCAGGGGGTGCTCTGTCCATCAGGGGTGCTCCCCCCAAGTGCTAAAAAAATAATATATTTTCTGTGTTTGTGAATTGTGTGCGCAGTAGCCGCACGTGCATCAACAAAGTAGTGCCAAGCGTGCGCCTGTGTCATAAGTAAAGGGCCGGCTGGCTTGACCGTTAAGGGTGCTGTAACCCCCGAAAGTACACTCCAGTCCAAACCAAAAAAAAAATTATTTTCTGTGTTTGTGAATTGTGTGCGCAGTAGCCGCACGTGCATCAACAAAGTAGTGCCAAGAGTGCCCCTGTGTCATAAGTAAAGGGCCGGCTGGCTTGACCGTTAAAGGGTGCTGTAACCCCCGAAAGTACACTCCAGTCCAAACCAAAAAAAAATTATTTTCTGTGTTTGTGAATTGTGTGCGCAGTAGCCGCACGTGCATCAACAAAGTAGTGCCAAGAGTGCCCCTGTGTCATAAGTAAAGGGCCGGCTGGCTTGACCGTTAAAGGGTGCTGTAACCCCCGAAAGTACACTCCAGTCCAAACCAAAAAAAAATTATTTTCTGTGTTTGTGAATTGTGTGCGCAGTAGCCGCACGTGCATCAACAAAGTAGTGCCAAGCGTGCGCCTGTGTCATAAGTAAAGGGCCGGCTGGCTTGACCGTTAAAGGGTGCTGTAACCCCTGAAAGTACACTCCAGTCCAAACCAAAAAAAAATTATTTTCTGTGTTTGTGAATTGTGTGCGCAGTAGCCGCACGTGCATCAACAAAGTAGTGCCAAGCGTGCGCCTGTGTCATAAGTAAAGGGCCGGCTGGCTTGACCGTTAAGGGTGCTGTAACTCCCGAAAGTACACTCCAGTCCAAACCAAAAAAAAAAATATTTTCTGTGTTTGTGAATTGTGTGCGCAGTAGCCGCACGTGCATCAACAAAGTAGTGCCAAGCGTGCGCCTGTGTCATAAGTAAAGGGCCGGCTGGCTTGACCGTTAAGGGTGCTGTAACCCCCGAAAGTACACTCCAGTCCAAACCAAAAAAAAAATTATTTTCTGTGTTTGTGAATTGTGTGCGCAGTAGCCGCACGTGCATCAACAAAGTAGTGCCAAGCGTGCGCCTGTGTCATAAGTAAAGGGCCGGCTGGCTTGACCGTTAAAGGGTGCTGTAACCCCTGAAAGTACACTCCAGTCCAAACCAAAAAAAAATTATTTTCTGTGTTTGTGAATTGTGTGCGCAGTAGCCGCACGTGCATCAACAAAGTAGTGCCAAGCGTGCGCCTGTGTCATAAGTAAAGGGCCGGCTGGCTTGACCGTTAAGGGTGCTGTAACTCCCGAAAGTACACTCCAGTCCAAACCAAAAAAAAAATTATTTTCTGTGTTTGTGAATTGTGTGCGCAGTAGCCGCACGTGCATCAACAAAGTAGTGCCAAGCGTGCGCCTGTGTCATAAGTAAAGGGCCGGCTGGCTTGACCGTTAAGGGTGCTGTAACCCCCGAAAGTACACTCCAGTCCAAACCTAAAAAAAAATTATTTTCTGTGTTTGTGAATTGTGTGCGCAGTAGCCGCACGTGCATCAACAAAGTAGTGCCAAGCGTGCGCCTGTGTCATAAGTAAAGGGCCGGCTGGCTTGACCGTTAAAGGGTGCTGTAACCCCCAAAGTACACTCCAGTCCAAACCAAAAAAAAATTATTTTCTGTGTTTGTGAATTGTGTGCGCAGTAGCCGCACGTGCATCAACAAAGTAGTGCCAAGAGTGCGCCTGTGTCATAAGTAAAGGGCCGGCTGGCTTGACCGTTAAAGGGTGCTGTAACCCACAAAGTACACTCCAGTCCGAACCAAAAAAAAATTTATTTTCTGTGTTTAGCCACACGTATATATCAAATCGATATAACATAAATGGAGGACCAAACTTTCTCCGATAAAAATAAAATAGAGAAAGATCAAGAACCACTTCCTCCTAGTGCTGAAGCTGCTGCCACTAGTCATGACATAGACGATAACATGCCATCAACGTCGTCTGCCAAGGCCGATGCCCAATGTCATAGTAGAGGGCACATACAATCCCAAATGGCAAAGTTCAGGAAAATGACCTTGAAAAAGACATTTAAATCAGCTGAAGAGAAACGTAAACTTGCCAATATGCCATTTACGACACGGAGTGGCAAGGAACGGCTAAGGTCGATCCCTAGTATGTTCATGACTAGTGGTTCAGCTTCACATGACGATGGAAGCACTCCTCCCACTAAAAAAATCAAAAGAGTTAAGCTGGCAAAAGCACAGCGAAGAACTGTGCTTTCTAAGAAGATATCACAAATCCCCAAAGAGAGTCCAAGTGTGGTGGTGGTTGCGATGCCTGACCTTCCCAGCACTGGACGGGAAGAGGTGGCTCTTTCCACCATTTGCACGCCCCCTGCAAGTGCTGAAAGGAGCACCCACAGTCCACTTGCTGATATGCAAATTGAAGATGTCACTGTTGAAGTACAACAGGATGAGGATACTGGTGTAGCTGGCGCTGAGGAGGAAGTTGGCGAGGAGGATTCTGATGGTGATGTGGTTTGTTTAAATCAGGCTCCGGGGGAGACAGTTGTTGTCCGTGGGATGAAAAAGCCCATCACGGTCATGCCTGGGCAGAAGACCAAACATTCCACCTCTTTGGTCTGGCAATATTTCTATCCAAATCCGGACAACAACTGTCTTGCCATATGTACCATATGTAAAGGTGAAATAAGTAGGGGTAGGGACGTCAACCACCTAGGAACATCCTCCCTTATACGGCACCTGCAGCGCGTTCATAAAAAGTTACTGTCAAGTTCAGAAACTTTGGCTCAGACCGTAAGCAGTCCAGGGACACCTAAATCCCGTTGTCCTGTTGTATCCAAGCGCCTGCAAACCACACCGTCAACTCCCTCCTCGTCAATTTCCTCCTTAGTCAGGATCGGAAGTAGTCCTGCAGGCCATATCACTGGCATGACTGACTCTCCTATCCGGGATTCCTCCGGAGGATCCTGCATTGCTACGCCTACTGCTGCCGCTGCTGCTGTTGCTGCTGCTGCTGGGAGTCGTTCATCATCCCAGAGAGGAAGTAGGAACACCACTACTTTTACTAAACAATTGACCCTCCAACAGTCCTTAGCGAGGAGGATGAAGTACGACAGCAGTCATCCTGAAGCAAAACGTATAACTGAGGCCTTGACTGCTATGTTGGTGTTAGACGTGCGTCCGGTATCCGCCATTAGTGCAGTGGGATTTAGACAATTGATGGAGGTAGTGTGTCCCCGGTTCCAAATCCCGTCTAGATTCCACTTCACTAGGCAGGCGATACCGAGACTGTACAGAAACGTCAGAAAAAGTGTCCTCAGTGTCCTGAAAAATGCCGTTGTACACAATGTCCACTTAACCACGGACATGTGGACAAGTGGAACAGGGCAGACTAAGGACTATATGACTGTGACAGCCCACTGGGTAGATGTATCACCTTACGCAGCAACAGCAGCAGCGTCACCAGTAGCAGCATCTCAGAAACGCCAGCTCGTTACAAGGCAGGCTACGCTGTGTATCACCGGTTTCAGTAAGAGGCACACCGCCGACAACCTCTTAGAGAAACTGAGGGAAATCATCGCCCAGTGGCTTACCCCACTTAGACTCTCCTGGGGATTTGTGATATCTGACAACGCCACCAATATTGTGCGGGCATTACATCTGGGCAAATTCCAGCACGTCCCATGTTTTGCTCACACAATAAACTTGGTGGTGCAGAATTTTCTGAAAAGCGACAGGGGCGTGCAGGAGACGCTTTGGGTGGCCCGAAAAATTTCTGGCCACTTTCGCCATTCAGCGACTGCGTGCCGAAGACTGGAGCGCCAGCAAACACTCTTGAACCTGCCCCGCCATCACCTGAAGCAAGAGGTTGTGACGCGGTGGAACTCAACCCTCTATATGCTTCAGAGGATGGAGGAGCAGCAAAAGGCCATACAAGCCTATACATCCACCTATGACATAGGCAAAGGAGGGGGTATGCACCTGACTCAAGCGCAGTGGAGAATGATTTCCGTATTGTGCAAGGTTCTTCAGCCCTTCGAACTTGCCACACGTGAAGTCAGTTCAGACACTGCCAGCTTGAGTCAGGTCATTCCCCTCATCAGGCTTTTGCAGAAGCAGCTGGAGAAAGTGAAGGAGGAGCTAAGACGGAGCGATTCCGCTCGGCATGTGGGACTTGTGGATGAAGCCCTTCATTCGCTTTGCCAGGATTCCAGGGTGGTCAATCTGTTGAAATCAGACCACTACATTTTGGCAACCGTGCTCGATCCTAGGTTTAAAGCCTATGTGGTGTCTCTCTTTCCGGCCGACACAAGCCTGCAGAGGTGCAAAGACCTGCTGGTGAACACACTGTCAGCTGAAGCGGAACGTGACACGTCAACGGCTCCTTCTTCATTTTCTCCCGCAACTGGGGCTGCCAGGAAAAAACTTAGGTATCCTAAGCAACCCGCTGGCGGTGATGCAGGGCAGGCAGGACCAAGTTTGGACATCTGGTCCGGACTGAAGGACCTGGCAACAATTTCTGACATGTCTACTGTCACTGCATATGATACTGTCACCATTGACAGAATGGTGGAGGATTACATCGGTGACAGCATCCAAGTAGGCATGTCAGACAGTCCATACCTGTACTGGCAGGAAAAAGAGGCAATTTGGAGGCCCCTGTACAAACTGGCTCTATTTTACCTGAGTTGCCCCCCCTCCAGTGTGTACTCCGAAAGAGTGTTTAGTGCAGCCGGGAACCTTGTCAGCGAAAGGCGTAGGAGGTTGCTTCCACAGAATGTGGAGAAGATGATGTTCATCAAAATGAATTATCAGCTCTTCCAGGGAGACCAGCCTCCAGAAGGTACAGAGGGACCTGTGGTGGTGGATTCAAGTGGGGACGAGTTAATACTTTGTGAGGATGAGGATGTACACACTGAAGAGGGTGAGGAATCGGTGGATGAGGAGGATGAGGATGACATCTTGCCTCCGTAGAGCCAGTTTGTGCAGGGACACATTAATTGCCAGCTTGTTTTGTGGGGGCCCAAACGAACCAATCATTTCAGCCACAGTTGTGTGGCAGACCCTGGCGCTGAAATGATTGATTTGTTAAAGTGTGCATGTCCTGTTTATACAACATAAGGGTGGGTGGGAGGGCCCAAGGACAATTCCATCTTGCACCTCTTTTTTTCTTTGCATTATGTACAGTTTGGGGCCTAGTTTTTCTAACTGCCATCCTGCCTGCCACTGCAGTGTCACTCCTAGATGGGTCACGTGTTTGTGCCGCCCACTCGTGTCGCTTAGCATAGTCATCCAGCTACCTCGGTGCAACCTTTTGGACATAAAAACACTATTGTGAGGTGTGAGGTGTTCAGAATAGACTGGAAATGAGTGGAAATTAAGGTTATTGAGGTTAATAATAGCATAGGAGCAGAAAAACCTACAAATTCTGTGATTTTAGCTGTTTTTATGCTTTTTTTCAAAAAAATACAGATCCAAAACACAAAACCCAGAACCCAAAACACGGAAGGGTGGTTTTGGCAAAACCAATCCAGATCCAAAACACGAAGAAAGATCCAGATCCAAAACCAAAACACAAAACACGAAAAGTGGCCGGTGCACACCCCTAATATATATATATATATATATATATGTGTGTGTGTATAACTCTGTCCATTAACACATACACTGATGCACATAAGGCACACACATAAACATATATGCATACACATAGACGCTCGTATGTGTATCCACTTGCGTACACATAGACGCCCACGTGCATCCTCACATACATGCATACGAACATTTCCTACACCTATGCATATGTATACAATGGTTCCCATTCGCAATAGTTAATAAAGAGAGTTATAAACGGTATTATTAATTAATAATTATGATGTAATATGTACTTAAGTGAGAACTAAGGTTTAGAACATAGTAGACACGTCATGTCTGGTATCATACTAAATCCCTATTTTTATTTGCAGACTTCCGCTCCTATCGGCAAAGAAGTCGCATCTTGCGTTCGCTAGTTATGGATTATAGGGAGTTATTAGTCAGAATGCCATTCTCTGCAACTGTTGGAGAACTAAAACATACCCCTAATGACACCGTATGAATCGACAAATAACTTGCTAATCCAGAAGCAAGAACCAATGAGAATCTGTTATTACGTGCCTTTGTTGTCTCTGTAATCTGTACCAAATATAGGCTTGTGGGCTGGGTGCAGTAGGCAGTCATTTCTTCATTTCTTTGGATGACCGCAGGGTTCAGGATTGAAATACTGCATACTGGGACCAGTAGCGCATGCGTATGTATTGGCTGTACTTATATATATCTTATTGCTTTTATTCTAATTGTTAAAGCTTTCCCTGTTTACATAAATAACTTTTTGTGCTTTGGAACCACACAATTGGACTGGAAAGCAATTCTTTCGTGAGCGACAAGTATCGCTAAATAGCGATAATTAGGTATACCGATTAAGGGGTATCAATAGATGGGGGCTCATCAGCTGTGAGGTCACGTTACCTGGAATTGCCCAATACATACGGATTTCGGTTCCTCAACAAGGGTGGACGCGTCATATAGAGGTAAGAACGCAATGTGTTTAAAGCCTATTTAGCACTTTATGTTGTAAAACCGAATATCCGTTTTTGTGTAATTTAAGGAGCGCTGATTAGAACTTAGGGACAAGAGAGAAATATCTGTTTCTTTTATTGTCATTTTCGCGCTGCAAATAGGCGATTCGCAAATAGCGTATGTATCTTCTCGGTAGTGCTGCTGCATGTTTAAACAATTGTTTTGATAGCTAGTCTTGCATTTGTTAGAACAGCTCTTTATAGGTACTGCCAAGGGGGAAGTATTTTTCTAGCCAGAAAACAAAGGTATTTGAATGTGAAAGTATGCTTGTTGTGATAAAGGGAAAAGAAAAACGGAGGTATTCTTCACTGTCGGTAAGGGACAGGAGAGACCCGGTAGGTGTCTGACGAGGCACAACGACTACCGAGTAGGTATACAATAGCAGGTATACTGGCAGCGGAAACAGGGATTACTGTTTCCGGCGAAAACCGGAGAGGGGTTTTTGGTAGGTACAGCTGAGATTAAAAATATCTCTGAGGTTCTTAAAGCTTATTTACAAGTGAGTATTTATAAGCCAGGCGATCGGACCGCACTTTTGCGTACACACCGCATAGTTGTGTACAAAATTGTGATTGTGAAAGGGTGGTGCTGGAAGGCAGGGAATATTCTAGGCTGTTTTCTGTTCCTCATTGTGAAAAACTGGCACAACGATTAGCGGTTGGTTGAGCACAGTGGGAAGATGTTTGTGACAAAGCTTTTAAATTTGTCCCGGTGATAGAAAAGTTGCAATAGGCACTTTTCGGTCCCTCATTGTGTAGAACTGATACAACGCTTATCTGTCAGTTTGTGCACAGTGGGTTGAAGTGTGTGGACGCACTTGTGAATTCATCAACCGGTCGAAGGCTCTAGCGAAAGTAGCTAAGTGTTGTCCCAAATGGGTGCTAAGCAGTCGCTAGGGGGGGTCGAGGAGATGCTGCTAATGAATGGGCCTATCGGGTCAGCAAAGTATATTATGAATGTGAAATATGGCGCGTACGTGACCGTATACTGTGACAAATGGGTCAAATTGACTAAAGGATGTGTGAAACCCTTTCCTAAAGTTGGCAGTTTCGATTTGGAGGTATTGAATAATGTTAGAAATAACACATGTTTAGTCAAATCACTGAAGAAACAAGTAAAATACAATGACTGTTTAAAACTGTGGCAGCACGAGGGGAACACACGTGGCATGGCAATGTACGCACGCTGGAAGGTAGCATTACTATGCAAAAAGGCGACCGCCCTATGCGATTGGAGGCAATAGTAGGGCCGATACCAAAAATAATTAAAATGTAACAAGTAACTTATACCCTTTTTTAAGTCACCTACAGGAAAATGTAATTATTGAAAATGATGAACCCACTGTAATTTCAGCCATGGCCCAAGCTGTTAATTTGCAACCAGCAGGGGCAGCAGCTGAAATTTTGTGAGATGAGTGTAAAAAAAAAATAATGGTTAGGTTAGTTCAAATCTTTTGCCGATCAAAATAATTTAACATTTTAGATATTTAAGTAATTTTAAGTGTGTGCAAACTTTAGTCATTGTGCAGAGTGGAAGAGATCAGGTGTCCTTGTTTACAGTAAATATTAAGATTGAGAACTGAGGTCAGAATAGCTACTATATATGTTAATTTTTCTTTTACTTGGAAGTCTAGACAACAGATCCATTATCTGCAGTGAAGCTTATGCATTAAAGTACATGTACAGTGCATGTTGTAAAAGTACTGGAGAATTCATAATTAATCACAGCAAACCCAAATATGAAAGTTCTATGTGTATAGTTTGTACCTGCTGCATATGAGAATTTTCTGCTTGGAGTTTTGTGTGTGCTCATTTGTATGTACTTCTGAAAAATTCTTGCAATACAGCAGTTAAGGAATTCAGGGCCTGATTCAGACCCGCTCGCGAGCACTCGCAAGCCGGTCGATGGTACCCTAGTGCGCATGCGCACGACGAAGGGAGCTCCGTCGTGTGCATGCGTGAGACCCGAATAGCGACGGCCAAACCGTCGCTATGGGTCTCGCACCAAAAGGGGCATGCTGTCGATGGTGAGTGACAGCACGCCCCCTTTGGTGGGCGTGCCGGGGGCGTTGCTGCCCAGACGGAGGCGTTCCCATGGGAACACCTACTGTCTGGGTCCGGCCCCACTGACATCACTAGTGATGTCAGTGGGAGTGCTTTTGGCTCTGATAGAGCCAAAAGCACTCCTGGGCTTGCAGCAGCGAAACCATACCGCAGGGTCTCGTCGCAAGCCCGATGGTCGCGATGGTCTTAACCATCGCGACCATCTTTTTGGCCGCTCGCATAAGCTGTGGGTGGTCACCCACAGCTATGCGAGAAGCCAGGAGGCCGCTCCAATAAGAGGTAGGAGGGCCCTGATTCAGAGCAAGCGCTCTTGTCAGAGCGTCCGGCTCTGAATCAGGCCCTCACTTCAGTAAGGAAACATGTGGTGTGTTATACTGTATTATTTGTGTATTACATTGCCTGTAAACCACATATAATATTACAGTTATAACTGAGTATGATTTGAAGGTTGCTGAATATGTGTTGTGCTCTAATTCGTTTATGTCATGTTTAAATATTAAACTGTTGTTACTTCATCTCTCACAAACAGGACACAAGGTTGCAAGGAACAAATTACAGCCATGCCAGAATAAGGTTAAATACTTGGGACACTGTCTAACCCAGGGGCTAAGACACTTGACGACTGACAGAATACAGGCCATACAGACCGTGACACTGCTGCAAAACCAGCAGCAAATATGTACTTTCTTTGGCATGTGCGGATATTGCAGAACGTGGATCCTAGGTTTTTCTATTCTGGCATTACAATTGCAGGAATTGGTGTCATCCTCAAAACCCGACCGTGTCACACACACTGAGGAAACAGAGCAGGCTTTCCTTAACTTTAAGGACAGTCTGACAAAAGCACCTGCATTGGGAATACCAGATTATGAAAAACCCTTTGAGTTATATTGTACGGAGGTTGATGGCTGTGCAGCAGGTGTCCTCACACAAAAAAATGATGATGCTAGCAGACCTGTAGCATACTACAGTGCACAATTGGACACTGTGGTAAGATCACTCCCAACGTGTTTAAGAAGTGCAGCAGCAACTGCTCTTCTGGTTGATAAGAGTGAGGATGTAGTATTAGGTCATGATATGATTGTTTATACACCCTATGCTGTGTCTGCTTTGCTGAATTCTGCCCAAACCCAACATGTTTCTTCAGCTAGGTTCATGAAATGGGAACTAGCTCTAATGGCACCTGCAAATATTACCATTAAAATGTACTATTAAGAATAAACTGAGTAAGATCATGGCCGAAACTGGGTTAGGATGGCCAGAAGCCTTACTGCTAGTCCTCCATAGCATCAGGATCACTCCTAGACCTCATCTTAATCTGTCCCCCTTTGAAATACTGTTTGGGAGACAACTGCATTTGATTATAAGTCCACAGGATGATCTGAAGAGTAGTAACGAGGTTACTGTGAAATATCTTATAAAAATTAGTAAACAGCTGAAACAGCAGCAACAGAAACTGAGAATGTTGTTACCTGATATGCCAGAAACAAACTGTCATGATGTTGAACCTGAAGGATATGTTATGATCCAAAATTTCTTACGTTCAGGTTGTTTGACAGATCGGTGGGAAGGTCCATATCAAGTGTTGCTGATGTTTACGACATCCTTGAAAGTAGCAGAGAGAGATACCTGGGTCCATTCCACTCACTGCAGAAAGGTCAACCACTCGGTGGAGATACAAGGCGGAGTCGAGACAGATAACGTGGACCTGTCGATTGCGAGCCTGTTTCGGGAGACCTAGAAACTGCGGTGGAACACCTGAGCTAGAGAAATTTGCAGACCACTATTCCAGCAATGGAGTGGCGGGCTGGAGTTGTGTTTCTGTTTCTTTCCAGGGTTCTCATCATCCTTGTTTGTTTCAGGATTTCCTGTTTCTGTGATGGAGGACAGATGATGGAGAGGGAAGCTGATGGTGATATCGATGGAGTGGGGTCGGGAGAAGGAGCGATAAAGCTAACAGGGAAGTATTTGGTCAAACTCAGTACAGTAATTGTTAAGAGATCTGTTATCCTAGAAACTCGGAGTCAGTGTGAAGGGTTATTGTCTGAGGAATACTGTATGTGTGCGACCTGTGGATCCCTAATTGATGAAAAGTGCATCCAACGGTGCCAGTCCAAGAGTAATCTGTATTTGAGCGACCATCCTTTAGAGGATTCCCATTCCCTAGTGGGTAAGGTCTTAAACCAGACTGAATGTTTAGTTTGCACTAATATGCCTCAGGGACAACATAATGTAGGATTAGTACCATTCCCGTTAAATGTCTCTGAGGTTCTTGAATTACAGGGGGGGAAGACCGGTGGATAAGAAATTTAATATATCTAGGCCCACTAATTTTAGGCTCCACCAGTACCAGGTAGATAGATCCCTGTTATGCTTGAATATCACTAATTTCCGGAAACCAGGAAATTGGGAGGTGACCTGGGACAATCAGATAATGACCTCTTCACACAGAGCAGATAATGAGCCTACCGATTATGAACTTGTATGCAAAATTATTGCAAGTGGGAGATATTTCCAGTATAGGTACACACATAATTATAAGGTAATGGTTGGCAGAGCATCATTAGGGTACCGTGCAGATGTTATACAACCAGAAACGTGTACCAGGCAAATGAGGGAAAAAGGATCAGGATTCTTTGTTAGGATATTGTGTTCAATGATAATGATGCATTCTGTCCTTACTTACTCCCGGATGATGTATATTTTATATGTGGAAGTAAAGCATACAAGTGGCTCTCTCTGAGTTCTGAAGGTTTATGTTTTACTGGGACATACCCCTGATGACACCATATGAAGCGACCAATAACCTGCTAATCCAGAAGCAAGAACCAATGAAAATCTGTTATTACGTGCCTTTGCTGTCTCTGTAATCTGTACCGAATATAGGCTTGTGGGCTGGGTGCAGTAGGCAGTCATTTCTCCATTTCTTTGGGTGACGGTGACCGCAGGGTTCAGGATTGAAATACTGCATACTGGGACCAGTAGCGCATGCGTGTGTATTGGCTGAACTTATATATATCTTATTGCTTTTTATTCTAATTGTTAAAGCTTTCCCTGTTTACATGAATAACTTTTTGTGCTTTGGAACCACACAAATGGACTGGAAAGCAATTATTTCTTAAGTAGCGCTAAATAGCGACAATTAGGTATACCGATTAATGGGTATCAATATTACTCACTACCCATCACCTGAATAGTTGTGCTGTCTTTTTATATCTGGTGGCCGAATAGACATGAATCCCAATTACTTGCAGTAGGATGTTAACATATATAACTTTCAAGATAATAGTCATAGGGTTTCTGACAGCGAATGGCTAATTGTTTTTCTACTTTCCATAATCTGAATGTAGCCTCTGATACATAGCAGCTGGTTATGCTGACATTAGCAGTACAGTATCTCTGCAATGACTGACAGTTGGATAGGAAAATGGCTGACAGACGTCCGACTACCCAATGACAGTTGGCCGGTACTTGCAGTAGTTTATACTTTAGTTATCTCTTCCTTATGATTTACAGTCTTACAATTTTCGACATTTCGTTGACAACCTGACAATAGCTATATATAATGAGATGATGATTTATATATTATTCATACAGCTTCTAGTTGATTATAACCTTCACTACTGTCTCTGTAACTCTTGTCAGTATTCTTTCTCTCTCTGTCTCTCTCTCTCACACACACACACACACACACACACACACACACACACACACACACACACACACACACACACACACACGCACATTTACCATAGCTTACCTTCTTCAAATCAAATTTTGCTACACTGTCACATCCTGTCTCATCACTTTTTCCTCACTATGCTCCTATCATAGGCAAACGCAGGGGGGTTTCCGGTTACCTGGAAACCCCCTTCTCCAGCCCACACCATGGCCACAATGGACATAGCAATATAACAGAATTTTAAAGTTGCATGTTCTTCTCAATATCACTAATTAAATAACAGGCACCACCTGTGGATCTTTTAACATGTGTCAGCCAGTAATAAATAAACATTGCATTCAACGGCTCTGCAGCTCTCAACCCCCCCCTCCACTGCCACAATCGGAGCTCAGCTCTGATCGGGCAGTTCAGCAGTCAGCCAGTCAGGTGACTGTGGTGAAAGCCCAGTCAGAATGAGCTTCTGCACAGAAGCTCATTCTGGCTACACGAGACCCACAGCACTGCAGACATTGCCCGAAGTCCCGCCTACCAAGTCAGGCCTGCTTGAAACTCCGTCCCCTGGAATTCATGATTCACGATAAGCTTCGCCCTTTTTGCACGCTAAGCTCCGCCTTCAATTCCCATTAAGCTCATCCCTCAAAGCTGTATTCCCCAGGATGTCTGAATCTTCGCCTATTCACCTGGGCCCCCACACCTCAGTCACCCCCTCCATCAACACTGCAGCATCCGGTCACTAGTCTACATAATCAGAGGTGAGTGTAATGTATGTCTCTTTATATATAAAGTAGGGGTGAGCAGGTTCGGATTTCTGAAATCCGAACCCCCCTGAGCCGAGTCCGATCCGAGTCAGGCTCGACTTTTCCCGCCTGACTCGGATCTGAAATCGAGGCAAAACTTCATCATCCCGCCTTCCGAGTCTCGCGGGTTTTGGATCCTATATAAGGTACCCGCGTTGGCGCCATTTTCTCACTCGGCTGTGGACAGTGAAGAGGGAGGGTGGGAGTTAGGGCTGTGTAGTGTAGTGTAGTGTAGTGTAGTGCTGCTGTTGTCCACTACTTCAAAGTCCATAGGGGCTGGCTGTGTTGTGCTGTGCTGCTGTTGTTAATAGGGGCTGTGTCCACTACTTCAAAGTCCATAGGGGCTGGCTGGACTGTGTTGTGCAGTCAGTTTTCCATAGGGGCTGTGTCCACTCCAAAGTCCTGTGCAGTGTCCCAGTCCTAAAGGGGTGCTGTAGTATTGTCCAGGGGGTGCTCTGTCCATCAGAGGTGCTCCCCCCAAGTGCTAAAAAAATTATATATTTTCTGTGTTTGTGAATTGTGTGCGCAGTAGCCGCACGTGCATCAACAAAGTAGTGCCAAGCGTGCGCCTGTGTCATTAGTAAAGGGCCGGCTGGCTTGACCGTTAAAGGGTGCTGTAACCCCCAAAGTACACTCCAGTCCAAACCAAAAAAAAAATTATTTTCTGTGTTTGTGAATTGTGTGCGCAGTAGCCGCACGTGCATCAACAAAGTAGTGCCAAGCGTGCGCCTGTGTCATAAGTAAAGGGCCGGCTGGCTTGACCGTTAAAGGGTGCTGTAACCCCCGAAAGTACACTCCAGTCCAAACCAAAAAAAAAATTATTTTCTGTGTTTGTGAATTGTGTGCGCAGTAGCCGCACGTGCATCAACAAAGTAGTGGCAAGCGTGCGCCTGTGTCATAAGTAAAGGGCCGGCTGGCTTGACCGTTAAAGGGTGCTGTAACCCCCGAAAGTACACTCCAGTCCAAACCAAAAAAAAAATTATTTTCTGTGTTTGTGAATTGTGTGCGCAGTAGCCGCACGTGCATCAACAAAGTAGTGCCAAGCGTGCGCCTGTGTCATAAGTAAAGGGCCAGCTGGCTTGACCGTTAAAGGGTGCTGTAACCCCCGAAAGTACACTCCAGTCCAAACCAAAAAAAAAATTATTTTCTGTGTTTGTGAATTGTGTGCGCAGTAGCCGCTCGTGCATTAACAAAGTAGTGCCAAGCGTGCGCCTGTGTCATAAGTAAAGGGCCGGCTGGCTTGACCATTAAAGGGTGCTGTAACCCCCAAAGTACACTCCAGTCCAAACCAAAAAAAAAATTATTTTCTGTGTTTGTGAATTGTGTGCGCAGTAGCCGCACGTGCATCAACAAAGTAGTGCCAAGCGTGCGCCTGTGTCATAAGTAAAGGGCCGGCTGGCTTGACCGTTAAAGGGTGCTGTAACCCCCAAAGTACTCTCCAAACCAAAAAAAAATAATTTTCTTTGTTTGTGAATTGTGTGCGCAGTAGCCGCACGAGCATCAACAAAGGAGCAGCGCCAAGCGTGCGCCTGTGTCCCATAAGTAAAGAGCCGGCTGGCTCATTTCTTAAAGGCTGGTGTAACCCACAAAGTGCACTACTCTCCAGCAAAAATAAAAAAATATTTTCTGTGTTTAGCCGCACGTATATATCAAATCGATATAACATAAATGGAGGACCAAACTTTCTCCGATAAAAATAAAATAGAGAAAGATCAAGAACCACTTCCTCCTAGTGCTGAAGCTGCTGCCACTAGTCATGACATAGACGATAACATGCCATCAACGTCGTCTGCCAAGGCCGATGCCCAATGTCATAGTAGAGGGCACATACAATCCCAAATGGCAAAGTTCAGGAAAATGACCTTGAAAAAAACATTTAAATCAGCTGAAGAGAAACGTAAACTTGCCAATATGCCATTTACGACACGGAGTGGCAAGGAACGGCTAATTTCGATCCCTAGTATGTTCATGACTAGTGGTTCAGCTTCACATGACGATGGAAGCCCTCCTCCCACTAAAAAAATCAAAAGAGTTAAGCTGGCAAAAGCACAGCGAAGAACTGTGCTTTCTAAGAAGATATCACAAATCCCCAAGGAGAGTCCAAGTGTGGTGGTGGTTGCGATGCCTGATCTTCCCAGCACTGGACGGGAAGAGGTGGCTCTTTCCACCATTTGCACGCCCCCTGCAAGTGCTGAAAGGAGCACCCACAGTCCACTTGCTGATATGCAAATTGAAGATGTCACTGTTGAAGTACAACAGGATGAGGATACTGGTGTAGCTGGCGCTGAGGAGGAAGTTGGCGAGGAGGATTCTGATGGTGATGTGGTTTGTTTAAATCAGGCTCCGGGGGAGACAGTTGTTGTCCGTGGGATGAAAAAGCCCATCACGGTCATGCCTGGGCAGAAGACCAAACATTCCACCTCTTTGGTCTGGCAATATTTCTATCCAAATCCGGACAACAACTGTTTTGCCATATGTACCTTATGTAAAGGTGAAATAAGTAGGGGTAGGGACGTCAACCACCTAGGAACATCCTCCCTTATACGGCACCTGCAGCGCGTTCATAAAAAGTTACTGTCAAGTTCAGAAACTTTGGCTAAGACCATAAGCAGTCCAGGGACACCTAAATCCCGTTGTCCTGTTGTATCCAAGCGCCTGCAAACCACACCGTCAACTCCCTCCTCGTCAATTTCCTCCTTAGTCAGGATCGGAAGTAGTCCTGCAGGCCATGTCACTGGCATGACTGACTCTCCTATCTGGGATTCCTCCGGAGGATCCTGCATTGCTACGCCTACTGCTGCCGCTGCTGCTGTTGCTACTGCTGGGAGTCGTTCATCATCCCAGAGAGGAAGTAGGAACACCACTACTTTTACTAAACAATTGACCCTCCAACAGTCCTTAGCGAGGAGGATGAAGTACGACAGCAGTCATCCTGAAGCAAAACGTATAACTGAGGCCTTGACTGCTATGTTGGTGTTAGATGTGCGTCCGGTATCCGCCATTAGTGCAGTGGGATTTAGACAATTGATGGAGGTAGTGTGTCCCCGGTTCCAAATCCCGTCTAGATTCCACTTCACTAGGCAGGCGATACCGAGACTGTACAGAAACGTCAGAAAAAGTGTCCTCAGTGTCCTGAAAAATGCTGTTGTACACAATGTCCACTTAACCACGGACATGTGGACAAGTGGAACAGGGCAGACTAAGGACTATATGACTGTGACAGCCCACTGGGTAGATGTATCACCTTACGCAGCAACAGCAGCAGCGTCACCAGTAGCAGCATCTCAGAAACGCCAGCTCGTTACAAGGCAGGCTACGCTGTGTATCACCGGTTTCAGTAAGAGGCACACCGCCGACAACCTCTTAGAGAAACTGAGGGAAATCATCGCCCAGTGGCTTACCCCACTTAGACTCTCCTGGGGATTTGTGATATCTGACAACGCCACCAATATTGTGCGGGCATTACATCTGGGCAAATTCCAGCACGTCCCATGTTTTACTCACACAATAAACTTGGTGGTGCAGAATTTTCTGAAAAGCGACAGGGGCGTGCAGGAGACGCTTTGGGTGGCCCGAAAAATTTCTGGCCACTTTCGCCATTCAGCGACTGCGTGCCGAAGACTGGAGCGCCAGCAAACACTCTTGAACCTGCCCCGCCATCACCTGAAGCAAGAGGTTGTGACGCGGTAGAACTCAACCCTCTATATGCTTCAGAGGATGGAGGAGCAGCAAAAGACCATACAAGCCTATACATCCACCTATGACATAGGCAAAGGAGGGGGTATGCACCTGACTCAAGCGCAGTGGAGAATGATTTCCGTATTGTGCAAGGTTCTCCAGCCCTTCGAACTTGCCACACGTGAAGTCAGTTCAGACACAGCCAGCTTGAGTCAGGTCATTCCCCTCATCAGGCTTTTGCAGAAGCAGCTGGAGAAAGTGAAGGAGGAGCTAAGACGGAGCGATTCCGCTCGGCATGTGGGACTTGTGGATGAAGCCCTTCATTCGCTTTGCCAGGATTCCAGGGTGGTCAATCTGTTGAAATCAGACCACTACATTTTGGCCACCGTGCTCGATCCTAGGTTTAAAGCCTATGTGGTGTCTCTCTTTCCGGCCAACACAAGCCTGCAGAGGTGCAAAGACCTGCTGGTGAACACACTGTCAGCTGAAGCGGAACGTGACACGTCAACGGCTCCTTCTTCATTTTCTCCCGCAACTGGGGCTGCCAGGAAAAAACTTAGGTATCCTAAGCAACCCGCTGGCGGTGATGCAGGGCAGGCAGGACCAAGTTTGGACATCTGGTCCGGACTGAAGGACCTGGCAACAATTTCTGACATGTCTGCTGTCACTGCATATGATACTGTCACCATTGACAGAATGGTGGAGGATTACATCGGTGACAGCATCCAAGTAGGCATGTCAGACAGTCCATACCTGTACTGGCAGGAAAAAGAGGCAATTTGGAGGCCCCTGTACAAACTGGCTCTATTTTACCTGAGTTGCCCCCCCTCCAGTGTGTACTCCGAAAGAGTGTTTAGTGCAGCCAGGAACCTTGTCAGCGAAAGGCGTAGGAGGTTGCTTCCACAGAATGTGTAGAAGATGATGTTCATCAAAATGAATTATCAGCTCTTCCAGGGAGACCAGCCTCCAGAAGGTACAGAGGGACCTGTGGTGGTGGATTCAAGTGGGGACGAGTTAATACTTTGTGAGGATGAGGATGTACACACTGAAGAGGGTGAGGAATCGGTGGATGAGGAGGATGAGGATGACATCTTGCTTCCGTAGAGCCAGTTTGTGCAGGGACACATTAATTGCCAGCTTGTTTTGTGGGGGCCCAAACGAACCAATCATTTCAGCCACAGTTGTGTGGCAGACCCTGGCGCTGAATTGATTGGTTTGTTAAAGTGTGCATGTCCTGTTTATACAACATAAGGGTGGGTGGGAGGGCCCAAGGACAATTCCATCTTGCACCTCTTTTTTTTCTTTGCATTATGTACAGTTTGGGGCCTAGTTTTTCAAACTGCCATCCTGTCTGCCACTGCAGTTTCACGCCTAGATGGGTCACGTGTTTGTGCCGCCCACTCGTGTCGCTTAGCATAGTCATCCAGCTACCTCGGTGCAACCTTTTGGACATAAAAACACTATTGTGAGGTGTGAGGTGTTCAGAATAGACTGGAAATGAGTGGAAATTAAGGTTATTGAGGTTAATAATAGCATAGGAGCAGAAAAACCTACAAATTCTGTGATTTTAGCTGTTTTTATGCTTTTTTTCAAAAAAATACAGATCCAAAACACAAAACCCAGAACCCAAAACACGGAAGGGTGGTTTTGGCAAAACCAATCCAGATCCAAAACACGAAGAAAGATTCAGATCCAAAACCAAAACACGAAAAGTGGCCGGAGCACACCCCTAATATAAAGTATATGAAAGTATAAAGTCACCCCCTGACGAAGTCATCAACGAAACCGGTTGGGCGTGGTCTAAACTGATGTGAGACGCTGAAGTCATCTGCTATCTCCAGAAGCAGCGCTGACCGATTACTGGGCTATGTACAAAGTTCTTAACCTTGATGTACGTGAGCATTATTACAAGTAAAATTATACTTTTTATACTATTCTCACGAGTGCGCTATTCCTACTATCTTCATCTTTATATATATATATATATATATATATATATATATATATATATAAAATCCAAAAAAAAAACGCTCAACACCTGAAGTTCTGATAGCAGGTGCAAGGCCAAACGAATGTCAATATAGCAAAACGTCCACTTGTAAATCCACCAGGGGCTCAACCAGAGACGAGGCCAGCACTCAATAAATATCGTGAATTTAATCCACGAAGAAGGCTTTATAGCAACACTGTAGTAAACAGTAGATAAACATAGCGCCCCTGTCATTATTGGCGCTGCTATCTACAAGATAGCAGCGCCGACAGCCTGGGCTATGTACGAACGGTCAGATCGTCTGACCGTTCGGACCGGCTGTAGCTGTCGTTATCGACAGCTACAGCCTGGTGATAGCCTATCCCCACAGCAGGGACAGCGCTGTGGCGGCTACCGGCTTCAGGGCTGCACGCGGGGATCTCGCGATACTTGCGAGATCCCGCGCATGCTCATTGGAGCCGGCCGGGCCTGACACACATCGCATCAGCACTAGGCTGATGCGATGTGGTCTGTAGCGGGTAGCACCGGAGGGGGGAGTTAACGCTCCCCCTCTCCGGCCGGTGAGATGTTCACACATCTCACCGGTAGTACTTCCTGCTTCGCCTCGGTAAAGAGGCGAAGCAGGAAGCGTTATAGCGGCACTTAACGTGCCACTATAATACATCTACCCCATTAAGTGTAATAATAGTAGGACTGCTAAATTGGTTCACAGTCAATAGTATGTAACATCTATTGGAATAAATTAGCAAACCATGCTACTGCATGTTGCAGAATGTATCTTCCAATGTGGTACAACAGTATAGACTGTTGCTAATTGAAAATATGCCAGAATGTCACTGTCTGTTCTGATTGGAGATGTGACCCCCGTGTTTTGGATCTGGATTTATCTTCATGTTTTGGTTTTGGTTGTGCAAAACCACCCTGAACTGTTGATTCTTGATTTGCTTTTGTTTTTTAAATAATGATAAAAAGTTTTTAAAAACAGCTAAAATCATGTAATTTTTTGCTATCTAAACCCGAAATTCGGATTTAAAATTTCAATTCTGAACCACTGAAAGATCGGAACCCACGACTCAGATTTATCCAGATCTCCTCAGGAAATTAATACCGCAACTCTGATCTGTCCAGATTCATGAAATTCTGGTGGATTCCGATTTCTGGAGAATCGAGCCGTACATCTCTAATTCTAATATCAGTGCAGAGATGTAATAAAGCAACTCAGAATAATTCCTATAAAGATATAATTATGTAATAAATAAATAGCTTGGACTATTCCAAGACTAATTAAATGTTTCACAATCAGTCAAAAGGATGTTGTATTAATAATTAAATTAGCTAAATAAATGGTACACTGGGGAGATATAAATATTTACATGTACATATCGGCAGTGACATCAGAACAGATAACGGCGTTCTGGCATACGTTCAATTAGCAACAGTTTAATAAAAATATAATATTAATAAAAATGTTTTAACAATATAAAATCATTTTATTTGATGTAATATTAAAAGCTTGATACTGTACACACAGTAAACTGCCCTGGTGAGAGTATCTTTGCTGCTTTGTGTTATGCCAGTCAATACTTTGTGTGAAGTAATCGTATACCCAGATTTCATATCATGCGTTCCTCTGTTGTTGTGAAATATTTAAACAAATATCTAATTTGCTTCTATAGTTTATTTGGGATGAGAAGCATTTGTAAGTATCACCATTGAAAATTAAATTGCGAGCATGAATTACTATGTAATGCCACAAGGTGGTGCTGAAGTATTTAAAGACAATTATTTCTGCATGCAATACTGTGTAGTGTTTTGGAATTGGATCTCAGATGGTAAGGAAACAGTAAAATAATAAATATTAGAACATTTTCATGCCACAGAAAATAAGCTCAAGTAGACTTATCACCATGTATTACTGTTCTTTTGATTCCGTAGTCATTGCAGTCAGTGGCGGCTCCAGAGGTGTGGCTACAGCACAGTCCAAAATACAAATAGGGGAGCCACCCCAACTGCCCTTCCACACATTACTGGCTGGGACTCACTGGCAGTTGGTGTGGCTCCCCAATTTGAATTTTGGACTGCACTGCAGCCCCACCTCTTGAGCTGCCACTGATTGCAATCATCATACTGTATATTGCCTATAAGTCATTTAATTTCTTTATTCCAATATTACATTAGCTCTTTGTTGCCTATTTGTCAAATTCCTATTTTTTGCCTCCATTTGATATTTAGCAGATATTCTAACAGCATAAACAAGATCCATATCACCCCACCCATTATTATGGAAGCTCTCATGGGCAGGGTCCTCTCTCTGTTCATTCCACCCTTAGCATTTTCCATACCACCTGTGCTCCTCATTTTTTCTCTTCAAGTCCATTCAACTCGCTGCTTGCCTTACAATTTCACTTACCCTCATCCCGTGTCCATGTCCTACCCAGTAATTTTATTTCTGTATGTTGCTCCTTGAAATGTCAATTTACACTGTATTGTACATCGGGCTTGCGACGAGACCCTTGTGGTAGGGTCTTGTCCACTGAAAGCCCCAGTGAACTTCCTGCTCTAATAGAGCAGGAAGTTCACTACTGACATCACGTGTGCGCTCGCGAGTGGGTCTGAATCAGGCCCTATATCCCCATGTTTTATTGTGAGTACATAGCCTCTGTGATTTATCTATGGTTGCTAAATTTTTCCCTAACATAAAACGTAGGTACTTTCGCATAGAGGATCTGATTCAGCAAGGATCGCTATTGCGATTACGCACGCAGATGGCCGATTGTTGCACACTGTGCATGCATATGAAATGCAGTGGGCGCGCGAAGGCACCACTGCGACAACACTGCGATTGCAGAGACTATGCATGCCCATCGCAGAGTGATTGACAGGAAGTGAGTATTTGAGGGTGGTGTCGGGAAAAGCAAACGTGCCAGTGCATTTGAACGTTGTTACAGGGACGTGAATAAATTAGCCACTGCGATGCCATAAGCAGCTTGGGCTTTCACTGCATGCGATGATGTTAGCAATTCCTGAGTAAGGTCAGACCTTGTGAAAGTGTGCATGAGGCCATACTTGCCTACTTTTGTAAAAGCATTTCAGGGAGATTGTGAAAGCAGCACCTATGAGCCCGTGTTACAGTGGGCGTGTACTGATAAATCCGAGAGGCGTGTCCTCAACCTGACTTACATCCAAATGTAAACCAGCCCAAAAGCAGTTAGTAAGATCTATTTGTTGATGAAAACACACTAATACTTTTCAGAAATTCATAGGGATCATTGTGCCTTATAATAACCAATGCAAGGAAATGACACTATTGATCCCATTGGAATGTATATATCTCTATTTTTTAATATAACAGCTTCATAATGGGGGTAAGGATGAAATGAGGGAGCTTGCTAGATTCTTCAGGGAGACAGGGAGATTGCTACTATTTCAGGGAGTCTCCCTGACAATGAGGGAGAGTTGGCAAGTATGCATGAGGCTCAGATGGTACTCGATGTTACCGATAGTTTCGCAGACTTGCATGGTATTACGGATATGTGTATAAGGAAGTGCGCATCCTTATGTTGTGCTGCGATGGCATAGCAATTGCAAATATTAGCATATTTTTGCAGTGGGTCTGCGTGCATAATCACAGCTGTGATCACAATAGCAATCTGTAATGAACCAGGCCGAGTGTCTGATATAGCATATACTATACTTTAATTGTATTTATTTGAGCACTTCTACACAGCGTGCCTTCATTTAGCGCACTAAATGATAAACTGAGCTTCTTGCCATGCTTTTCATGTATTACATTTATTCATGCAGCAAAAGAATATCTTAAGTTTGTATGTCTAAATTCACAACTTACCTTTTATTAATGAAATCTAAGAACGTCAGCATGGCAATCAGTAAATTTATTTGTGTGTCCATCAATTTTACCCATTCACTTAATAGCTAGTCACATGAGCGTAACAAGGAAGGGGTGGCTCAGGAAGGAACGGATCCTTGATCCGTGGCATAATGCATTGATGACTGGTCCATGGGGAGAAACCAGATATTGAAAAGTTTGGTCAGCCCCCTTTAGGCCAGGGCCTACCCTGAGAATTCCCATAATATGGATCACAAGGTAGGTCAACGATCGCTGGCAGGCTCAGGATGGGGGCCTATTGGGTTACATGATGTGCACCTGCTATGTCACCTCTCATTATGCTGTGTGCACCAATGTCAATTTCAGGATTCTCTCATGGTAGGGGAGTGAGTTTGGGGTGGATGACCCTGCGGGTCATTCCCTCCACCCCCTTCCTGAAGTGGGGTTGTCATGGCATCTTTTGTGGGTGCCTAATGTTAGAAGGTATGGCTGCGATAGTACAGGGCCGCCATCAGGGGGGGACTGCTGGGCCTCCAGTTCCGGGCCCGGAGAGAGAGGGGACCCTGGTGGCAGCAGCAAGCCGGCAAGAAAATCATCAGTGCTGCGGCATGTAAACTATGGAGCTGGCCGTGAGCCAATCATAGCTCGCAACCTATCAGAGCAGCCTCTCCTGATTGGCTGCTGTTCCACGAGCTGTGATTGGCTCGCAGTCGGCTCCAATTACAGCTCACAGAACGGCAGCTAATCAGAAGCGGCTGCTCTGATTGGCTGCCATTTTCCGAGCTATGATTGGCTCATGGCCAGCTCCAAAGTACACATGCCGCAGCGCTGATGCTCTCTCTCCCACCCAGTGCATTTCTCACCCCTCTCTCTCAGGACAGGAAGTACTATGAGAATAGCAGGTATGTTGTTCCTGCTTTGTGCTCCCACGAGTCCAGCCAGCCTTACCTGCACTGCCTCGTTAGTCCAGCCATCCTGCCCACCCCCCAGTCCAGCCAGCCATCCTGCCTTCCCTGCACTGTCCTCCCAGTCTAGCCAGCCTTCCCTGCACTGCCCCGCAGTCCTGCCAGCCTGCCCACCCCCTAGTCCAGCCAGCCATCCTGCCTTCTCTGCACTGTCCCCCTCCAGTCTAGCCAGACTTCCCTGCGCCTCAGTCCAGCCAGCCTGCCTGCCTTCCCTGCACTGTCCCCCTCCAGTCTAGCCAGACTTCCCTGCGCCTCAGTCCAGCCAGCCTGCCTGCCTTCCCTGCACTGTCCCCCCCAGTCTAGCCAACCTTCCCTGCAAGTTCCCCCCAGTCCAGCCAGCCTTCCCTGCACTCCCCCCCATTCCAGCCAGCCAGCCTTCCCTGTCCTCTCCCCCATCCCCAGTCCAGCCAGTCTGTCTTCCCTGCCCCTCCCCCAGTCTAGCCAGCCATCCCTAAGCCCCCTCCCCAGTCCAGCCAGCCTTCATTCCCTGCCCACTGCACCACATTCCAGCCAGCCCTCTTGTTTAGCCAGCCTACCTTCCCTGCCCCTCCCTCAATCCAGTCAGCCTTCCCTGCACCCGTCCTAGTCCATCCAGCTAGCCTGTCTTCCTTGCTCTAGTACAGCCAGTCTTCCCTGTGGCCCCCCATCTCCAGCCTGCCTGCCTTCTCTGCCTTGCCTCTCTCCTTAGTCCAGCTGGCCTTCCCTGCCCTCCCCCCCGAGACCAACCAGCCTTCCCTGCTTTATGCTACCCCAGTTCACTCTTGCCAGCCCAGTGCCCCCACTTGTCCAGCCTTCCCTGCCCTGTGTCCCCCCAGTAATGACCATCCATCCCTGCCCTTTATCCCCCCCCACCATGTTTAGCATTCCTGGTTTATACACCAATTGATGCACCACCACTGAAGTAGCTCCACCCACATCCACAGCTCCACCCAAGTCTGCCCTATACCGCGCTGGACCCTGCCTATTTTGTTAGTACCGGGCCCCACTATTTCTGAGGGCAGCCCTGTGATTGTGTATCTGAGATTTGTCATGTAAGAGTGTAAAATAACACCTCTGTAGTGTACACACGGCTTTAGGAGCAAGAGAACTGCACTTCCCCCACCACAACACAGGTGGTGGTGGGGGAAGTGTTGGAAATGATTTGTGTGCAGGTGTTGATATTGCAGAGTAATGTAGGCACACACCTGCGGTTGACTATGAACAGCCCAGTTACTTAAGCAGTGGTGTTGGGTTACTGATAGGTAGAAGGTACAGCTGCACTCACAGTCACATGTACACTGGTGATGGATCAGAGCTTGAGCGGAGTGGGGTTTCATACAGTTCACCAGCCGGTGAGTGTATGCTGCTTGATGGTAGTGTTGCAGGAATGCTGGAACAGTGTGAAATATCCAAATGTTAAGGGTCTCTCACAGGAGCTAAGTAGGAGACTTCTGTCTCTCATCATGTCACTCTACCCAGTACACAGTAAAAACAAGAAGGCTCCTGCACATGCTCAGTAGTGATCTCGGAGGCCATCTTGGAACAGGGTATGAAGCCTCCTTGGAAACAAGAAGACTGGCGTTTGATCAGTAGCACAATCTCTTTCAACAAGAAGTTGGTTAGAGTTCAGGAACATTCAAGTTGCAGAGCGGGACAGAGGGGAGGCAGGACAGCAACAGACAGGGAGGGGTGGGGCAACAGAGAGCGGGGGAATGGTGCGAGACATAGCTGCAGGAAAAGAGGGGTGGTGGGTCAGTGGATACAGAGTTGGCGGGGCAAAGCAGTGGCCCGATACTATTCTGACCAGCATATGACTGGTCCCTTTATTAGTAAATAAATAGGGATATACAGGAAATTTTGGGGTTAAAATAATGCTTGAGTAGTGATAAGTGTGGGTTCGAGAGATAAGTGGAGATTAATATGGGCATATCATAGGGAGTATACAGTATGTGAATGGGTTTAAATTGGATAGAAATAAGGAAGTGTGCAATATATGTTAATAAACAAAAATAAAAGTAGTAATATAAAACGCAAGCAAAGGATTAATAAAAAATTAGATTATTAAAAAATATATAAATATTGAAATAAATTATAGGTAGATCCCACTGTGTTAGTAGTCAGTCTTCCTAAGTAGGTCATTTTTGCAAGATTTTTGAGAGATTATGGAAAGATTGGAGATGTTGGAGTGAAGACTGGGAACATGGTGTGTGTGCTAGATGTGGTATATGTCAACACGGATGAATAATGTAGTAAAGGAAAATGGGGGAAAGACATCTTATTAATGTGAAATGCACTTGTATTAATATTCACCCACATCTTAATGCATCCTGATAACAGGCTGGGTTCCTGCCTATATATAACACATGTGCAGTAATAGACATCTCTTAAAAGATCAAAACCTAAATTGTACATAAATAATGTATTAAATCCTGCAGCGCTGAGACACCCAACGCGGGACCTCGGAGAGGTATGGGTGCAGGGTGTGCGGTGCGGGTCCGTGTGCACCACACACCCTGCACCCATTATAGATATGCCCCTGCCCTAGCGTTTTTGACCAGTCACCATAAAGCCTAATCCAGCCCCATTGCTCCGTTCTCTCCAGCCTCAAGTCCCCCTGTGTCTCTCCATCCTCATGACCCCCATATCTCTTCAACTTCATGCCACCTGTGTCTCTCAAGCCTTATGTCCCACCTGTGTCTCTTTCATCTCTGTCACCCTCCTTTCTCTGTCACCTCCACCTGTCTCACTCATTTCTATCCAATCTCACTCCTTTGGATGGAGGAGAGACAGTTTGTGGATGGGGTCATGGTGGTGCGTTTGGTTGACAGTGGGGGGACTAGCTCCAAGTGCTAACAAGTTGCCCATCCCACTTCACCTCACCTGTATTTCTAATCTCTGTCTATCCTTTCCCCTGTCTATCTCTCTCTATCTTTTATCTCTGCCCCCCTCTCTTTCATCTCTGTCCCTTTCCTTTGTTCTCATCTCATTCCACTCTGCTCTATTTTTTATCTCTATCTCCCTCCCCCCTCTCTTTTCTCTCTGTTCCTGCCACCATGTTTCATATATTTCCCCCTCCCCCCTTAATTTCTTCTTTGTCCCTCAACCCCATCAGGAGGGATTTTCAGGTAGCTGCAAGTGTGGGTCTTGCTAGTATGGGGAATCAAAGTGGTAGGAAGGCAGCAATTGCATGGGGACCTTTAGCGGGGGGAGGGGAGTTGTTGGTTGCAGGCACTGTTAGCAATGGCTGGATGAGAAATGAGGCTGTGGCTAGCGAAACTCACCCTACACTCAAAAAAAATAAAATACTGGCAAGATAATTGGCAAAATTCACCCTAGTGTGTGTGTGTTTGTACAGTTGTGCTAAGAAATTTGGAGGGTAAACTCCATTGATGTAGAGTGTGACGTGAATGTCAAATAGTCTCTGCACAACACTTTGCAATATGGGGGTGCTATATAAAAGATAAATTATAATATGTAATGTCTAGATAGATAGATAGATGGATAGATAGATGGATAGATAGATAGATAGATAGATAGATAGATAGATAGATATCCAGCATGGTGAGGCAGGATAGGGGTAGGACAAGGCAGGTTCCTTTACTGAAGTATATATATTTTTTAAATAGCGATAGGTGCAGACTCCAATTCATCCTTGTGTTTTGACAAAACCACTGTCAAATGTTTTTTTTTTGGATTTCATTAAAAATTTATCAAAACAGCTAACATCGTGTAATTTGGACCTGGCTTTGTTCCTACAGTATTATCAACACCAATCACATTCATTTTTAGTCATTTTCAATCAATGTTGTTCATAGCTCACAATATTGTTTTCATTGCATTGGGTACAAGATCATCCCAGAGGTCATGATGATGACTGTCAGAATATCAACAGCGGGATCCTGACAGTCAGAATCCTGACAGAATTTGATAAGTAAACCTAATCCTTGCCCTCCCCCACCTTTCCCGAAGCATAACCCTAACCCTCCCCTCTTGTTGCTTAACCCTAACCGCAGCCTACCCCTAACCCTCCCCTAGTGCTTATACGGTCGATTATTGTGTACTGTGCATGCGTAAGCATTACTAACCCTAATACTCACCCTTGTGATGTTGTTGGTCAGGATTCTGGAACTGGTATCCAGACTGTTTTTGGGATTCTGGCACTGGGATTCTGACGCCAGCATCCTGACCATTGGGATGCCGACTACATGTCATTTCATAAGGCTGCAGCTAGCTGGCTGACTAAACTAAATGACAGAGCTGCGGCAGAAACACATGGCAGCTTAAAAGAATATGGCAAATCTATGAAACTTAGTGGCACAGCAGTGGCAGAAAGGATGTCAGTATAATAAACTATACAACTTTTTAGAATGCTTTTATAAATCAAGAAAAAGCCTAGTATAAAGCTATATATATTACCAATACTTCAAACAGCAAATCACGGGCCTCAGGCCAGCAGAGTTGATTGCTGCAGGAGTAAAGTCTAGTAAACAACTAGATCACCATCAAACCAACTCCAGTCCAAACAGCAAATCCCAGCACCTCAGCCAGTACAGGTGATTGGAGGTGGAGTATTTAGTGAAAAATAAAGCATTGATTACTATAGAAAAAGTAAATTGGAAACATGGAACAAACTATTAAAAACCAAGCTTCTAAATGTGATTTTTCAAATGGAAACTGAATCCAAACAGCAAATCACAGGTTTCAGCCCAATACATATGATTCAAGCCAGAGTAACAGAGTAGTGGAAAAGATCATAATAAACTTCTCCATCCAGAAAATCACAGTACTTAGGCCAGTACAGGTAAATGGAGATGGAGTAACAGGCTAGTAATCTTTACACCAATACAGCAAGGTGGGCAAAGCCCATAATGAAAACCACAAACCTATCCACTTATATAGATCCACAACTTCAACCCTTTGTGATGAAGAATAAATCTTATCCACTATACACAATGGACACTGTTATAAAATTGAGATATACAAAATGGACTGAAGAAATTAATTTAACTACAGCAGATGTTGAAACACACTGTTTGCGCGTTCGCCCGACCACCCCCCCGTCACCACCCACAAACGGCACTTCCTGTCAATCACTCTGCCATGGGTTTGTGTATCCTCTGTGATCGCAGTACCGATTGCAGTACCAATCGCAGTGGCTACTCCGCACACTGTGATGCTTACGCATGCGCAGTACACAATAATCGACCGTATAAGCAACTGCATTCCTTGCTGAATCAGGCCCTGTGTGACCAGCTGGGCAGTAGGTCATCATCATGCTGATGGTGGGCCTATTTTTATGTGAAGACCTGGAGCTGTAGTTCCATCCATCCCATTGTTAACCTGGCCCTGCACAAACTGTACATATGCAAAAGAAGCGTCACTTATGTAAAGTTATACCAGAACGACTAACTTCTGGAGTGTGGAGCATTATGGAAAAGCATATTGGTATTAAAGAGACTTTATTTCATGTATTGGACACTTGAAAAAGTCCCCTGTCAAAACCAGAGTTTGTTTACATCTAAACAGAACATCACAGCACTCCAAAGTGTTTTCCACAAGACCAGAAGTCTCACCAGCTCACTTTCAGTGCTTGGATTTTGGTATTCAGTGGCCAGATGCAAAATATACCTTTTCAGATCACTGTACAATTTTTTAGGTCTACCTGCATGGAATCAAGCTGGACATCCTCTTTGATGCTAGTAATCTTTACACCAATACAGCAAGGTGGGCAAAGCCCATAATGAAAACCACAAACCTATCCACTTATATAGATCCACAACTTCAACCCTTTGTGATGAAGAATAAATCTTATCCACTATACACAATGGACACTGTTATAAAATTGATATTTACAAAATGGACTGAAGAAATTAATTTAACTACAGCAGATGTTGAAACACACTGTTTGCGCGTTCGCCCGACCACCCCCCCATCCTCTTTGATGCCAGCTTGCATTCCATGGACCTGATTCAGAAACGGATGGTAATGCAAACGCAACTGTATACTCTCACGGATCAATTTGCTAAAATACGCTAATGCCTTCCAAAGAGAACCCGAGCATAGAGATGCCCACTGCTGCCTTCTCATATCCGTACGACGATGTGCAACAGCATAAACCTTGTTAACATCGATGCACAACAGGCAGGCATGCAGCTTGTAAGTCAAGTCTGAACAGCCGCAAACAATGCAGCTCTCCTACCGGAGAAAGCAATGACTAATTTATGCACGTGCACGAAACAGCATTTAAATGTTCAGAGACACGTCTGCATTTTTCTAACCACCCCCCGTTACCACCCCAAACAATGACTACCTGTCATTCACTTTGCGAGTGGGTACTGTGTGCATGCGTAACCACAATTCAGTCGCTGCCTAGAGCAGTGCGGCCTACGCATCTGCGCATTAGCAAACAATCGCTCGATCTGTGTAACAATCACCATTGCATCCGTCACTGAGTCAGAGCCCCAGTGGCGATCTATAATGGGTGCAGTGTGTGCGGGGGGTCTCAGCGTTGCTTAGAACACTGGAAAATGGCCGCCGTGGCCATTTTTCCGGTGTTCTGCGCATGCGCAGTAGACTCTGGGCACACTCTAGTGCCCACAGTTCACTGTGCATGCACAGAACGCTTGAAAATGGCCACCGCGGCCATTTTCTCTGCGTTCTGCACATGCGCCGTAGACTCCGAGCACACTCTAGTGCCCGGAGTCTACTAACGCTCCGGTGGCTGGCCAGCCGCTTCAGTCGGCTGCCGGGCCACCGCGGAGAGAGGAGGGGGCCCTGCACAGGGAGTGCACACGGGCCCCCTCCTCTGTTAAGACGCCCCTGTAGAGCCCATATTCGTTCCACCAACCTGTGACTGTCATCAACTTCCGGTTGCAGTGCTTACAGTCTAAGATAAAATTGGCAAGGGTCTCGCAGAACATCCAATGCTGCATTTTAGGATGCAGCACTAGAATCTGCGATGCTGTCAGAAGGTGTCTATTTACACCAGATGTCTCCTGCTGCATTAGCATATTAGTTGTGCGGGAAGTGGTTGTGCAATGCGGTACAACTCTGAATGCATAAAACCTTATGTTGGGTGGTATAAAAAACAGGTCATTATTGCTGTTGAAGCTAGAGAGCACTACTATGCATACTCCATATTGGCTCCTTTAGGGCCCTATTTATCACAATATGTACCTCAGATGCGGATGTGATGTGATAATATTGCCAGCACTTGCAATGCGATATTTGAATACATCACAAGAATGTATCAAATATCACATGCAGGGACACAGCTATGAATCCTCTTTGCACACTTTTCAGAGTATTTTTTGAAAAAAATACTCTGACAGTGTGACCTTGCATGCGACGATGGCTCTCACCCCTTCCTCCCCACGATCGCCTCCCCCCATGATCACACCGCCTGCAATTGCCCTTCCTCCCCCCTCTCTCCTCCCTCTCAGCTGTGTACACTTACCTGCCCGGTGATAGGTGCTCCGGGGAGGTCCTCTTGGACTCCAGTAAGCTGGTCTCCTGGTTTGTGCTCTGTAACCCCGGTCTGCTGCACAGAGCAGCTGACCGGGGTCACATAGCAGGATCCCTGAGACCAGCTGACTGGAGTCACAAAGCACCTCACCGAAGCACCAATCACCAGTCTGGGGACATGTAAGTGTTATTTATTTTTTAACTGTAACTTTATTTTTTACACTGTGATCAGCGCTGCAGTCTATCAGACATGCAGGCTGATCACAGGCACCTACTCTGGATTCACTGGGTCACCCCACCGGTATTTTTTTACAATTTAGCTTTGAAACAGATAACATTTCTCATTACAAATATGGGAAATTCGATCTGCTTACTATAAATATGTGAATTAAAGGGCTTGGAGTAGCTTTTTTTAAAATAAAAAAACTGCTCCAAAAGCCCTTTAATACATTTAAGTGGAACTAAAATAATGTGAAAAAGGTATAAAAACAACATTTTTCACATTTTATTTATTTAAAAAAAAAGGATAAATAGGGCCCTCAGGGAGGCTTCAATCCTTCACCAAGATGGCCACCATCTGAACTTCTTCTTATGCGCTGCACCATCTTATCACTGTGTTAGAGTACCACAGTGGAACACTTCGCTCCAGAGAAACCCTGCTATTACCGTGTGTTCCATTCTGTTATAGACTCTGATACCACTTGCGTCCTGCACCACTACCCACATGCACTCTCAAGCTGGTGACCTGTATACTCTGCTCAAGTTCTGCTCTATGCTGAGTTTGTTTATGCATAACTGTGAGTATGGCTGTTCTAACCACCCCACTGGTTAAGTACTAGACAGTTCACTGACTCAGGGCATCCGCTGGTGTGTACATACACTCTGCCATACCACCACCAGTACGTAGTACACATATATTCCAACAATTGTGTGTTTATTTATTGATGAACTATGGACATTTTCCACGTAATATAAATCATTTGAAGATAAATGAGATTTTTTTTTATGTCAAAATAATTTGTCAGTAAATAATTTAGACCGATTTAGCCTGATCCTAGCAGCAAATACATGCGATGATTAAGTCATATGTGAAATATGTGTCCAGTCTTTGATGAATATGCCAAAGACACCAGAAGAAATTATAGGTTAATTATTGAATTCCAAGCTTGAATGAATTGAATATTCTCTGAGATTAATTCCATGTAATTTCTGTGATTGAGTTCACCCATCGCTGGGCATTGATCCACATCATTTGTACATCAGTCTGTCAAGCAACCTTAGACAACCTTTTGAATTGGCTTAGGATGATTGTTGAATCAGGGCAAGCGCACACTCAAGCATGTATGTGCCAATATTTCTCTTTGCTAGAGAAAACACACTATCAATGAGTCAAGCATGGACAAAATGAATGATTCCTGGCAAAGCTTGAATCCATTTGTTAAATAGTATACTAAATGTTTATTTTAACAAAAAATGGCCAATGGTATTAGGTAATTCATTTGGTGTCAGGGCTTCTAATAATTACTGTAAAAATGTTGAAGAAGTTCCTGCGTGACTTCGGTTCCAGTGAGTTTACGTATATTTAGTAATTGTTGTATTTGTTGAAATGACTGAATCCAAAATGTGTGGTGAAATCTGAAGCTTGACTGCTTTACTTCATGGTTCACCACATTGTTGCTAAACCACGTGAAGAAAAACTTCTATAGCTTAGCTACTGTTCATGTAAAATAGTTAGGCATATACTGTATTATCTCCTTCTGATAGTATCTGTTCATTTTCTGTGGTCATTGAATGTTTTAGGGACTTCTATGTGGAGATTTCAGGAGTTTATCAGAAAGAAAGATGATTGGCTTGTGCAGCAATGTTTATAAACTATGTCCTTGTCCTACATTGTTTTGTACTGTAAGTTGCTGTTTTTTTGTTTGCTCATTTGTTTATGTACTTTGGGCTCTATTTATCAACATTATTTTTACTAAAATAATGTGAAAAAGGGTGTTTTCACACCCTTTTCACATTATTTTAGTATCACCTATAGTTATTACAGGGCAATTGGAGTAGAATTCGTAAAATTCTACTCCAACCCCTAAGTATCACTTATTTTTAGTAAAGCAGATCGCATTTCCCATAATTGTAATGGGGAATGTGATCTGACCATAGTTACTAAAAGTAAATGTGAAAAAAATATCGGGGGAAGCCCTGTGATAATAACGCCACCTGGAGGTGGCGTTATCCAGGGTCTCCCCCTGTTACCGGACTCCTGCTCTGCTCTAACGGGGAGAGCAGTGCCGGGAGTCAGTCCCTGTAATCAGCTGTGTGATCTAAACAGACCGCAAGCTGATTACTGTAAAAAAAAAGAAAGAAAAAATAGTAAAAAAAAAATTACTTACCTGACTCCAGGGACCGGTGATCGGGCCTCTGGTGATGTCTCCCCTCTGGTCGGCTGGTCTCCCACAGTGCACTGCTGCCCGGTCATCAGGTGATCGGGCCCCAGTGCAGTATGGGAGATCACCTGACCGGAGTAATGGAGAACATCACCGGGGCCCAGAGCATGCAGGTAAGTGTAAGTAAGGGAGGGGGGGGTCACGGGGGGGGAGGGGGGGTCGCGGGTGGTCAGTGATTGTGAGGGGTGGGGATTAGCGCTGGGGGGGTAGCAGCGGCGACCGGTCGGCGCATGCGCGGGCACTTAATCACGGTATTTTTTGCGAAAATACCGTGATAAGGCTCCGAAGGGGATTAGCAGGGACAGAGCTTTATCGCAAGCTCTGTCCCTGCAAGGGATTTGTAGTAAATCCCTGTGATATTGCCTGAACTCGCAATGCGAATTCACTCGGTAATATCACACTACAATCTGCATTACCAATGTGGATTGAAGTAAATAGAGCCCTTTGTGAGCACATATGGGATCATATAAATAAAGGATAAACCCTTTGTGGAGCCATATAAGTAAAGGATAATAATAATAATAATAATAATAATAATAATAATAATAATAATGTTGTGCTATTGCTCTATTAAGAAAACCCAAAAGAAAACGGATTATTTTGAGTAATCCAATTGAAGAACACTACAGCCAGCCCAGGCCTGTGACTAGGGGTGTGCGACCTGTGCCGTCACACAGGACCTGGGTGTGACACTGTCAATGCCCTATGCACCTGTATGTGTCTAGCAGGGTGCCTGGAACAGCACCCTGCAGCCAGTAGTGGCACTGCAGAGCTGCCCAGAGCGTCAAAGGGACGCTCCTGGCAGGCACCTTGCAGCCTGTAAAAGCTCCTTAGGATTCTCCGGCCAGTGCTCTACTTCCCAGAGCCAATATACAATGTAGAGATGTGTGCTGACCCCTGTCTTTTGGTTTTGGATCTGGATTCATCTTTGTGTTTTGGTTTTGCAAAACCACCCTCAAGTGTTTTGATTTTGGATACTTTAAAAAGTACTGCTAAAATCATGTAATTTTGCAATCCAATAACTGAAATTGAAATTTAAAATTCAAATGCTGGACCACTGGAAAATCAGAACCACAACTCAGATCTATGCGACTCGCATCTGTCCGGAAACACAAAATTTGGGTGAATTTGGATTTCTATAGGACTGAACCGCACATCTCTAGTACAATGTGCTGCAAACAGGTAAGAGGGAAGGGGGAGCGGAGTTCTCATGCCCCTGCGGGACCACTCCATCAAATCAAACCGCCCCCCCTCCTCTCGGCTCCCCTGACAGTTACACACACTCAGTCTCCTTATGGAGCGGAGCAGAGGCATACATCTCACCAGCAGAATCAGGCTCTCTGGCCATATAGAATCACAGTACATCGCAGATCTCACTGGAGACATCTGTCTTTTACTTTGGTGCTCTAACGCAGTAACAAGATGGCGCTGTGCAATCGCCGAACATCTAGGTTTAGGTTAAAAATAAAATATGCTTACTCTAAAAGGTCAGTATACATATTAACAGATACAGTTGATAACTATAGCAAGTCACATTATCAGCCTATTGAGGTTATAAATCAAATCCTACCTATATCGATCTATCTATCTATCTATCTATCTATCTATCTATCTATCTATCTATCATTTATCTTTCATTTTCATATATAACATTTAGGTTAAAGTAAGCATAATTTACATTGTGAGATGTCATATCAGCAGATACAGTTGATCACTCCGATTTCTCTATAAAATGGTTTCTACAAAAGCTAAGTGAAATAGCAAAGGCTGTTAATGATGTAAGCAACTCACATGGTTAGCATACAGAGGTGAAAAATCATTCTCTATCTATCTATCTATCTATCTATCTATCTATCTATCTATCTATCTATCTATCTATCTATCTATCTATCTATCATTTAGGTTAAAATAAGCTTACAGTACAAAGCCAGTAGACATACAGTTCATAACTTACAGTTCTAGAGCAAGTCACATGATCTATCTATCTATCTATCTATCTATCTATCTATCTATCTATCTATCTATCTATCTATCTATCTATCTTTAATTTTCATATATAACATTATGTTGGTCACACAGTCAGCCATAAATTATAAGTATTAAAATTGATTTTCTAGTTTCCTTACAAAGTTATGCTTTTTTTTCTATTGTTATGTATTTAGGGAGAAATTGGGGATGATAATACATGGGGCTCTGGCCACACTCACACAGCACTGGTTACAACTCCTCCCCCTCTCAGTATAGGCCCTTGAACACTTTATGTACATGTGGCCCTTAATCTGACTCTGAAAATGCTGACCTTTCTACCAAAGCTGAGTTACATCACATTTTGGTAATGATATATATCTATTTATAATCTATCTATCTATCTATCTATCTATCTATCTATCTTTAATTTTCATATATAACATTTATGTTAACGTAAACATAACTAGACTGTAAGATATTATATCAGCAGATACAGTTGACAGTTCTCTACAAAATGGTCAGGCCCAGATTAACAATGGGGAGGATGGAGCTATAGCTTCAGGCCTCCACATAAAAATAGGCCCATTGTCAATGTGATGATGACCAGTTGGTCACACAGTCAGCCATAAATTATAAGTATTAAAATAGATTTTCTAGTTTCCTTACAAAGTTATGGTTTTTTTTTTCTATTGTTATGTATTTAGGGACAAATTGGGGCTGATAATGCATGGGGCTCTGGCCACACTCACACAGCACTGGTTACAACTCCTCCCCCTCTCAGTATAGGCCCTTGAACAGTTTATGTACATGTGGCCCTTAATCTGACTCTGAAAATGCTGACCTTTCTACCAAAGCTGAGTTACATCACATTTTGCTAATGATATCTATCTATCTATCTATCTATCTATCTATCTATCTATCTATCTATCTATCTATCTATATATCTATCTATCATTATTTTCATATACTGTATAACGTTTAGTTTAAAATAAGCATACCTTACATTGTGACATGTCATCTCAGCAGATACAGTTAATAACTGACAGTTCTCTACCAAAATGGTGACCTTTTCTACAAATGCTAAGTGACATCACAAAGGCTGTTTATGATGTAAGCAAGTCACATGGTTAGCATACAGAGGTGAAAATCACCTCCTGCATGCATTTTGCCATTGATATCTATCTATCTATCTATCTAATCGTATAGTGATGACATATTTAAGAAAAAAGAAGAAAAAAAGTATTCCCATAACGGGGCACTCACTGTTCATAAGTCATACTTAATTATGATGTTACTATAGTGTTCATATTAAGAAGGTGATTTTAAAATGAAAAATTAACTTTTATTAAATATATTAAAATTGAATCAGCGAAATATTACTTCAAATATTAAATAATCCTTAATCCCATATATGGAAATAAAATAAAATAATTATGCCTTAAACCACTCTCTCAAAATAATCAATCTTATCTTAGGCAATAATAATATATGCCGTATTGACAGATGTCTGTAGAACAACGGGCTAATCAATTCAACATAGGTAGTTACTTTTACCTTTAATAGTATAACCACTATTGTAACACCACGGGTTCTATTTATAACTGAATTAATGTATCCAAATCCGATACAATTGTATCTAGTGTATTGAATAAGGTAGCAGTTTACCAAAAAATCTCTTACAGTGTCCACTTGTCACATTAACTTAAGGGTGCCCTCATATCTAGAGCAGGTGAATCTTATAGATCTCTACACATGACAATATTTGTCTCTCATTAACACTGGGAACAGTATATTTTAATAGTACAGATAATTATCACATGATCTAACGATCTTATATTGCTATAAAATTCATGTAGATATACATTCTGTGCTCTGCACCATATAGTTAATGACTCCTTCACGGCTTGCACCGGTATATTAGTGATATTAGCTTAAACAGGGGATCACTGAGAGTAACAAGTGCCCATTATACACAACCCAAACATCCGACAGACATCCATCACATTCGTTGGATGTGTATTATCGGTGGTATGATCATTTGGATACTTAGTGCACATTAAATATTATTCACCGCGTATCTCTTACCCACCTTCTCAGAGTTGTTATTGATCTAATATTGGGCCATAGTAATATCCATCATAATGGTAAATACCTGCAAATCGGGGTGCTAGTGATACAATTATATTCAGTGCTTGCATTAAAGTGTCAGTGTGTCAAAAGTTATCTTGCAGTATCCTCTTATCCCAACAGTATGAGGTATAATCTTGTCCACACCAAGTGATTGATATGGATCTCTATATGAGATACTATTTGTCTCTCATTAATACATATAAATATCAAAACACAAACACTCAAACTATCTCGTATTGCTGCAATATTCAAGTGATTGGGCAGTGCATACTATACTAAGCACCATTCATCTAGTGCACTGCACCGCATAATTATTCACTCCTACCCGGTTATCATTGGTACTTTAGTAACATTAGATTCTCTTTACAAATGAATACACAGTGCATGCTATACTAAACATCATTCAATTAGTGCTCTGCACCGCATAATTAGTAACTTATCCCCGGCTGCCACCGGTGTGTAGGTAATAGACAATATGAGAGATCACTGAGGGTAATAGGTGCCCGTTTTGCATAGCCCAGATGTCTAACAGACATCTATCACATTCGTTAGGTATGCATTTATCAGTGGTGTGGCAATATTAAAAACACATAGTGCACGCTAAGAGCTATGCACCACGTGTCTCCTGATGCGCGTTTCGCTGGTTAGCTTACTCATAGGAACAACCCGCCTCCGGGGTTGTAACATCCTATATTGGATTCACTCTCCAATCAACATCTATTCTAATGATTGACATAACTGTTAGCCAATCCTCTTAGCCTGTCAGCGTGACTCACTTCTCTAGGAAAATAGTAAGACCTTTCTACACAAATTCAACCATGGAAGATCCTTCTTTACATATACAAGAAGACAGTGAACCAATATCTTCATAATTATAAAGTAGATAACTATTGATTCTAAAACAACAATAGTATATAGTAAAAAATACATACAGATTAGAAATTATCCCTATCCATTAAACATTATTCTTATTTAGATGACATTTATATTGTCACTTCTGATTATTAAGTAATTCATTTTTTATAAATCACCATAATCAAATAAATAATAGTGAACCTTATTCGTGCCATTATTTTCATATCAGTCCTTTATATTAAATTAACTGAAAGTTATTATACAATATGCTTTAAACTCAAAATCCTTCCTATAATAGAGAAAATGCATAAACAAACGTGTATAAGTGAAAAAAATATATAAACCTAGAAAAAATATATTGTGAAGTAAAAAGAAACAATTAAGACAACAATAATTAAATAATAAAAAATGACAGAGGAAAAAATAAAAATAATGAAGATTTAATAAAATATTATGTAAAAAAACAAAAAAACAGCAGCAAAAGTGTTACGTGTCATGTGTTGTTTACTGTGAATCCCTCATTGATAATAACCTAATTGTCATTAGCTAAATGTATCAGAATATCTCATAATAAATAAGCTTCTAAAAAATACATTCATAAAATGGTATACACATATATACTGTGTTATATTAAAATGTGTTATCCCCAACAGTAATACTCATTACTAGTGTAAATGTGATAAAAGTGCTATAAATATATTAATATACATCAAAGTCAGTCTGCCAGTTTGAGAGTATTTGGTATAGAGAAGGTGAACTTGGGGATACGAGGTGGAGACCTCACTCAAGAACTTCTTAAGAGAGAGAGTCAGTGGACCTTCCTATTGGATGGCTTACAACCAATGGGATTAAATGAAAATTTTAATTTTGGAGTATTTTTAAAATAAACTATTAAATATATACCCTTATTAACAAGTAATTAGAATTATACCTTATCTATATATAATGGATTCTGATAATTTATTTAGAATATGATTAATTTAACTTTCACTCTGATTATAATAAATGAATATACTGAGTAGTTATGATTATTTTTAGGGTTTATGTATATTAAACCTATTCTATTATAGGAAGGATTTTGAGTTTAAAGCATAATGTATAATAACTTTCAATTAATTTAATATAAAGGATTGATATGAAAATAATGGCACGAATAAGGTTCACTATTATTTATTTGATTATGGTGATTTATAAAAAATGAATTACTTAATAATCAGAAGTGACAATATAAATGTCATCTAAATAAGAATAATGTTTAATGGATAGGGATAATTTCTAATCTATATGTATTTTTTACTATATACTATTGTTGTTTTGGAATCAATAGTTATCTACTTTATAATTATGAAGGTATTGGTTCACTGTCTTCTTGTATATGTAAAGAAGGATCTTCCGTGGTTGAATTTGTGTAGAAAGGTCTTACTATTTTCCTAGAGAAGTGAGTCACGCTGACAGGCTAAGAGGATTTGCTAACAGTTATGTCAATCATTAGAATAGATGTTGATTGGAGAATTAATCCAATATAGGATGTTACAACCTCAGAGGCGGGTTGTTCCTATGAGTAAGCTAACCAGCGAAACGCGCGTCAGGAAACACGAGGTGCATAGCTCTTAGCGTGCACTATGTGGTTTTAATATTGCCACACCACTGATAAATGCATACCTAATGAATGTGTTAGATGTCTGTTAGACATCTGGGCTATGCAAAACGGGCACCTATTACCCTCAGTGATCTCTCGTATTGTCTATTACCTACACACCGGTGGCAGCCGGGGATAAGTTACTAATTATGCGGTGCAGAGCACTAATTGAATGATGTTTAGTATAGCATGCACTGTGTATTCATTTGTAAAGAGAATCTAATATTACTAAAGTACCAATGATAACCGGGTAGGAGTGAATAATTATGCGGTGCAGTGCACTAGATGAATGGTTCTTAGTATATTATGCACTGCACAATCACTTGAATATTGCAGCAATACGAGATAGTTTGAGTGTTTGTGTTTTGATACTTATATGTATTAATGAGAGACAAATAGTGTCTCATATAGAGATCCATATCAATCACTTGGTGTGGACAAGATTATACCTCATACTGTTGGGATAAGAGGATACTGCAAGATAACTTTTGACACACTGACACTTTAATGCAAGCACTGAATATAATTGTATCACTAGCACCCCGATTTGCAGGTCTTTACCATTATGATGGATATTATTATGGCCCAATATTAGATCAATAACAACTCTGAGAAGGTGGGTAAGAGATACGCGGTGAATAATATTTAATGTGCACTAAGTATCCAAATTATCATACCACCGATAATACACATCCAACGAATGTGATGGATGTCTGTCTGATGTTTGGGTTGTGTATAATGGGCACTTGTTACTCTCAGTGATCCCCTGTTTAAGCTAATATCACTAATATACCGGTGCAAGCCGTGAAGGAGTCATTAACTATATGGTGCAGAGCACAGAATGTATATCTACATGAATACTATAGCAATATAAGATCGTTAGATCATGTGATAATTATATGTACCATTAAAATATACTGTTCCCAGTGTTAATGAGAGACAAATATTGTCATGTGTAGAGATCTATAAGATTCACCTGCTCTAGATATGAGGGCACCCTTAAGTTAATGTGACAAGTGGACACTGTAAGAGAATTTTTGGTAAACTGCTACCTTATTCAATACACTAGATACAATTGTATGGGATTTGGATACACTAATTCAGTTATAAATAGAACCCGTGGTATTACAATAGTGGTTATACTATTAAAGGTAAAAGTAACTACCTATGTTGAATTGATTAGCCCGTTGTTCTACAGACATCTGTCAATACGGCATATATTATTATTGCCTAAAATAAGATTGATTATTTTGAGAGAGTGGTTTAAGGCATAATTATTTTATTATATTTCCATATATGGGATTAAGGATTATTTAATATTTGAAGTAATATTTTGCTGATTCAATTTTAATATATTTAATAAAAGTTAATTTTCCATTTTAAAATCACCTTCTTAATATGAACACTATAGTAACATCATAATTAAGTATGACTTATGAACAGTGAGTGCCCCGTTATG
Source organism: Taudactylus pleione (assembly GCA_031769625.1). Classification (NCBI taxonomy): domain Eukaryota; kingdom Metazoa; phylum Chordata; class Amphibia; order Anura; family Myobatrachidae; genus Taudactylus; species Taudactylus pleione. The sequence continues at coordinate 20,218,819 of JAUIMM010000115.1, read as the reverse complement.
GGAATACTTTTTTCTTCTTTTTTCTTAAATTACAATTTATCTATTCCCGGGTGCACCTCCCCATAGTAAGATATCAACTTGTCTTGATTTGACAATACAGGGGATTATTTTTTCTTTATTGAGATTAGTCTGTGCGGATTAGTATTTTCCTTTTGAGTCTAGTGATGACATATTATAATTTATCTTTTATTAAGCACCCCCATATTGCAAAGTGCTGTGCAGAGACTATTTGACATCCACGTTACTCTCTACCTCAATGGAGTTTACCCTCCATATTCCTTAGCCCAAGTGTACATACACAGACACACTAGGGTGAATTTTGCCAATTATCTTACCAGTATTTTTTTTTTTTTGAGTGTAGGGTGAGTTTCTCTAGCCACAGCTTCATTTCCCATCCAGCCATTGTTAACAGCGCCTGCAACCAATAAACCCCCCTCCCCCTGTTAAAGGTCCCCATGCAATTGCTGCCTTCCCACCCCTTCGATTCCTCATACTAGGACCCACACTCGCCAATCCCTGAATATCCCTCTTGGTGGGGTTGAGGGGCAAAGAATAAATGAAGGGAGGAGGGGGAAATATATGAAACATGGTGGCGGGAACAGAGAGAAAAGAGAGGGGGAGGGGGATAGAGATAAAAAATAGAGAAGAGAGAACTGTAGAAGAGTGGAATGAGATGAGAAGAGAGGAAAGGAACAGAGATGAAAGAGAGGGGGGCTGTGATGAAAGATAGAGAGAGACAGACAGGGGAAAGGATAGACAGAGATTAGAAATACAGATGTGGTGAATTGGGTGGGGGGGCAACTTGTTAGCGTTTGGAACTAGTCCCCCCACTGCCAACTAAATGCACCACCATGACCCCATCCACAAACTCTCTCTCCTCCATCCAATGGAGTGTTATTGGACAGAAATGAGTGAGAAAGGTGGAGGTGACAGAGAAAGGAGGGTGACAGAGATGAAAGAGACAAAGGTGGGACATAAGGCTTGAGAGACAGGTGGCATAAAGTTGAAGAGACATGGGGGTCATGAGGCTATACTCCTGAGGAAGCTGGGGGACCATACCTCAGAGAAACGCGTTGAAACCTTCACTTTAAAACTCCCAAGAGTCAATGGATGGATTTTGGACTATTTACTAAACCCCTCTGGGAAGGACTGCAGCATTAAAAGACTTTGGGTGATCAACATCTCACAACCCTAATTACTGCAGGGTGGATGCTAAAAGGAAATCCTGAGAATTCACTCCACAGACCGGTAACCTTTTGCTGCTCTGTTCAATCCTTTGGACAAACAGGAGGGAGTCCTAACTCCAGTATAAGCTATTTGGGAGCCCAATTGCATTTACATAGACTTGCATTATTGCATTTTAATTCTATTGGTTTGTCTTTATATTTATGTTGCAACTTTATCATTCTAGTTTGCACTATGGGCCTGATTCAGACCCTCTCGCAAGTGCTTGAGTGCTCACGAGCGAGTCAATGGTGTGTTCTGCGCACGCACAGCAACCGTACTGCATGTGCGCAAGCCCCAGAGCGAGAGAGAAATTATCTCGCTCCATGGCTCACTAGAAAAGGGACGGCTGTCGATGTTGATAGACAGCTCGCTCCGTTTTGTAGGCGTGGCGGGGGGGTGGCTTCACAAATGGAGGCGTTTCCATGCGAACGCCTGCTGTTTGTGGGCGGCCCCACTGACATCACCAGTGATGTCAGTGGGAGAGCTTCTGGCTCTATTAGAGCCAGAAGCTCTCTGGGGTTTGCGGCCACGAGACCCTACCACAAGGGTCTCGTCACAAGCCCCGATGGTCTTGACCATCGCGACCATCATCCTGGCTGCTCGCAATAGCTGTGGGTGGTCACTCACAGCTATGCGAGCGGCCAGGAAGCCGCACAAAAAAAACAAAAAAAACGCCCTGATTCAGAGAGAGCGCTCTTTCAGAGCGTCCATCTCTGAATCGGGCCCTATGTGCATTCTTTTTAGTGTGCATGTTTTGACAGTAGAATAAGGGCCTGATTCAGACCCACTCGCGAGCGGCTGTCCGCTCGCAAGTGGGTCGATGTTATGGACTGAGCATGCGCACGACGGAGGGAGCTCCGTCGTGCGCATGCGCCAGACGTGACGAGCGAAGGAAAGTCCTTCGCTCGTTGTGTCTGATCAAAGGGGGCGTGCTGTCAATGTTGATTGACAGCACGCCCCCTTTGGTAGGCGTGCCGGGGGCGTGCCTCCCTGACGGGGGAGTTCCCACGGGAACGCCTCCTGTCAGAAGCCAGCCCACTGACATCACTAGTGATGTCAGTGGGAGTGATTTTGGCTCTGATAGAGCCAAAATCACTCCGGAGCTTGCGGTTGAAAACCTCAACCGCAGGCTCCGGCTCGCAATTTCGATGGTCGCGATGGTCTCGACCATCGCGGCCATCAAAATGCACGCTCGTATAGCCTGTGGGTGGTGACCCACAGCTATACGAGCGTCCAGAAGGACGCTCCATTTTCATGGAGGCCGGCCCTCATTCAGAGCGTGCGCTCTGCTCAGAGCGTACGGCTCTGAATGAGGGCCTAAATACCTTTTACAATTTAAAAACCGTCCATCATATTTATATTTTTATAGTTCTGGTTTTTGTGTTATTAATCTGTATAGGTTAAATTAAACTTAAATTACTAGGTCAGTAGAAATATTTACAGATACAGTTTATAACTAACAGTTCTATAGCAAGTTACTTGATAAGTATATTAAGGTTATAAATCACATCCTATCTGCATTTCATCATATCTATCTATCTATCTATCTATCTATCTATCTATCTATCTATCTATCTATCTATCTATCTATCTTTCTGTCTGTCTGTGATGTAGTCAGCATCCCGGTGTGCGGGATGCCAACAGACTAAATACTGGCGCCGAAGTCCCGACAGCGTTGGGATCCCGGCACCAGAATCCGTTAGGGGGAGGGTTAGGCATTAAGACAGGCTTGTCCAACCCGCGGCCCGCGGGCCGCGTGCGGCCCAGGTCGGCTCGTAATGCGGCCCGCATACCTCTCAAGTGTCCCGGATTCAGCGGGACATTCACGATATGTCCCGCTGTTCCGGGATTGCTCACTGTAGTCCCGACGCCCCCAGACCATGCCCCCACGCTCTCCTTCATTCACTGTGCCGCCAGCGTAATCACCAGTGGCGGACTGGGCCGGGGGGCAGGGTGCCATGTGCCCCCCGGGCCGCAGCGTCATGCGGGCCGCGGGCCGGTGCAGTCTGTGTCACTGTGACACAGACTGCACCGCGTGTGTAGCGCTGACCGGACGGAGTCCGGTCAGCGCTACACAGCACAAACACACAGCCGCCGGAGCCGGCAGCTTTGTGTTTGCTGTAATCAGCGGCTGCCGCTGCTCCCACTGTGGGAGCCATCTTCCGGCTCCCGCAGTGGGTAATGGGAGAGCCGTCGTCATGACGACGTCTCTCCCATAATGCAAAGCGGCCAGAGGAGCCGGTGGAAGCGTCGGGACCAGGAGCGGGAGTTTCAGGTAAGTGTTTTTTTTTATTTTTTTTTATTAAGTCTCTCTCTACTAGGGGGGGGATTACTATGGGGGCACTACCAAGGGGGGGATTACTATGGGGGCACTACCAAGGGGGGGGATTACTATGGGGGCACTACCAAGGGGGGGATTACTGTGGGGGCACTACCAAGGGGGGGGGTTACTGTGGGGGCACTACCAAGGGGGGGATTACTATGGGGGCACTACCAAGGGGGGGGATTACTATGGGGGCACTACCAAGGGGGGGGTTACTATGGGGGCACTACCAAGGGGGGGATTACTATGGGGGAACTACCAAGGGGGGGGATTACTATGGGGGCACTACCAAGGGGGGGTTTACTATGGGGGCACTACCAAGGGGGGGGATTACTATGGGCACTACCAAGGGGGGGATTACTATGGGGGCACTACCAAGGGGGGGGGTTACTATGGGGGCACTACCAAGGGGGGGATTACTATGGGGGAACTACCAAGGGGGGGATTACTATGGGGGCACTACCAGGGGGGGTTTACTATGGGGGCACTACCAGGGGGGGGATTTCTATGGTGGCACTACCAGGGGGGGATTACTACTGGGGGCACTACCAGGGGGGTGGATTACTATGGGGGCACTACAAGGGGGGGGACTACTACCAAGTTTTCATCTTCTAATGTGGCCCAGGGAAGGTGAAAGGTTGGACACCCCAGCATTAAGAGGAGGGTTAGGTTTAGGCACTAGGGGGAGGTTAGGTTGAGGCACCGGGGAGGGAGTGTTAGGTTTAGGGTGCGGGGAAGGGGAGGTTAGGTTTAGGAATAGGGGGTAGGATAGGTTTAGCCACCAGGGAGGGAGGGTTATGGTTAGGCACCGGGGAGGGAGGGTTAGGGGTAAGGGTCAGTCTTATCTTCTATCCTTATGGGTGTTGGGATTCTGACTGTCGGAATGCGCTGACGATTTTCTGACCAGGGGCATCCCGACTGCCAGGATCTCATACCCAACCTGCCTGTCTAATTATCTATCTATCTATCTATCTATCTATTTATCTATGTCTCTCTTTCAGTCTGTATGTCTTTATGTCTATCTAACATTATTTTCATATATAACATTTAGTTAACATTTAGTTTAAAATAAGCATACCTTATATTGTGGCATGTCATCTCAGCAGATACAGTTGATTTCTGACATTTGTCTACAAAATGGTGGCCTTTAGTTTCTACAAATGCTGAGTGACATAACAAAGGCTGTTTATGAAGTAAGCAAGTCACATGGTCAGTATACTGAGGTGAAATATAACCTCATGCATTTTGCCATTGCTATCTTACTACTTATAATATATTTATATATTATCTATCTATCTATCTATCTATCTATCTATCTATCTATCTATCTATCTATCTATCTATCTATCTATCTATCTATCTATCTATCTAAACAGATACAGTTGATAACGGACAGTGTTTTTGCTAGTCGCATGATCAGCCTATTAAAGTTATGAATCAGATCCTACCTGCATTTCATCATCGCTATCTATCTATCTATCTATCTATCTATCTATCTATCTATCTATCTATCTATCTATCTATCTATCCAGGGCCGGATTAAGGGCAGGGCGACAGGGGCAGTCGTTCTGGGGCCCCCACACATAGGGGGCCCCCACACACTGCCCCCATCTCCATAATAAACATTTTTTTAAACTCTTTTAATGGTGCCGAGGCCCGCAATTAGGCCCCACCCCTCCCGTGATTTGGCTCCACCCCCTTTTCAAACTGACCGGGCTACCTCCTTTATCGGCTCCTCTGCTCCTGTCCTTTCTTCTCCGGTAGCCGGGGCCCGGGATCTGCTTCTTCTGCTCTGTCAGTGGACGCAGTGAGCACCATGGAGGGAGCACAAGCAGTACACTGCAGCTGGAAGGTAGGGGGCTGCCTGGGTGCTGGTAGTGTAGGAGGGGTGTGTTTTTAGTGTAGTTAGGGGGGTGTTTGTGTTTTTAGTGCAGTAGGGGGGTGTCTGTGCGTTTTTAGTGTAGTTGGGGGGTGTCTGTGTTTTTAGTGTAGTGGGGGGGTGTCTGTGTTTTTAGTGTAGGAGGTGGTGTCTGAGTGCTGGTAGTGTACTAGGGGGTGACTGGGTGCTGGTAGTGTAGTGGGGGGGGTGTCTGTGTGTATTTAGTGTAGGAGGGGGTGTCTGAGTGCTGGTAGTGTACTAGGGGGTGACTGGGTGCTGGTAGTGTAGTAGGGGGGTGTCTGTGTGTATTTAGTGTAGGAGGGGGTGTCTGAGTGCTGGTAGTGTAGTAGGGGGTGTCTGGGTGCTGGTAGTGTAGTAGGGGGGTTTCTGTGTGTATTTAGTGTAGGAGGGGGTGTCTGAGTGCTGGTAGTGTACTAGGGGGTGACTGGGTGCTGGTAGTGTAGTAGGGGGGTGTCTGTGTGTATTTAGTGTAGGAGGGGGTGTCTGAGTGCTGGTAGTGTAGTAGGGGGTGTCTGGGTGCTGGTAGTGTAGTAGGGGGGTGTCTGTGTGTATTTAGTGTAGGAGGGGGTGTCTGAGTGCTGGTAGTGTAGTAGGGGGTGTCTGGGTGCTGGTAGTGTAGTAGGGGGGTGTCTGTGTGTTTTTAGTGTAGGAGGGGGTGTCTGGGTGCTGGTAGTGTAGTAGAGGGTGTCTGGGTGCTGTTAGTGTAGTAGGGCGATGTCTGTGTTTTTAGTGTAGGAGGGGGTGTCTGGGGGCTGGTAGTGTAGTAGAGGGTGTCTGGGTGTTGGTAGTGTAGTAGGGGGGTGTTGGTAGTATAGTAGGGGGCTGTCTGTGTGTTTTTAGTGTAGGAGTATTTTTATGTGTGTTAAAAT